>PVKU01001442.1:0-231102 GCA_004027475.1 Anoura caudifer
TATTATTTAGGCTCCTGCACAAACCATCTTATTTCATGTTAATCCTAAAGCTGTCATGAGGGCGGGGAGTGGAAATGAGAGGCCCCTCGGCTGGGCAGGTCTGGGGAGGTTTCCAGGAGGAGGAGGCATCTGGGGAGCTATTTGCCACTCTAGAGGTGACTTGTATAGGGATGAAGCCATGGCAGAGGGAGGAGTGGAAGGTGGACAGGGCCGGGGAGAGGTCTGGAGCAACCTTTGCACAGAGGCCTGAAGCCCTCCTGGAGCGGCTGGACATGGCCAGGCTGAGCAACATGGCCAAGGGGAGGGAGGGTAGGACCCAGCCAGGAGGAGAGGGGGCCCAGGGGCACAGCTGCCAGGCCTGCTGGGAAGGCAGTTGGCAGGGGGCGACTCCCACACACCTGGACTCAGGCTGTGGAGTCAGGCGCTCAGTGCTCTGCGGTGTCCAGCTCTGTGCTCTGCGGGCCTCAGACAGCTCACTGGCCCTGGGTACTGGATGCCCCCTGCAACAGGAGCTGTTCATGCCCACCCCGGTCCCCAGGCTGGTGTCCCCTCCCAGAGGCTGTCCTTCTGATGGGCACCACGTTACCTGGAGACGCTTGAGAGGTTCTGGGCAGTGACTAAATGATGTGGCTGTATGGCAGCCTGGTCCCCTTGTCTCTGGAGTCCACAGCTCCTCTGGTGTCACCCCAAGGTCCCTGAGGGTTCAGGTAGAGGCAAACTTTCTCCTAAAACCACGTCTTGCCCAGCTTCTTCCTCTGCATGTTCGGATTGTATGAATTGAGGCTCTTAACCACTTGCACAAAAACAGAATCTTTGGCTCTGCTTCTAGGAAGCTTGACCTGCCAACTTAACCTAGAGGCCTTTCCTATAGAATGTCCTCTAGATGGACATTCCTAGGCTAGATGGGGAGGGGGTGGCCCCGTGCTGGGGGCAGAGCAAAGCCTCCCAGAAATGACATTTGCGGTGAGGCCTTGACGGTTGAGTAAGAATTTCTGAGCTGAACTGTGTCTGCTCCGTTTGATAAATCTTGCCTGATTTAACTGCTGAGGATGCGGGGTGGACATAAGAGGCCAGAAGAGACCCTGAGCAAAGATCTGGAGGCAGCAAAAGGCAAGGCCTGTTCCAAAGAGAGAGTGGACCTGCGTGCTGCTCAACGGAAGGACAGGCAAGGGAGGGAGGAGCTGAAATAAGGAAGAAAGTGGGGGCCAGAGCTGCCACCATGCTGTGAGCTCACATCACTCACCAGTGCACAGCAGCCTCGGTGGATGGGCTGTCGTGCTCTTTCTTGCTGAGCCCAGATGAGCCTGGGCATCCCCACCCTGTGCCTGGCACTCCACTGATCTTTTGAATGAGCGTGTGAGGTGACACCCATTTACTGTCCCTGCCCCAGGGCAAGCCCAGGCTGGGTCGAGTCCAGAGGCCTGCAGAGGATGGCCCGAGTACAGTAAGGGCCTCCAGGGGAAGCAGCCATTGTGGCCCATAAATAGGTTAGGCGGTCAGGAAACAGGAAATCCTGAAAACACAATGAGGCCTGGGACGCAGGGGTTTCCTCCAGGCTGAGGGCTGGACCAAGGATGCTTCTTGGGCCAAAAGTCTTCTTGAAGCAAGGCTGCCTGCTGGCCCCAGACACCCAGCTCTTCCCACAGTCCTCTGAGGCCTCGGGGCCTAGCCTTACTCGACCCGGCTGGTCCAGTCAGGGCAGCTCAGGACAGGCCGGGACAGGCCGGGACAGGCGGAATCCTGAGGGGAGAGCCGTTATGGGCTCAGCTCTCGGCTGATCCTGGCATGTGGTGGTGGCGGGCAGCCAGACCGGTGCCCAGGACAGGAAGCCCCCCAGATCAGGGGTGTTTTGCCAGCCCCTCTGACCCCAGGAGCCTGTACACCTCTAACGTCTGCATCAGGGGGCCTGTCCCTGCCCCAGGCTGACCGTTTCCAGGCCCTAAGAGCAGAGAAATAACCCGGTTCCTCATTAGAGAGCCAGGCAGCCATAAAACCACATCTCAGAATAATTGTATTAAATAAGAAAAGCAAGTAACAAAACACAGTGCCTTACAGGATCCCAGTTTTGTTAAAATGCACACATGTCAAAATCCATGTGACCGTGTGTGTGGATGCCCACGCGTGTGCACACAAACGTGGCAGAGACAGGAAGGCGGGCCAGCAAAATGTTTCAGGGGATTTTCACTCTCTTCTTTGTTCTTTTCTGTATGTTCTGTTTTCTACAGTGAACTTCGTAATCCTAACAAAATCGACCCAAATCCTGCGGGGCCTGTTTTCTTTCAAGTACAATGTGTACAAAGAGTTTTTAAAGTGGGGACATGCGGACGATCTAACGCTGAGGGGAAAACAGGATACAGCCCTGGAGACAGCGTATGCCGGGGGCAAGATGCTCGGGGCAGGAACGCCGCAGGAAGGAAGCTCACGGGGTGTCGGGGCCGAGGGCTCTGGTGGGAAACCGCCACAGTCCCATCCACCTACGGTCTATGGCAAGCCCCACAGCTTTGCGTCCTCTGGGGGTCACAGGTCCTGAACACTGTTGGCTACCCAGTGCAGGAAAGCTAGAGTGTCTTTGTCATTTGATGCAATGGGTGGAAGAGAGAGTCTCGTAATCTGCACATCTCCCATCAATGAGCCTCTTCCCTCCCCAACCAAAAAACCCATTTTATTATGAAAATTTACAGAAAAAGGAGAAGGAACTGTACCATGATGTGCCCACCGCATAGGTTCTGCAATGAAAAGTTTTACCAGTCCTTCTTCAGCGTATGTTGATCCATCCATCCAACCATCTTTATTTTTTTGATACATTTTAAAGTCACAGGCATCGGTACACTTCATTCCTAAACACTGGAGCAGGCATATCATTAACCAGAGTTCAATACTTGTTTGCGGTTCTTTATGCAAAATTTCCATATGGTAATGCAACAATCTGTGGTGTACTATCTGAGTACTTATGACAAAGGCATGCACTTGTGTGACCCAGACCTTTGACACGATATAGAACGTGGCCCCCAGAAAACGCCCTCTTGTCCTGACCTGGTCCATCTGTGCCTCCACCCTCCCGTATTCATCATAGGTCAGTTTCGTCGGTTCTGGAATGTCCTCCACATGGGCTCGCACAGTGTATACTTGTTTGGGTCTGGCTTCTTTCACTCCACGTTATGTCTGCGGGATGTCGCTGTATGAGCCCAACAGTTAAATACTCTTTATTGCTGACTAGTGCTCCGTTGCACGGACACACATGGTGTGGATGTACAAATACACATTCTCCTGCTGATGGACACCTGGGATGCTTAAGGTTTTCCTTATGAGGAACGAAGCTGCTGTGAACATCCGTATGTGTTCATTTCTCTTGGATAAATACCTAGGGATGCGATGGTTCGGTCTCTTCACGTTTCCGAAACACTTGAAATTTTCTCTTGCTTATTTTTTTGGTCTTTTCCTTACTGATTTGTAGGAACTCTTTCATTAGTGTTGGGCCGTAAGGATATAGAAAAATTGAAGACATAATCCCTGCCCTAAATTGCTCCTAGTTTAGCCCCATAGATAGACAGCCGTAATTGAGATGCGAAATGGGGGCCGCTGTGCATTCATTTAGTCCTTTGTCTTGCAGAGATCGATAAAGCGAAACCTTATTTAAAATGCAGTCAGGAGGCCAGGAGGGGGAGCCCTCATGTACTACCTCGGGCTTCACCTACAGACCCCAACAGGAAGGCATCAATTACAGCCCCAACAGGAAATATCAGCCTCCCAAGTGATGCTACTTTACTTCTCCAGCAGGAGGAAGGAAGATTTCCTTCCTGCCCAGCAGCTCAGCCAATGAGAGACGGTCTCCACGCTGAACTCTCACTTTCCTCCAATGGACTTTCCTTCAAAACAACCCCTCCCAACTTCCTCCTTTTTCTCTATAAAGTAGCATTCACCTCCTTGCTTGTTAGACTGGCCTATGGTTTTTTGCTATAGCTGATCATCCTGAATTCCTATTCCTGAAGAAACCCATTGGGCTGGCAAAATCACTGTTTTATTTTCAAGCTTATTTAAATTATGAAGCCAGATCATGCCACCTCTCTGCTCAAAATCCCCTCCAGGCTCCACCCAACTCAAGGTCAGAGCCAACAAGGCTCCACCCGATCCCACTTGACCTGGGGCCTCACCTTCCACCTCTCCCTTCCCCTTCTTCGTCCTGCTCCAGCTGCTCAGGCTCCTTCCTACTCCATAAACCGAGCGCCATCTCTGCTCCACAACCTTGGTCCTTGAGATTCTCTCTTCCTGGAACATTCTTTCCCAGATCTCCACATGATTTGCTTCCTGTATGAGTTCCCAAAGCTGCTGAACAACATACAACACATTTGGTAGCTGAACAACAGAAATTCGTTCTCTAACAGGTCTGCAAAGAACCCTGTACAGTTGCAGTTGCAGGTTCTGGGGACCAGGACGCAAGACCAGGATGTCTTGCGGGGCTCCCCACCGATCCACCGCACTTCCTCATCTCCCAGACCTTTGCTGGGAGTCACCTTCACGGAAAGACTTAGTCTAGCCAAATCACTTAAAAACGTGTGCACACACACACCATTCCAGCTCTCCTTAGCCTCTTTCTCGGCTTGATTTTTCTCTTTCGTATTTACTCTCAGGCAAGCCACGTGTATGTAGCTTATTGGTTTATTGATTTTTATTGTCTGTTCCCCCATTAGAAGGCAAGCTCCAGGAAGATAGATTTTTGTCTGTGTTGTTCTCTGCTGTGTTCCTAACGCACAAAACTGTGCTGGGAGTACAGGGGATGCTCTGTGAGTAGCTGTTGGGAGAATGCATGAGTGAATGATCCTACTGAGCCCCAAGCTCTGCTTTAAGAAGAAGGCTATAAACAGTAGGGGCAGAGGAGGAGGAAAGTATTCATTCTGCCTGGACTCTTGAGCAGACAGACGTGACAAAGAAGGCATATTTGAGCTGGGTCAGGTGGGAATGGGGAGGTGCAGGGATCCCCAGAGGCAGGAAGGGCAGGGCGAAGGGTGAGGCCAGTGGGTGGGTGAGGAAGGAGAGATGACGCCTCCCTTGGCCGCCCTGACCGCTGTGATGTGAAAACCAGCCTCTGTCTGGGCCTCTCCCACTGGGAGACCCAGATGGATGATTTCCCCAAAATAGGTGGACAAGGGAAGCCCAGTTTCCCTCAGCGACCAGGTCTATTGAGGTGACTTGGTGCCCTGGCCAGCCTCCACTGGCTGTAAGCAGCAGAAGCCCATCTCAAACTGGCTTAAGCTAAAAAGGGTGCTTATTGGCCCTTTATCTGAATGGTCCCATGAAGATTTCATCTGAAGCTTAAATCCATCCCGGGCTCAATGTGTCACTAGGAGGCAGCCTCCAGAGGCTGTCTTCTCCCTGCTGGGGCTCTCAGGCAGCACCCCTCCCACTAACACACGTGTACCTCCTAATAGCAGCCTGCATGTCCAGACCCCCAAACCCATCGGGGAGAGAGCTGGACCTCCCTGGGACCAGCAGCCCAAATCCAGAGGTTGCCTGTGATGAGCCTGCTTGGACCCTGCTATCTCTGAGCCAATCACAATGGCCAGAAGGATGGAAGCTGCTGATTGCCCAAGCCTGAATTACCTGAGCAGCTCTCTGAGAGGCTGGGCCAACTCCATCCCAACCACATGGCATGGCTGGGGGCTGAGAATAAGGTGCTGGCTACAATTTACCCCAAAGAAAATCTCTAGGCAGGTATGAGGGGGAGGCAAAGAGGGTTCTGGAAAGGTGAGGCCTGTGGCTAAAATGAGATGCACTATTGGGGTGCAAGTTGCCCTTAACCAGTAGAAACTCCTCCACTTTCTCATTCACCCTCAAACGCACCAACGGAAGACAATTGGAGGGTGTAGCAGAGGTTGTCGGTCCACTGCCTTTGCTGGCCCAGGCACACTAGCCCAGCTTCCAGCTGCCAACCCTGTATTTCTTCGCCTGAGAATCTGCTCCAGCCGCAGGAGTGGGCGCCACCCATGCACACAGCAAGCCACAGGCGCCAGAGAATCAACAACCCCCCCATCCCCCCATCCCCAGCAGCCCCCGGCCAGTTGCTGATTCCCCATGCAGGATGGAATGCTTACACCATCCTCCAGAGTTCTCCGGGAGCGGGGGAATTAAGCTTCACCTACCGGAAGTGGTAGGTGAGCGGTAACTAGCTTGGTAACTTGTCCTTTATTGTCTGCTGTCCCTTCCCTTGTCACCTTCCTGACCCTGCAGCCACATTCCTGGAGTACTAGGCATAAACTGCAGTACCTCCGATGGAACCCTTGTCTCAGGGGCAGCTTCTGGGGACCAGAACTAAGACACAGGAGCACCCTCGAGGCCCATTTGATGGGTTGTCAGAGCAAATCACTGCAAACTCCTGCTGAGACACAACACGGTTCTATGTGACATGGAGCCCAAAAGAGTTCCAAGCCTGGGAGCGTCTGAGAAAAATCTCTCTGGCTGCCTCTCAGGAGGGTGTTATAGAAGAGAGGCACCTCGGGGTGGTGGCGGGGAGTCTCATCAGGGCCCTGAAACGGGTCTGGGAGGAGGTGGCTGCCGTGGCCCTGGAGGAAGGAGGGCCAGAGGGACCTCACTTTCTGTGTAGAGGACCAGGGACATGGGGAGGGTGCATGTGATTCCATGGTGTCTTGGTACGACTGTGGGGGCGTTGGTGGTGGAGCAATGAATTGGGACTACCTCTATGGGAGCAGTTTGGTGACTTTAAAAATGCACACATCCTTTGATTCAGAGATTTCAGTTCTAGAAATTTCCCCAAGATGTGCATACTGGCACACGTAGGTTAGGAAATAACATACTGCCTGACTATGCGGCAACCTTCTATTTCCCAAAGAGATCAAAAACAAGAGCAAAAGCAATCTCATGCCTGTCAGGGCGGCCACTGTCAAAACCCAGAAGACAAGTGCTGGCGAGGACATGGAGACATTTGGAACCCTTGTGCACTGTGGGCGGGAATGTAAAGTGAGAAGTGTGGAGGTTCCTTAAAAAGTTAAAAATGGAGCTACCACCCAAGCCAGCACTTCCACTTCAAGGTGCAAGAAAGGAGCCGGAAGCAGGGTCTCGAACACAGCCGCTGAGCACCGGTTTGTTCGAAGTCTTTGGCACGCCATACTCCAGGATTCTGATGCCAATTCTGATGTTGTTGTTGTTTTTTTTCAACACCACTAAGCAATTCATTCTGACACAGTCTACCTGCAAATCGCATTAGGTTCCCACAGATTAGGGGCGCGGGCCTGCGAGCCTACCCCTTCCCCTGCAGACGCCAGTCAAAACTCCAGGTTGTTACCTGTGCTTCCGACCAACCAGCTGTAAATGGAAGGTTCGGATGGCCCCCTCCTTGGGTTTGATTAATTTGCCTCATTGGCACACTTGATACTGTCTTCCTGATGGGGAGTGAACTTGAGCATGTTTTGCTATGTTTACGGGTCCCCGGGATATCCTTTTTTTTAATGAAGTACTGACCAAGTCTTTTGTCCATTTTTCTTTTGGATTGTTTGCTGTTTTTCTTACCGTTTCCTAGGATTTCTTTATAAATTTTGGATGTGAGTCTTCTGTCGGACGTACAGAGTACAAGAGTCCTCTCCCATGAGGCAGCTTCTTCTTCACTCTCTTAATGGTGTCTGGTGAATGCACGACCTTAAGCTTAAAGCATTGCCTTTTAAAGTAACCTTTAAAAGGTTTGTTTACAATGTTATTTAACACTTGCGATTGTGAAGTCATATCCCTGGGAAAAATTACTAAATCTGTGTTAAATGTCTGCCTCCTTCCCGCTCCCCTGCCCCCAACCGATTCTGTTGGGTGTCCGCCATAAACATCCCAAATTAGAATTCACTGAGGTCATTCCGGGCTATTGTGTCTCCCATAAATAGTCCATCCTTGTTTAAAATAAAGGAACCGGAGCGCACCAGGTAAGGGGAGAGGCTTTATCGGAGGCGTTATATAAGGGGACTCTCTCTTTTCTGAGAGGCGGGGAAGCAGGTGCCTAACACCCCAGCGTGGCCCGTCTGCACAGAAGCATTCTCTGTTCCACCGTTGTTACAGAGAAAACGTAGGAAATACCCACATGTCATAATTGGGTTATATTCGCTCAATGGAATACTAAAGAGTCATTCGACACAGAGAAGTCGCGTTCATGTCTAGAACATAGACCCACATTCCTCGTGGGGACAAGCAGACGGCGCCCCAGTGAGTGTGGAACCGACGCTCTGCGCACACCCCTCCGCTTACCTACGCACCCCCTGCCGGGAGGGAACCCAGCCCGTGGTAGCAAGGCAGCAGGGTGCAGAGGCGGGCGGGTGAGCTACATTCTTTTGCAAATCATTTGGGGCATTCAAAATATTTTTTAATCCATGTGCATTTATTATTTATTTATTTAAAAAAACTAATTAAAATTTTGAAAAGTATGAAATAAAGGAATTTGAAGGAGAACAAAAACTTTCATCCTAAGAAATGTTTGCAGCCATTTTTGCCTGAGCCTTGAGCCACCAAAACTTCTCCCGTCCCCACTGTCCAGGTGAGGGCCGGGGCGAAGGCTAAACACAGGGCCATCTCCTTTGGGGGCTCTACTTGCAGTCTGTGGGCCGGCCCCCTGGGAGGCACGCTCAGGGCCGACTTCTCCATGAGGCCTAGTGGGGCCGGTGCCCAGGGTCCTCAGGAGTGCGAGGGGCTCAGGGAGACGTTTAAATTTGTTTAAGAACAGTAGACAAAATGCAACCCAGCCTGGATTATAGTAGTGTTTGTATCAACAGAGTTAGAAAATACAATATTATATAGTAGGTTAAATATATACTTTTATATTTATATTTATTGCATTCTATATATTATATTTTAGCTTCTATAATTGTATAATTATATAACCACATAGCATGTGATATTAAATAAAATATATTATTTAATATACATATCAATTTTTTTCACATGGAAGGGGTTCGCGAAAGCACCAAACTGTCTAGAAGATCATGAAGTGGCCCTGGGCAAACTTTTTCCGTAGAAGGCCACTGAGTAAATACATTAGGCGTGGGGGCCAGATGGCCCCTGTTGCGACTGAACTCTGCCCTGTAGACTGCGGGGAGCAGTCACGTAGACCGAAGCTGGCGGGAGGGGCTGTGTTCCACCCTTTATTTACAAAAACAGCAGGTCTCAGCCTTTGACCAGTGAATGAATGGGCTGGAGGGGGGATGGCTTCCAGGCCTGATCCCTGCCTGGTGGGTCTGTTTGGGTGGGTGGGGTGAGCACGGGGTTGGGGGTCAGTTTTCATGACACCTCAGCCTCTAACTTGCTGTGTGACCTTGGGCAAGCTGCTGTCCCTCGCTGGGCCAAATACCTCCCTTTGCTGGGCTCCGAGGAGAGAGTGAAATGTAATAGCGGATGCGGAAGTGCCTGGAAAAAGAAAAGGAGATTCCCATGGGGCAGTGCAGGGCAGGAACGGCCAGCTTCCTGGAGGCCTGGCAGCCTAGGGCACGTCACTTTGGCAGAGGGAACAAGGGGGTGGGGGCAGCCAGCAGCGTGACCCGAAACACAAACAGTCCCCAAAGAGAAGCCGAAACTCTCAGTTTGGTGAAAACACGCTTGTCAGGTTTTCGCCCTGCCTGGGAGCCTCGGGGTAGGGGCAGGTGCCCCAGGCTGGTCTCAGTAGGCGGCAGCTGGCGGTGGCTGGCAGGGCCTGGGCCTCGCACGTGCTCCTTGGCAGACATCCAGCCAGAGGTGGCCCCAGGTGCCCCGTTGTGCAATTGTTACTCAGCAAGGCCTCTGGCTCCAGAACCGGAGCTCACACCTCAGGAGCCCGGCGCCCAGCCCTGTGGAGGGGCCCCACATCCCCATCTCTCTGCAGGGCTGCCCAGCGGTACGGTGACCTGGGAGGGCGATGTAGAAGCACATACTGAAGCAACAACACACACTTCCAGGGATGTTAGAATTTCATCTTTTCTCCAGCTGCATCTGTCAGAGCCCGGGCAGGACACACAGTTTACTCCAGGCGGGCCGGACAAAGCATGGAGTTTTCTCGTGACTTCTGGAGGCGTGGTCAGGGTCACAGACCCTCCAAGGAAAGTTGAGGTACCAGACCAGTCCAGAGAAATGCTCTCGAGAGTGCACAGGAATAGCAATTGCATCTTTGTCTGTAATGGGAACACATTAGGAGGAACCTTTCGGTAGAGGGAATTGTTTTAAAAGCCATTACACCCAGCCTGTGGCCCTCAGGTCAGATGACATTAAGCTGAGGAAAGAACTTAACTCTGAAATCGCTGGGACTTAACACACAGCGTTCGTTCTTTTGCTTGGCCTATGCGCATGGTGCAGGGTGGGGTTGGGGGCAGGGTGCACCCTTGGCTCCACACAGTCTCTCTGGGACTCAGGGTGAGGACTTTGCCATCTCACAGGTCCTACCTTCTCAACAAGAGGCTTCAGGGATCAACCCTCCAGGGGGAGAGAAAAAGGGGTGAAGTCCTTCTTTTAAATGCCTCTCACTAGAAGTGATACTTGTCATTTCTACTCACAGCCACTGCCTCCCCGCACCCCACACCCCGCACCCCCACCACCAGGTGCCTTCCTGGGCACTCAGGGAAAAGAGGAAAACTTGCGAGCAGCTGGGTGGGGATGGTGTGTCCAGGCTTCCAGAGCCCTCACTCTGCCACTAAATTGTATGTGACCTGGGACCAGTGTCTTCTCCTCCTGGAGCCCCAGGCTTTGGCCAAAAACGCCCAGATTAGAGACAGGGGTATTTATATTTTTTTAGTTACACATTATAGGAACTCCAAGTCGAACTGTATTGACCAAAGAGAGTATTTATTGGCTCCACAAAAGAGTAAGAGGCAACATTACATCAGGTCTTGCTGTATCCAGGGGCTCAAACAATGTCATCTGTTCGTCTTTGCCTCTGTTTCCTTGTGCGCTGCTCACTTTCTGCAGGCTGTTCCTGTGTGGGGGCAAAGGTCAGAGATGACTTGGAACATCGCCTCTTCCTGGTAGGGAGGAGCAGGGGATGGGGACTGATTCCACCTGGGTCTCCCCTGTTCCTACAGGGGAGGGAACAGCCTTTGTGCAGCGCATGCGCTGAGAGATGGAAGGGAGTGGCTGCCTAGGGGACAATCGCGGTGCGTCGCCCGGAGACTGGCGGCGGGTGGATGGGTGCCGGGTGGATGGGTGGCGGGTGGGCGAGAACGCTCGCACTGCCACCTCGGTGAGCGCAGCCCCATGCGCGCACACCTTTAAGTCCATCACTTTGCTGATTCTTAGCAAACTCTGGGAACGGAATCTCCGTCTTACAGCAAAGGCGGAGAGCTCGCGAGAACGAGTTCCCAGGCAGAGCTGGGCTTGGACCCAGGATTTCTGAGCCCCGCGATCAGGACTTTTTCTGATACCCCACTGCCCCTCCTCTGGCGCCCTGTTAACGTTCGAAGGCCTGCTCCTTTTGTCCCGCACTGCTCAGAACAGACGCTGGTGCAATCCATTGTGTGGCCCCTCCTGGCATCTGGGGACAAGGGGAGGACAGGGGCACCACCCCTTCACCCCTCCTACCCTCTACCCGACCCAAGAAACTCGGCTCTGTTCCCCGGGGCCCCTTCCTGCTTGGGTGACGTCATCTGCACACAGAGCCAGTGTCTGCAGAATGTCTTTGCCTCTGCTGGGAACCAGACAGAAGGCCCTGGCAGGGAACTGGGGGTGGGGGCAGGGCAGGGACCCTACAGAGCTCAGCAGGGGCTGCAGGGAGGGGAGGGGACCTCTCTAGGCTTTGAACACATGGCAGAGTCGTCCTCCTGGAAGCAGCCTGGCTTCTGAGGACTGGGAGCACTGATTGGAACTAATCCTCATGTTTGCCCAGGCCTCGGTTTACCCATCCAGACACAGGGGCTTGGGCTGAGAACTCTCCAGCTCTAAAAGTCATTGGATAACAAAGGGCCAATTTCCTCACATTATAAAGAGTTCCCACAGATCAATAAGAAGAGATACGCCAAGAGAAAACTAGGCAATGGACAGGAGCAGGCAACCCTCCCTCCCCCCTAAAAATTCCCCAATAGTTAACAATTTACAAGGGAGAGAAAGGTTACACTCAACTGCACCGTTCAAAGGACTGTGAGTAAAACCAACAAAGCAACATTACTTTCACTGAACTCGCTGATAAAGAGGACTTCGTGCCCAGAGTGTGAGGGTGGGGTGAGCACCCAACCACTTGGGGGACAGGGAGAAACAGGTGCTCCTTTCTTTCTGGAGGGTAATTTGTCACCTGTCATAAAAGCCTTAGCACACTGTGGGAGGGTGATGCCACTTCTAGGACTTTCTCGGAAGGCAAGATTCATGGAGGTTTGCAAAGGTAGCTGAGCCAAACATACAGTAGCCTGAGAAATATTCTTAAAACCATAGATCATGCTACCTTCTTCCCTGCTCCTTAGAATGCTCCAAAGATTTCTTGTCAGGCTTAGAATAAATCCAGCTCCCGACTCTGTAGCCTGGCCCTGCTCGCTTTCTCCCTCCCTCTCACCACCCCTTTTAGCACCTTGCTGGCTCCTTTCTCCAGCCTCAGGACCTTTGCACAGGCTACTCCCTCTGCCTGGAGGCTCAGCTCCCTCGAATGTAAGCCCCAGGACGGAGGGTCCTGTATCATTCACCGCTGGATCCTTGGCCTGACCTCTGACATCATTAGATGTTCACTGAATAAATAAACAGCTGAGAGCTGAGCTACAGAGTCAGAAGAAGGTGTGGGCTTGAGTCCGGGCTCCACCCTGATTAGCTGTGTGACATTAAGTGAGTTCTTTGAGCCTGGGGCCTCTCTGGAGGGAAGTGTAAACAAGAGAACTTCCCCATGGGGGTTCTTATCCGGATGAAGGACAGTAAACCAAATAAAGTGTGGTGCAGAGCGAGCCTTGAGAACTATTTGTGATAATTGCGGATGTTTCCAAGATGTTATCTGTGACTGTCCTGCCTTGGGTTGAGGAAGTAAGTCCTTCCGTTAGCGTTAGCGTGTGCACCAAGGATGTTGCAGAAAAGGACCTGTGGACAGGAAAGGTGGCTAAAGCACACTGATGAACCACCCTTTCCATCCTTCTGGGCATGTAACCCATGCTTGTAAAAATGCAGGCAACTGTGCTCTCCCTCGAGGGAGCATGCCGTGCCTTTCCCATCCCCTCTCCTCCACGCCCCCCACACACACCGCCCCCAACCCCAGGTTGCTGTGTTTGCCTTTCTCTTTCCTAAGCTCCGAGGACCCTTCTTCTGCTTCTGTAACTTGTTTCCTGAGTCCACGCTGCTCAGCTGGCACGCTGCTACTGCCTCTGTAACTTTCTAAATAAACTTTCTCTTATAATATGATTCAAAAAAATTCAGGCAACAGCCCTGGCTGGTGTGGCTCAGTGGATTGAGTGTGGGGCTGTGAACTGAATGGTGGCTGGTTCCATTCCCAGTCAGGGCACATGCCTGGGTTGCGGGCCGAGGCCCTTGCCAGTGGGGGGCATGAGAGAGGCACCACACATTGATGTTTCTCTCCCTCTCCTCCTTTCCTTCCCCTCTGTCTAAAAACGAACAGGTGAACTCTTTAAATAAAACAAAATAAAATTCAGGCAGCACATAAAGAAAAAGTCTTCAATATCTCACGTTTCTCCTTCAAATCTCATGCTCTATTAAATGAAAAAGGCATGACTGCAATGGACTCACTTTTAACAAATAAAATATGTCAATATACACTCCAAAGGGGAAGCCTGTAGGCTTTACAATAAAATGTGAAGGTAGAGTAGAAAAGAGTAGAACTTGCTGACATTTTCCAGAGTCACCTTTGGCTTTTCCGCGGTTTCCTCATCGTTCTGATAGCCAACTGTGTGTTACCAATTACAATCTGGAAAAGCCCACGTCACAGCCAATGGAGCCCCCATGCCCCTGTCTGCCACCATCTGGCTGCTTGATTCCCAGGGCCTCTTGAGAGGGTCAGGTGTCCTATGTTGTCTCAGGCAGCTGGGGGGTTGTGTCAGGACCCTGGCATGAGCCCTGCCTCTTAGTAAACCTTCAAGGATTGAAGAGATAGGTGCCTCGTGGTCCTGGGATTTTGCGCTATCCCGAGCAGAGTCCTAGGTTGGCAAGAAGAATGCATTAAACTAAACACACATTTAGAATTCAGAGTACCCTGGGCATCAGCCAGGAGAAAAGTTTTCAATTAACCAAAACCAACTCACATTGGCTTAAGAAATAAGGGGAGTGTTTATTGGTACATGTAACTGAAAACCTAGGTCCCTAGAGCTTCAGGAATGGCTGGATCCAGGTGCTCAAATGGTGGCTTGCAGAATCTTCAAGCCTGTTTTCCTCTGTACTGGCTGTGCTCTGAGGAAGGCTCTCTATGTGCGGTGGCAAGATGACTCCTCAGCAGCTCTCTAGGCTCATGTTCTAGTAGCTCAGCAATCCCACCACACACAGGGCCTCTCTTTCCCCGAAGCTCCAGGAAAAGTCATAAGGAGGCCCTGACTGGCCAGACTTGGGTTTCCTGCCCACCCCCGAGCCATGCCCAGGGTGCTGATTGGCTGGTCCTGGTTCGCAAGATCATCCTCATCCATCAGCAATGAGATGGGGTCAGCTGTACCCGCACCCATGGACGGAGCGGGCACGAAGGGTTGCTCTCACAGGGTGGTGGAGGGGCTGTTCCCCAAGGGCAGAGCCCCTCTGCGCCAGCATGTTGAAGGATGTGCTCAAAAATGCCCCTTACCAGGAGAGGTGGATTAATCAGAACACCCTGTCCTCAGCTCTTCTGAAGAGCAGAGAGGAAGGCCCCACACGGGGGTGGGAGGTTGGGGGGCTGTGAGGGGGCCATGGAGGGGAGTCCTGCCTCCGGGGTGGACGACATAGCTCCGCGTCCGTGTCCGGGCCTCAGCATCCCCATCTGTGTAGAAGGCTCCATCTGGCTGAAGCCAACAGGTGTGAGGAGGGTGCTGTGTATTTTTTGATGAAGTGATTGGGGTGCAGCTGCCCCTGCTTTCCACCGACTTGGAATGGTCTCCCGACGGAACCCAGTGTGTCGCTGCGTCCATGCTGGCAGCGTCACGATATCCTTTTTCCAGGAGGGGCCGTTAGCTTGGCCGTAAGTGGAGTTGGGAGGCTATTTCTGGCGAAAACTGAGGTGCGTGAAAATGGGGTGGGGTGGGAGGTGTCAGGAATACTTGGGGAGGAAACCTGAGCCGGGCTTCACACCCAGAGTCTGGGAAGAAGGTGGGTGAGGAGGGGCTGGGCCAGGACAGCCCTGCCCCCCGGATAGGCTGGATGAGGCCTTGGGCAGCTGGGAGAGGAGCTGGGGGGACAGGAATGTCCCTCCTCCTGGCACCTGTCCCCAAGCTTGTGACCATTGACCCCATCCCGCCAACAGTCCTGGGGAGAAAGTCGAGGAGGGAAGCCTCCTTAGAAGCCATTTGGTGGGAACGACCCCACCGAGTGCCTGCTCCCGAAATGGAGATACTGGTTAACAGACCATTGCGAGCCTGCCCCGGGCTCGGTGCTGTTTAAGTGTTTACAAGGGTCAGCTCATCAAGCCTGGCAACTGTCTGCAGCAGGTGTGGCTATCAGTCTCATTCTAGTGATGGAGACACTGGGAGAATCTCAGAGATGGGAAGCAACTTGCCCAAGGGCACACCGCCTGTGCACCATGGAGCGTTGTCAGCATCTGGGAGCTTGTACGGATGGGCAGGCTGGGCTCAAAGGCAAGGAATGGGCAGGATGCTTATGCTGGGTGAGCCTGAGGAGGAAACTCAATCACCTTGAGGTGGGAGGCTGGGAATCCGGAAAGGCAGGCCTGAATCTGGGCCTTGAAGGGTCTGTGCAATTTGGACAAGAGGAATGTGCAGGGAAGGGTTTTCATGCAGGAGGGAACAGCATAAGCGAAGTCATAGAGGCAAGTGAGTGCAAGGGACACTTGGGACAGCGCAGGCAGCCTGGCAGGGGCCTCTGCCAGTGCTTTGTTGGTCACCAGGTCACTTGAGCAGTGGGCTGAGGGTGGTGCTGCTGTGCCCCGAAAGTGCCTCGAGGCCTGGAATCCACAGAATTTGCCATAATGGCTGAGGAGTGGCTGACCCCTACCCTTTTGGATGAGTTCTTGGGTCTGGAGGCAAAGCCTGGCAGCTTCAGGCCTCAGGGCAGGACTGGAGGGCGTGGAGGGGCAGGAGCCCTGTGTCTCTCGGACCTACAGGGAGGCGGCCATGCATTCTGGGAGGCTATGGATGGACAGGAAGCCGGCCATTCCTTCCCGTGCACTGGAGGAGAACGGCTTCTGTGTGAGCCACAACAAAAAGGCTTTTCTGCCCAGTCAGAGGCGGGGGAAGCGGCCAGCTTGGCCCCTGCCCCAGCCTGAAAGGAGGCTCTGTTGGTGGCCCTGGGGTCTTCGATGCCTAGCATGTGCGGGGAGGGAAGGCCAGGGTGGGCAGGGGCCTCCTCATCTCTGCCCTATCCCCCAGGGGGACCAGGGTGAGGTGGGGTTGCACTGCTGGGAACTTGGCCTCTCTAGCTTTTCTTACCCTGGAGTGGCCACCTCCCAGCTGTGTGACCTTGCCCAAGTGACTTCACCTCTCTGAGCCCCACCTTTCTCACTAGTACAATGTAAGTGGAGTCGATGAGGTCTTCAAATGCCAGGCACCCTCTATTCATTCACCTTCCCAGCAGCAGCCCGTGAGGCCGGTCATGTTATTCCCTCCACAGAGGCTGATGTTCTGCAGCATCAGGGCTGACACCCCAGGGCCTCAAAATCTCCCAGCTGTGCAAGTGCAGAGCTAACAGGGCTGGAAGGAAACCCGTCAAGCTAACACCAGCTGGGTGAATTAGGAGACTTATATATTCTCCTTTTTCTTTGTCTGTAATGTCTTGTCTTACTTGAGAATTAGAAAATAGAAAGGAACAAAAGATGGTGAGGGAACAGGGGTGTGAGGAGTTCAAGGTGAGTTTAGGCCACAGCTGCAATAATAATAATAATAATAATAATAATAATACCAAGTTGCAGATGCAGACTCCTGTTCAATGCTGGGGCAGAGGACCACCAAGCTGGGTGAGAGTTTCTCTGGGGAAGGGGGAGGCCAGACTTGAGGGATGGCACTCCACCCATCCCTCCCTAGACACCTCTTTCACACCTCTGGGTCCTGGAGAAACAGGCTCCTGAGAGGGAGTGGGGAGCAGATGGCACCCGAGAGAGCAATTCCTTCAGCTACTGGGTTTCTCTGCGATTTTTTACCGGAGAGGTTGGGAGTGAAAGGGCCCTCAGGCAGTTTCTTGAGGGGCTGACCCCTCTGCCAAGTGCCAATGAGATGGGCCTTTTATCCTCTCCTTTCTCGTCCCTGTGCCCCCACACTGCCCGGTGACCTCTGAGCTTCTGGGGGACCCTAAGGTTTCAGCAGAAGGCAGAGCTGGGTGGAGGCCCTGTGACTTCTGCCACAGGAAAGCTGGCAAGATGGGGTCCACCCTGGACCCCCCATCCCGCTGCCAAGGTCCCTGCCACCGGGGGAGCTCCCAGGTCGTTTCCTAGCTCAGCCTGAGAGGCCGGTGGGGCTTCCCAGGGCCAGCATTTCCTACTCTCCTCAGCCAGTTTTCAATACAAAGAGAGGAAAGGGTGGGATGGGGCAGGGGGGGGGGTGGGGACTGGGGAGGGGGTGTGCAGCTGTGGGAGAGGGCAGGCCAGAACAGGTTGAAGGACCCTCTCCGAGGAGCTGTGCAGGCCTGGCCTGCTCCATGGTCGGGGTGGGACCCCACTACAGCTGCTCACTGCATTCCTGGGGGTGCAGGTGGTACCCAAGAGGACAGACAGCAGGGGCCGGTTTCCAAGGCTCACCCAGACCAGACGGACAGCAATACTTGTCTCCTGCTCTCCTGGGTGTCATCTGCACCCTGCCCCGGGCGGGCGAGCTTTGCTCACAGATGAGACGGCAGACCTGGGGTGCCCTTCGCCCTCTGAGCAGAGCATGGGGTGAGGGGAGTGTTCGGAGTGGACAGTAGCCCCGTTTCCCACTCCTCCCTGACCCAGCTGGGTCTTCAGGGGGCTCAGAGTCCTGGGTGGGTGGAGGGCCAGGTGGCCTGGCCTGGTTCTCCCCCTTCCCCTCCCCGTCTGCTGAGGAGACGAGCTGCCCCTTCCCACCAGGAGTGAATGACAAGCATCTTCCCTACTCCCTCCCTGCCCCACCCAGCAGAAGGCAGCTGCTTCTTTGTTGCCCCAGCTCCTCCCCTCACGAGGACTCTGGGAAGGAGCCGAGGCACACCTGGGAGTGAGGGCTCTTAGGTGTGGATACCAGCTCTCCAGTCCCAGCTGGGACTCTGCCCATCACCTGCAAGCCCTCTAGCAGGGAGCTCCAGCCCAAGGCCTCTTACAAAGGAGGCCACGCTCGCCGGCCACACAATTTAATCAGTGCAGATTATTTACAATAAGAAACATACGGGGGTGGACACGTACCCGCCCCACCCCTCGGCTGGCTCTCAGGCTTTGCGGATGGGGGGGCGAAAGCAGCTGGCCTGCCCATGAGAAGCCCCTCCCTCCAGGGCCCTCAGGATTCTGGGGGGCAGACCCGCTTGCTCGGGGCTTCAGGGACGTGGAGGGGACAGAGCCGGCTGTACAGTACCATTTCCCACAGCAGCTCACCTCTGCCTGCTTCGAGGAGGAAAAGGAGGAGGAAGCATCTCCACCCCAGGGCTGAGCCCAGCAGCCGGTGAGTCTCCAGCCTATAGTGGGCTCCTGCTGGCCTTGCTCACCAGTGTCCTGGGGGACCAGGAGCTGGGAGGGAGGAACCTCTGCACCAAGCCTGGCGCCTGGTGGGTTGTGGGCACCCACACAGGTGGGCATATTCTGTGACACCCAGCACCCCAGCCTGGGCACCCATCAGCCCCATCTCCCCAGGAGATCTGGGATACTGGCAGCTGCAGCCTGAGGCTGGTGGGGTCCTGAGACCCCTGAGGACAGTGGTGTGGGTGCGAGAAGGCAGGATTAGGCCCAGGGAAGGAGTCCAAGGTGGGTCACACAGCTCAGAGAGGAGAAGGTAGACAGGGGCTGGGGGCCCAGCCTGGGAGGCAAGGCTCCTGGGATGGAGGGGCCATGGCAGACCCCCTTTGGTCCTTGGTAAGGCAGGCCCAGAACCCCTTCTCTAGAGAGAAAAGGAGGTGTGGGCTCAAGGGGCAAGAGGGAGCTGGGGGCTGCTGGCCCCTCGGCTGGCCAGAGGCAGGGTGGGGTCCTTAGGCACAGGGAGCCCGGGCTGCTGGGATTGTTAGAGGCTGGTTGGGAAGGAATCGAAACTCAGCACAGACTGACAGCCAGGGGTCACCTGCCCCTCCGTCCCTCTGACCTGGGGTGGCCCTGGGCGAAAGCTGTTCCTAAGGCAGAGAGAGACTTAGGTGGGGGGAGACGAGTTAGGCCCCACCTGTCTCCAAAGCCAACAGAGCGCATGGTTCTGGCCCCGGGGGCTCACACTGCGGAGGGCCCAGGGTGGGAAGAACCTCGACAGCCGCCTTCCCACCTGGGCCTTCCGACCCTCCACTCCGCTGGCGGGGGCCACAGCTGAGGTGGGTGGGTGAGTGGGGACCTAATTCCCCGTTTGGAGCAAAACCCCATTTAGAAAGCTCTAACTCCCTGCCCTGGGAACTGCCCCTGGTCAGGAAAGTAGAAACCAATGCTCCCTTAGTGTTGGGGGGTGGAAAATCCCGGGCATAAATAAACAATGGGGGCAGGGCTGGCAGGGATGTTGAAGGGCCTGGGGCCCCACCCAGGGGCGGAGGGAGCTGCGGAGGGCTCCTGCAGGGTACCCCAGGAGCAGTCTCGGAACCACAGGCGCCGCCAGCCTGGCCCCTAGCACCGTGAGGAGCAGGAGGCGGCGGGTCAGACCCACTCCTGCAGAGAGCGCTTGCAGTACAGGAGCATGCGGGGCGCGCCCTTGCGCTGCATCTGCACCAGGGCGTAGGTGAGGCCCAGGATGCACAGGAGCAGCAGCAGCGGCGGCACCAGCACCATCACCATGTTCACGGTCCGAGTCACCTCCTCCATCTGCACCACCACGCGGCTGCCCCCGTCCTCGTCTGCCCCTGTCCCAGAGTCCCCCTCCCCGGCATGGCCCTCGTCACCCTCCTGGCTGTCCCCGCCGCCCGCCCCGGGCTCTGCACCCCCGTCGGGGTTGAAGGGCGGCCAGGCCACGTCGGGCCATCGGGGGCCTGGCTCTTCGCAGCCCATGAAGTCCCGCAGGATGGACTTGGGGTAGCCGGGCTCCATCCGCAGGCGCTCGTTGTCGAACTTCCAGTACTTGGTGCCCTTGTAGAAGTAGGTGTAGGCTGCGGGGGCAAGTGGGCCGGGGTGGTGTCAGCCAGGGACCCCTCCCCGCCAGAGCCCCTCATGGGAGACCAGGGCATGGTGGAGGAGCCCCGGCTTTAGAACACCCTCCTTTTTACTTGCTTCGCAAATCTGCCTGTTCTCTACCCACAGAAACCAGCCCAGGCTCAGAGACGGGCGGCGTTTGGGTCAAGGGCGCCACTAGAAAATACTGTGCTTCTGGGCTGACACTGACGAGGGCTGTGCATGGGGGAGGGTCCTGCCGCCTGCTGGGTTGGAGGCTGTAGTCAGGGGACCCTGCTGCCCTGTCCTGGGACTGGCTCCACCCCACATGAGCCAGGCTGGTGTCTCGCTCCAGGCCATGCAGCCAGCCGGCAGCAGACCTGGAACGAAGCCCAACACTGCCTTGGATCAGCTCTTCGGCCTTGGGCATCTTGCCATGTCCCATCAGCCCCAGGAAGGGCCAGGTTTGAATCATGGGGTGCGTCCATGCTCTGCTGATCACGGTGAGATCAGGGAGGTCTGAGGGATGCCATCACACGCATTCGTAGCGTGACCCACCCAAGCACTGGCAGAGCGCTCAGGGTCTCACTGAGTCTGCAAGCCTGGAGCCCAAGAATCAGAGCTGTGGCTTTTCTTAAAGTCACCCGAGACCGTGCTGGAGAAATAAAAGCCACAGCTCCCTGTTGCTTGTTATAATGACAAAGATCTGGCTTTCCTTGCAGGGGGTAAGTGCGCACCCTGGGAGGACCCTCATCCCATTGCTCTGAGCCAAGCTTGGGCTCAGGGCTCCCTGCGGCTGCCCTTGGTTCCAGGGTGGGACTCCTGACCCCACAGCTTCCTCACTGTGGGACCCAGGGCCCTTCCCCCCAGCTCTGTGGTTGAGTTTGGCCAGCTATAAAACAGAGTGGAGACGGCACAGGGAGGACCAGGGGAGTCATGGTCTAGAAGCTCCCAGCAGCCCAGGGCCCAACATAGCTGTGTCCCCCACACATGCCATCACACTGCCTGATGACCTCAGGCAAGCCCCACCCCTGCGTGCAGGAGGAGCATGGTGACCGGTGGGCAGGCTGGGGGGTGCTGGCCGTGGTACCTGCGTCGTTGCTCAGGAAGGCCCCTCTGGGGGAGACGGGGATCCCCTGCCAGACACTGATGGGCTTGGGGTAGCCGGGATCTCCACGCTGTGTGTCCTCATTGAAGCGCCAGTACCTGTGACCAGAAGCAGCGGGCTGTGGGCCTGCGTAGGCCTGGAGTCTGCTCCCCACTGGTGGTGGGTTCTCTCTGGGGAGGCCTGGGAGAAGGGAGGCCCGGCTGGGGCCTTGTTCTGTGAGGGAAGGGGGCACTCACCTGTCCTCTTGGAAGAAGAAGGTGTGCCCTGTGGGCTCCCACCAGATGGCCGTGTCGATGCGGTCGTAGGGGATGCCCAGGCCATAGCTGGTCAGTGGCTGTGGGTAGCCAGGCTCCAGGTTTGCTTCTCGGAAGAGCCAGTAGCGGTCCCCTGTGGGAGCAGGGGCGGTGGGCGTGAACCGGGCTGGGACCGAGGGGGTGGGCAGGGAGGGGACCCAGCAATGCTGTTCTGGGCCCACAAATCCATTCACGTTCACTGCCACACTCATTACACACAATCACACTCATACCTTTGCACACAGGACAGGCACTGGCCACTACAACACACAATGCCACTCCCCCTTGTAGCATACCTGCTCTGCACTCATGGACAACTCTGGCACACTCACTGACACACACGTGTGCCAGCCACTCACCCCTCTCCACACACCAGTCACGCTAGGTGTGGGTGTGCATTTCTATGTGAATGCCCCACCCCAACAGTCCTCGTAGAGAAAGAGGAAAGATGGGGAGCCTTGCCTAGCCTCCTGGTCTGGTGGCTGCTCCCAGGGCACCCCAGCTCATGGTCCAGGGGTCCCCACTCTTGGTACGGGCCCCACCCTGTCCTCAGGGAGCTACTGCCTCACTGAGGCTGAGGACAGGGGGACTGGGGACACAGCTGATCAGAGGTGCTGCCCTAATGGAGGCAACTCCCCCTTCCCTCTTCTCTCCTTCCCCGGGCCCAGCTGGGTCAGAGGTCGGGGCAGGAAGGCCCTCCCACCTACCCCAGCTCACCTTTAAAGAAGACGAAACGCCCGTCTTGGCGCTCATAGGCCGCGCTGATGTCGCTGGGCAGACCGCGCCAGAAGTGCCCGATGGGCATGGGGTAGTTGTCCAGGACGCGGTTGTGCCGGACCCGCCAGAACCAGCGGCCCTGGGGAGGGTGTGGGCGTGAGCAGGCAGAGCACGCACGCTGCCTCAGCCTGGGAGGGGGGCCACCTGGGAGCGCCCCTTCCTGGATCAGGGTGGGTCCCGGGGAGGCCACCGAGATCCTGAGGGCAGTGCCAGGGAGACAGCCCTGGGCGGAGGGGCGGGTGGGCGGACCCTCGGGCTCGTTGTGACTCCAGGGAAATCCCTCGTCCTGCAGCCTGGCTGCTCCTCAGTCTAGGGTCTGATGGCTTCCCAGCGGCTGCTCGGTGAGGGAGGGGTGGGGATGGTGACAGCCAGGTAGGGGGTAGGGTGGGGGGCGCTCTTGCTCTGAGTCTGGGCCCAGGGGCTGAGGGGGGCAGGGGCCAGACCTTGAACACAAACATCTCCCCACGCAGCATGGCCACCGTGTCGAAGTCCCCGTCGCAGATGTTGGGGCCGTACTGGTCAGGCCTCTCTGTGGCTCGGGGCTGGACTGGGGGGCCTGGCTTTGGGGGCCGCTCTGGCTTCCCGCCTGGGGGTGGAGGCTGGGGGGGCCTTGGGGGCTGATGGTCTGGCCGGCCTGGCCGCCGGGGTGTGACAGTGGGGAGAGGCTGGGTGGGCTGTGGCTGGCCGTCCGGGGTGCCTGTCGAGTGGAGGGAGGGGGAACAGGGAGTGAGGAGGAAGCCCCAGAACCCAGACAGGGCTCCAGGTTGTCCTCGGGACACAGGGCTGCAGGGCCCACCAACCCAGGCAGAAGGCCCTACCCACGCACAGTGGACCCCTCTCCTCCCCCCATCCACCACGTTCTCAGGAGGACCTCCATCCTGCACAGAGCCCCCTTCTCGACTTCTCACACTGGGCTTAGGGCACTGTGCCCCTGAGCAGCCCCTGTCTCCATTTCCCCTTGGGGACAGTCCCCTCAGGATGCCAGCCTGTTCCACTGGAGGACCCAGGGACACACAGGGGACACACACAGAGGAAAGAGCATGATTTTACAAACTCTGCCAAGTTCCCCTCTGATAACCAGGTTGCTAGGGATACAGGGTCTGTTGCGTGCCTAGCAAGGTGGGCACTGCCAGCCCCAAAGAGGGGCTCAGTGTGGGCGCTGAGCGCAGACCCCGACCCCCCAACCTGGACCTCAGGACATCCCCCTGCCGGAAGCTTTCTTGACTGGGGCCTGAGTTGGGGGTGTCACCTGCCTGAGAACCACCAGCAAGTGACAAAGCAACAATATTCGCAGAGACTCTGGGTCAGGCTCGGGCAGTAGCAGGAATGGGGCCGTGGAACCTGAGGCACCATTAGTCTAACAGTGATGTCACCGAGCCTGGGGACAGGGGCTCAGAGATGGCACCTGGGACTGCCGGGGGCCCCTGCCAGCTCCAGCCCAGACCCACTGTGAGGGTTCTGGGTGTAGGTCCTGGGCCAGATGTCTCGCCCCATCTGAGTGACGTGAACAAGTCACAAGTCCTCTTGGGGCCTCAGCATCTCATCTACAAAATGGGACAGCAGGAGCAACTGTGCCTTGGGGGGCTGGGCGTTGTGGGCAGGCGTGCGGTGCAGAGCCCACCAGGCCAGCCTGTGCCACCCGCTCACCATAGAGCTGCTGGATGCCCCGGAGGTCGTCCTCGGGCAGCTGGAAGTTGTCGATGTCCATCCACTGGTAGAACGGCGCCATGATGGCGCTGGGGTTGCTCGAGTGCTCCAGCCCCAGCGCGTGGCCCAGCTCGTGCACGGCCACCAGGAAGAGGCTGTTCCCTGCAGCGGGCCAGCAGCACAGTCAGTGGCTGCCCAGCCCAGGACCTGGCCACCCCAGACTTCGGGCTGAGCCTGCCAGGGAGCCTGCCCTCGCCTCACTCTTAGGAGAGGCTGAGCGGCTCTGACTTCCAGGCGTCCAGCTTCCCCGTCTGAGACATGGGAGCAACGATCCCTTCTCTTCCCTACCACCCTGTGAAGACGGTGGCATGAGAGCTTGCGGCCAAGTGTCAGCGCTGCAGAGAACTGCACAGGGAAGCTGTCCCCTCCTACCCTGCAACTCCAGCTCAGCCTCCCCTGCCCTCGCCAGCTGTTCTCACCATGCATGTCCGTGCTGGAGAAGGTCCAGGGCTCATCTGCATCGAAATGGGTGTCCCCACCCAGACCAGGGCCCGGGAAATAGGCATGAGCCAGAAAGCCGCCTGTGCCATCAAAGGGTGAGCTGTCGCCATGGAAGCCAGAGGCGAAGAGGACCATGATGTCAGCCTCCTTCTGCCGCCGCAGCCTGATGTCCTGGTAGGGCACCTCCTGGAAGACCAGGGGCGTGGCCTGCTCCCACACTCGGAAGGCCCGGCGCACCGCCTCCAGCGAGTGGTACCAGCCCAGCTTCTCTGTGTAGTTCTGGATGCTGCAGGTGGGTGGGGAGACATGTGAGTGAACCCAGGGCCTGGGGCTGCTGTCCACCGCTGGCACCCCCTGGCCTGGAGGCCAAGACACAGGGTCCCAAGGAACGTGGGTAAGATCTGAGCTGGCTCACTGACAATGCCTGACGGTATCAACCATTAGTTTACTTGGAGGTGAATTTAGAAAACAGAACTAAATGTTAAAACCTGGAGTTCATTAGCATATTGCCAAACAAGGTTGCCTGGTGCCAAACAAGCCTATTTTCAGTAAGAAAACGTTACGTAAATGAAAGTACAGGGGATACGCAGCTCAAAGACCTAGAAGGGGAGGTGCAGATGGATGACGTTTAGGCAACACAGGGCTTGTGGTTCTGAATGCTGGGCTCCAGGGCCAGGCTGACTTGAGTTCAAGGCTGGGCTCCAACATTATCTGTGTGGCCTTGGGCCAGTGAGTTAGTCTCTGAATTTGAGATTTTTCACCTGTTACATGGGAAAAGGCAGGTCGTGCTTTCATCACGGTGGCCCTGTGAGGAGGCCTGCTATCACCCGTGTACATCACAGGGCGCGTCTGTGCGCTGGACAGGCCTCCAGTAAAGCTGGCTGGGCCGTCAGTTCACTCTGGGGTCTCAGAAGACGTGGGAGCTATTCTGCCTCGGGGGATGGAGCTCTGGTGGGGCCCTGGCCAGACAGACACAGGAAGAGGAGCCCTTGGGGACCGCCACATGCTCGGGGCTCAGGGGCGATCTTGCCCTAGGACTCACTACAAAGGAAGATGTGCCTAGGACGCAGCCTGCCCGCCTGAGAGATGCCTGGGTTTCGGCTCCCCGCCCTCCCCCGGTCTCAGGTGCCTGAAACCGCACACCCTGCACTGTGTGCAGGAACCGGTGCAGGAACCCATCTGGGCCAGTGAGGCCAGACCGGGCAGCTGGTGGGTGGCGGGGGAGGGAGGGAGGGAGGAAAGAAGAACAGAAGCAGCTCTGAAGGGCCTGACCTTCTCTGGAGGAAGACGCCCCAGAGTGTGCAGCCGGAGTCGTGTGTAGGGGGGTTGGAGTGGGTCTGGACCAACTACACTGTGGCCCCTGGGGGCTGCTGGGAAAGGAAGCCTTCCAGACGAGTCCACTGAGGAGCCTGAGGTCTCAGACCAGGTGGTGCGGAGGACAGTGGGAGAAATGCCATCCTGGGAAGCCGGGGTCCCTACCTGAAGGTCAGGTGGGGGTTGTTCCACTTCCTGCCGGTGAGGGCATAGCGCTTCCGCCGCCGCAGATTGGCTTTCACACGCACCCCAAACTGATCTGGTACCCCGCAGCGAGGCCGCTTCATCCACCTGGGTCAAGAGTGTGAAGGGGTGAGTTCAGAGCCTCCTCCAGGCAGCCCACCTCCTTCCACCCTCCTGCCTCTGGCCTTCTTAGGGTAGGAGATGAGCTAAGTTTCAATTTTCTCACCAGGAACAGGGGCACAGTGACCAGAAGACTGGAACTTGTACTAGAAGACTGGATGCCCAGCAGAGGCTCCGCAAAGGGGGGCCCCTTCCCACCAGAGCCACCCAGGAAGGGGACAGTTACTCCTCTGGCCTCCTGTCCTTGATATGTGATGCTCTATGCGTGCTCATCAAGGATGTGGCTTTTGGTCACATCCCTTTCGTCAGCTCCAGAGCAAGGCCTAACTAGGCTGGCCGTCCCATCCAGGCCAGGTGTGCTGCATCCCCCCAAGCCCATTCCTGTGGCAGAACCACCAATCAAGCCTGTGTTCCTTGTGGCCACGCTGGGACTCGGCCTCAGCAGCTTTCTCAGCACGAGGCTTGAGGCAGCCACTCCCAACGAATCAGAGCTCCCACGGAGGATCAGACTACTTGTCTCTTATCTAGGCCACTCTTTTCTGGTAACTCCACATGCCAAGTCCTCACGAGAGCAGGACGGAAGGAGAGCCGAGGCCAGTGGGGTCGGAGAAAGGCCCGGCAGAGAGACTCACGCCTTGGTTTCTTCGTCCAGCACGCCGGTGACCGGGATCCCATAGAAGCGCTGCATCTCGGCGAGGGCTGAGGCCAGGATCTGGGCTGAGCGCATGGTGGACATGTGGCGGCTGGGCTGGGGCAGGTAGCCGTAGAGCCGCAGCCAGTTCTGGGAAGGAGAGACCCTGCCGGTCAGCAGGTCCTGGTGCGGCTGGCTCTCGCGACACACAGCCCACATCAGGCGCCTGCCCATCACCACCACCCCCAGCTGCGGCTGCCTCCCTTCGAAAGACCTTTACAAGTTGGGTCTGGTCTCCAGAGACTTCTCCTCTCAGAGGAAAAGCCAATTTTTACAGAAGCTCATGGGCCCTTGCTACCTGACCCCGCCTCAGCTCTCAGACCTCACTCCTCCCACCCACTCCTGCCTCAGGCCCTTTGCACGTGCTGCTCCCGCCCAGGTATATGCATGGCTCGCACCCCCCTTTTTTCTTCCAGTCTCTGCTTCAACTTCACCTTATTGGAAGGTGTTCTCTGACAACACTGTAAAGACAGACCCCCACCTGCTGTCCCCTGCACCCCCTCTCCTCCTTCCTTGCACTGGTCACTACCTGACATGCCTTGTATTTCACTGAGATGTTTATCATCTGTCCCCCCACTAGGATGGAAGGAGGAGCCATACTGAGTTGTGGTCAGGAAGAGGACTCTGACCTGCCCACCTCATGCCCCCAAGGCCACGAGAGCATGGTGACCACCACGACCGGTTGTTGGCACAGAGGCCGGGGACTTCTGTGGGCCTTGGCGCCATGGAAGTGTGTCCTTTGCACCTTTGCTGGCCCACCCTGGGTCCCTGGGCGCCCCCTGGAGTGAGGGGACCTGAAGGCCTGTTCTCTGAGAGGCCCTGGAAGGTAACAGCCACGCCTCAAGGACCCACAGGTAAGATGGTGACATAGTGGGTGTTCTGGGCTGACAGCCACGTGTCAGCTGGCCAGGGCCACACCCACATCTGTCTGCCACCAGTGTCACAGCCAACTCTGTAGGTACTTGCTCCCTCAGCGCTACCCGTCAGCCCTGGCACCCAGCCAGGCCCCTGGTGTGGAGGGGCTGCCGTGCCCCTGGCCCAGCAGCACCCAGACTGCTGCTGGCAGGAGCGGCTGCTGAGCCCGAGAGAATGGACACGGCCAGAGCTGCAGGGCCTCTCGGGCTGGGGAAATGGCCGCAAGCAAGGAGGCAGCGCCACAGAGATGGTGACAGGCAGGGCTAAGGACAGATCCAGCCATACCACTTCCGAGGTGCGGCTCTGTTATACTACGACCTGCCTCACAGCACGGGTTTCTATGAGGACGAAACAGGGACGTCCACACGCACGCTTGCGTTGTGCTGGGCAGGGAGACGTGCCCAGTAAATGTATCATTAGTGACAGAGGCCAGGGGCTGTCTAGTCCCTGCAGCAGCAGACTTTTGCCTCTACCAAAAGGATCGAAGGTTCCAGGCTCCGCCAGGGCCTGAAAGCCGTGCAGCCTCAGGGGAGGGCAGGACAGCTGGGCGAGGCAGGTGGCCCCATGGCCAGCCCTGCTCAGCCCCCTGGCCCAGGGCACCTTCCCTCCGCTCCTGCTCTTCCCAAGCGCGAGAAAGCTTTCCTGAAGTTCCTGTGTATGTGTGTGTGTGTGTGTGGGGGGGCGGTGCCCACCACCCTGAGTGGATGCAGTTTTCCTGAAGAAGCCTGGAGAGATCTAGAAGGCGAGGCGTGACTGTCGCCAGCTCAGGCAGGGAGAGGGATCCAGCCGGAGGAGGTGGGGCTGCCTGCTGACAGATGAGGGCATCGTTATTTGCATAAGGTAAAAATATCTCAGGGAGCTCAATCACAGGCCACCACGGGGCTGATTAGCAGTGTCTGCAGAGTGACAGGAGAAGGGCAGGGAGGAGGTGGCTCAGGCTGGGGCCCAGGGAAGGGCCAAGGAGGGAGCTGGGCCTGTCTGCAGGAAAGAGCCCCAGAGCCCAGCAGAGGATATGGGGCCCTTTAATTGTGGGGACAGTTCAGGGAATGATGGGAAGATCCCCAGGGCACCTATGGACCCTCCTTCACACAGAGGAGGACCCTCTGAGTCTCAGGGAAGCCGAGAGCTTCCATCTCAGTCCCAGCCAGGCCTTGAAACCCCAGTGCCCTGGTGATAAGTGCTTCCTGGCCACTGTCAGGGTGCGAGGCAGGAGCTGTGGACGGGTGGTATGGGTGGCGTGAGCGGAAGCCCAGTTCTGGCCCAGGGCAGCCGAACCGCCGAACGGTAGGGCAAAGAGGATGACAGACCCAGCTGGCGCCCGGGCTGGCCGCCCGCAGGAGGGCTGTGGACTTTTCCTCTCTGCAGCATCCAGGAGGGAGCATCTCGAACCCTCCTGCTGTGCTAAGTACAACAAGCCTGGGAGGTGAGCTCTGGGAGGGAAAAAGACATCCCGGGGCAGGTGCCCAGGTGCACTGCAGGGGCTGCTGCCTCCCGGGGAGGAGGGGCTGCGAGCACACTAAGCCCCGGCTTCCTGAGGGGCTCTGCTGCCCTGGGACCAAAGTGGGAAGCAATTTTCAAGGTCAACGCAGGGGAGGGGCTGTGAAGTCTGTTCCTTACACAAGGGGCCTCCTTTCCTTCCCGTTCACCTAGTCTCATGGGTGGAATACCAGGAAGGTGAAACTTTGTTTCTCGGGCAGAGAAACTGAGGCTTGGGGAGGTCAGTGAGCAGCAGAGTTGGGGGACCTCCCCAGTGAGGCCGCTGTCCAGTGAGAGGCAGGGAGGGTTCTGAGGAGAGCTCTGGGGCCAAGGGCCCCTCCTACCTGCAGCCCCCTGGCTCTTTCTGCCCTTTCTCTCCTCAACTATAAGTATGTCTAGATGCTTCAGGTGAGTGGCTAGCCCCAGGCAAGGAGATGGGGCGGGGCTCAGGAGTCTGAGAGGGGAGTCCCTGGCCCCCTGGCTCTGGGAGAGGCCATGAATCCCAAAGCCAAGGACTGAGAATCTGCTGTGGGCCTGGCTATCCACTCGTCATTGCATTCGATGCTCACATGCACCCCATTCCCGTTATGCAAACAGCGAGGTTCAGAGAGGGTGAGTGGCCCACCCAGGGCCGCACAGCCTGCGTGGCCAGAACTGGAGCCCAGAGCAGTACTACCGGACCTGGCTCTCTGCGAAGGAGCACCAGCTCCTCTTGGCCTGAGCTGTGGACACCAGGCTCCGGACCTTCTCAGGAACAGTGCCCAGCACAGCACTGGGGGAGGCGTCTAACCTGCCCCACGCTCCCCATCTCCGGCTGGTCTGGGCGCTGAGCCCCATCGGCAGGGCCACCCTCCCAGGCTGTCGAGACAATGCTGAGGCAGGCCCGCAGGGAGGGCGTGTCTGAGAAGGAGCTCCCAGACAGATCGATACTGTGCATTAAGCACAGCCGGCCATGGGGGCAGGGGGTGAGGGCGGCTGCTGTCACCGCAGCCAGCTCCTCCAGCCACCTCCTCCCACAGGCCCTATCAGCCCCTGAGCGATAAGACAATCTCTGCTGGGCTCTGCTTCGCTTCTGTCACCCACGGCTCTCTGTGCCATCCGGGCAGACCCTGGCAGCATGGCCCAGATAGGCACAAAGGGCATCTTGTCAGACCCACTGCTGATGAACAGACCTTTCAGGGCCCTTGCAAGGCCCACGCTGTGCCCATCTTCCCACCTGGTGTCACCGTCTGAGGGCCCTCAGGAGCAGGCCAAGGCCATGCCGGGCACAGAGTGGGAGTGAACGGGATGATGGGGGGCGGGGGCACAGACACTGCCGAGGCAGGGTGCGCACCCCGGCCCCACCCAGGGCGTCCAAGCTGGGAGCCCCAGAGGCCTAGACTCCGCCAGTCTCAGGCTGGAAGGGACCTCAGAGCCACCAATTCCAGCTACTTCACAGAGGTCTCCATGGACCACAACTGGGCTAGGGACCCATCAGGCCTGCATGCTCGCAGAGATGGGGAATCACTATCACCGAGGTGGCCCACTCCACCTCTGGGCAGCTATGACTTCCAGTTCTCCCTCAGGCTGAGCAGAGATGTGCCTGTCAGGGACATCTGCCCCTTGGTCCTGCCTGCTTGTCCTAAGAACAGGCCTTCAAGTGGTGGAAGAGGCCTAAAACGATGTCTCTGAGCCCCTGACCATTCCCCTCTGCAAACTGGGGTCAAAACTGTCCCTCCCCAGCGGCTGCACACGGATGACAGCACAGGTGACACCATCAGCCCCGAGGCCAGGGAGGAAAGGGGGCACCAGTCCAGGCCACCTGCCCGTACTCAAGCAGTTCTAGAACTGGCCTTCCGGGAGGGACAGCTGCTGGCAGGGTAAAGGGCTCTGGGCGGTGGGGTCGTAGACAGCCTGTGTTCCTGCCCCTACTTTACCTGGTGGTCTCCCAGCTGCCTGGCTCGCCTTAACCTGGAGGTAGAGCAGCAGGGTCCTGTGGCCAGTGGGTGGGCAAGGCAGGTGAAAGAGCCCTGTTTGCTAGTGATTTTGGTTGCCTGGGGGCCAGGCCTGGGGCCTCACCTGGAAACCCCAGCAGGTGTTGTCTCCTACATGGGGATGTCCACAGGGCGGAGCCTGGGTGGCTGGACAGCGGTGGGGGAAGACTCCAGGTTCACCCAGCCCTGCCCCACCATCTCCTTCCCACCTGGCTCGGGCCCAGCAGGCTCCTGTCTGGGCAGCGCCACGAGACAGCACACTGGGCTCTGACCCGCATCCTCCAACCCAGCAGGGGGCTGGGGGCCCAGGCTCCAAGCCAGACTGACTGGGCTCAGACCCCAGCTCTGCCAACCCCCCCCCCCCCCCCCCCCCCCCCCCCCCCCCCCCCCCCCCCCCCCCCCCCCCCCCCCCGTGGAACCTGGGCTAACGCCTCTCAGCTCAGTCTGTTTCCTCTTCTGTACAACGGGGTAACGAGAGCCCCCACACCAGGATCAGTGTGAAAGTGCTTACGAACATGTTGAAGGTGGTTAAACAGCACCGGATCCCATGGGGCGACAGTGCACGGCGGCCAGCATCTTACATACATGCACGGAACCTCCCCAGCAACTCCATCCGGTCGATGCTATTATTAGCCCCACTTTGTAGACAGGGAAACTGAGGCTCAGACAGGTTCCACGACTGCCTTGCCCAACAGCAAATGCTGTTTGCTCCTAACAGTCCCTGTGTTTTGCCACCGTTCTGCAAGCTCTTCCTATATACCAGGTACCCTACTCACAAGCGCTGGACGTGAGATGAAACCGGGCTCTCACCCCTTTGGGGTGACAGTCATTCCTGGGAGGCCAGGGTAGTGCCCAGAGCTAAGGGCCAGCGGGGGGAGCTGATCTAGCCCCTGGCCTCCAGGCTCCGTGGCTCCGGCAGCCCGACCATCTCCTGTGGCGGCAGGTTGTGGGGGACCCCCAAGGCTGGCGAATGGCCGGGACCCAGGTCCTCACCTGTCTGTCAGATACTGGATGTTGAGAAGGGTCTTCCTGCTGTCCCCTCGTGGGGAACGGAGCTGGCATGAGGCATCCCTCCCCATCTCTCTGACCCACGGCCAGCTGGCAAAAGTCTGCTGTTCTTGCCAGGGGCTACGAATCCTGTGCCCCCTCCCCAAAGGGTTCAGGTGCCCTGCAACCAGTGTCTTTCTGGGGGGTGGCCTCACATGAGCTTGTGTAGCCAGAAGGCACCTGTCGTGGGCTGCACACCTGCAGTGCTGGGCCACTGTCAGGGCCCCAGGTTTCACATTCACCCATGCGGTGCTCTCAGGGCCCTCTCTGTGCTGGAGAGGATCTGAGCCAAGAGCCCCTGGCCCCTCGCTGCTTCTGCTGATGCGGAGAACGCATCTCCTGAGTCAGGCTTGGCCCCTGCCCGAGTGGCTGGCTGTGTGAGCCACATAAATCTTGGGACGATACTGAAGATGCCAACTATCTTAGTCCATCTGGGCTGCTGTAATAAAAATACCATAAGCTGGGTGGCTTATAACAACAAACATTTATTTCTCACAGATCTAGAGGCTGGAAGTCCAAGATCAGGGAGCCTGTGTGGTCAGGTTCTGGTCAAGGCCCTCTTCCTGGTTGCAGATTGCCAGCTTCTCAGTGTCCTCACATGGTGGGAGGGGCAGGGAGCTTTCTCGGGCAGCTTCTTTGGGGTGGGGGACCTGGTGTGTTTCTATGTTGTTTCCTTCCCACCCACTCTGGGTGGGGCAAAGTGAGGTGTTTTCACCCAAAGGTTGGAGCAGGCAGGTTGGACAGACACATTGTTTAGACAAGGAGCCCGCAACTGCCAGGAGGCAGCTGACTGGCGGGACCCCAGGGCAGCCCCAACACAGGGACCAGACGTGGCCAGCACGGAAGGGCCAGCAGACATTGGAGCCTGGGGCGGTGGCTCACCAGTCAGATCTGAGGCTCAAGATCAGCATTCAAGCTGACCCCCAATCCGCCTTTTGCTCATCCTGCTCAGCGCCAGGTCAGGACATGGGAGGTATGAGGGAGTCAGTCCAGGAAAGGTGAGTGTGTCCTTGTGTTACGGGCAGCCAGAGTCACCTGTATGGGGCCAGCTGAGGTTAGGCCTGGGGATAGCGGAGGGTAAGAAGAGACCAGAGCTTTTCCGGTGAAAACCAAAGGTGCTTAAGTGGGCTAGGTGCTGCAGCCAGCAAGAGCAGGACAGATCTGATGGGGTGCCTGGACCCCCAGGTGGGGGAGGCCAGGAGCTATGGCTGGCACATCAGTCAGGTGAGGCCTGCCTCTACGCAGGGGAGTGGGCTCCAGCCCCGAACAGCTGGGGCCTGGGGCTTGACATCCACGGGAGAGAGAGGGACAGGGCAGCGTAACTCTGCAGTGGCTTCTTCAAGAAAGACCGCCTTTTCCAGGCAGGGGCTTGCCAGGGCGCAGGTGTCTGCCAGCTCCTAGTGATGCTGTAGTCTAGTGAAATTCCTGCGGGTTCTGCCTGGGAGGGACAGGGGCCGGCCTTGGCTCAGGTACCGGGATGCTCAGAGAAGGGCCCAGTCACCACCTAACCTGAAGTCTGCAGCTGTGGGGATTCTGGGGTGAGGACCAGAGCCACCCCCCACACTCTGAGGCGAGGGGGTGGTGGGGGGTTGGGGGCTCTGGACACAGGCTGCAGGCCAGGCCCAGGAGTCTCTGAGGTTGGTCCTTATGAGAGCGTGGACCTGGGGACAGTGGTCCCACAGCCTCCTGGCAAATGCACTGGTTGCTGAAGCCATTCAACTCTTTGGGCCTCTATCTGGCCAGGCTTGACGAAACTCCGAAGAACAGTCTGTACCCCAAAGCCAATGCTAGGAACAGGGGTGTCTTTAGTCCTCCATCTACCTTGGTTTACAACATTCAAGAGTCCCCTAAACCTTCCAGTCTCTTCCAGCAACAGCCCAACCCAGATTTCCCCCTAGGAGAGAGCATGCAGGTCACTCTCAGAATCCCCAGCTAGTGCCACCACAGGCTTAGGACCATGGTCTCTGACCCGGACGTGGCCCTGAGAGAGGAGAGGGCGTTGGAGAAGCAGAAGCAAAGGGAAGAGAGGATGAAGTCCCGCAAACCACAGGTCCCAGTGGCCCAGCTCCTGGCTACTACCTAAGATGACAATTCACAATACACAGCCACCCAGTTCCAGCTTGGTCCATACTTGCTTCCTGCGCGGAGATGCCATTCCTACGTAGATTAAAAACTGCTCAAGGGTGGGTCTGTGACTGGCAGTTCTTCAGTCCTCCACTCCAGAGAGTGGCAGGTGGGTCCAGACACTCTTCACCAACACCTAGATCACAGACTGTGGGGTGCTCCCCACCAGCAGAAGCCCCCTGCTTGCCTGTCAGTATGAATGAGGAGGAGGCAGCTGGCATGGGCTGGGCTCCTACCCCACCTTCTGCCAGGACCTGGCTCCCTGCAGCTCTCCCTTGGCCTGGCCAAGGAGGGAGGGAAGAGCAGGTGGGGAACTGGTTGAGAGGTGTAACTTGAGCCGGGAGGAATTCCCTGCCCTTCCTCCAAGCTTTTATTAAAGTAGGGCGGGGAAGGGAAGGCTTCCATTGGAAAAATCTCCGAGGCAGCAGCAGGGAGGTGGGGAAGCCACTGGGGGCTGGGAGGGAGCATCGGCCCAAATGCAGACAGAACAGTGTTCTTGCCGGCGGCCCGGCACCCGGAGGCTGCAGGCCAGCCCAAGGGCACCAAGGCCTGAGCCTACCCTGGCCAGCACCGAGGCGGTCTTCCCCAACCCCCCGCCCCACCCCCTCTTCTCTCCTAGAACCAGCAAGGAGCCGGGTCTTAGAAGTTCGGAAAGAGTAGACACCGCTTTGGGGTAACGGAGCTGGTGTTCTCAGTGCCCCTGCTTGGAAGGGAGGCGCTGGTTAGACCCAGCTCTGCGCCAGGAGGCCATGCCCGATCACCCAAGGGACAGGCCCACAGAGGGGGCCCCATAGGGACGTCACGAGGGCTCCCGGAGAAAAGATGTGTGGAGTGACCTCTGCACGGGGCCTCGGCTCAGAAGCTCTGGAGGGAGGAAGCGTCGGGGAGACTGATCTCTCTCTTGGACCCCACCTGGCCGTGGCGCGGTTGCCGTGCAAGAGCCCAAGAAAGTCACCAAAGCTCCCCTGCGACCCGAGTCTACGTCGGAGGGTCGCACCCCTTCCCCTTATCCCGGCCCGCCGCGCGGGGCTCAGGATCACCCAGACCAGATGTTGCCTAGGCAGGGGAGCTGCCTGCTCAGCCCGTGGTTCCTCCAGGGCAGCCCCCACCCCACTCGTAAAGACTGTCACAGCGCCCGCAGGACTCTCGAGGAATCGGCCGCCGAGCGGGAGCTCGGGCGGATCAGTGCCTAAGTCAGAGCTACAGGGATGGAGAGTGGGCGCGAGCCCTACGCCCTCCACGGTTTGGCAAGAGGGAGAGCCGGGGGAGGGCAGCCTGCCTGGCCCCTTTCATCCAACCCCTCCCCGGGCACAGGGGGCTTGTCTTCGCGCCCCCTACCTCCGGCCTCGGGCTGCAGACGTGTCTCCTTCCCTGTCCCCAGTCCCCTAGGCGAGGTCCTTACCTCGGCATTGACTTCTGCGTCCTCCGCCGCTGCGCCGCGGCCCAAGCAGCCTAGAAGCAGCAGGAGCAGCGGCAGCATTCGCGGCCGCGCCGCCGCCTCCCGGCCGCGGAGGAGGCTGCCCGGCCAGGACGGCCGTCCGGCTGCGCTGCGTTCGCTGCCCATGCTCTCGGCGCCCAGCGGGGTCGGGAGCGCTGCAGGCGGGGCTCCCCCGCTTGCCGGCGCTGGGTTCCCGCACGAGGCTTGGAAACTTGCGACGCTCCCTGGCTCCCCGCCCGGCGGGCGCGCGGCAGACCTCCTGGTCCCTGTCCCCGCCGGAGCCGCTTAGGTCCCCTCGGCAAATTCCCACGCCCGAGGAGAAGCGGGCAGGGAAGGTTCGGGCACGCGGAACCGGCCCACCGGAGAGAGGGCCGGCCGGAGCCGCCGGCTGCCGGGTCCCGCAGCCTGGGCGCCCGGGGCCCGGCTCCCGAGAGCAAGCGCAACTCCTGAGCCTTTGTCTGGCTCAGCGCTCCGGCCGCCCGGTCCCGCGGCGCCCCCTGCGCGCCCAGCTCCCTCTGTCCATGCCCGGGGCCGGGCGCTGCCCTGAGCGCGCGCCTCCCGCCCGGGGACTCTGCTCGCCCCGCGCCCAACCGGGCCCGGGTCCCCGCGCAGTCCCGGGAGGAGGCGCTGGGAGCCGGTCAGAGCGAGTGAGCGAGCCAGGGAGCCGGCGCTCGACGTCCCCGGCGAGTTCAGCGCAGCTCCGGGCGCTCCCAGCCCTCCTCCCCGCGCCGCAGTCGCCGCCGCTCTTAAAGGGCCAGTGCTCCCTCCGCGCGCGGCCGCGGGCGAGGGGCGGGGGCCGGGGGCGGTATCTTAGGCGGAGGCTTCTTGGTAGCAGGTGCGGGCGGTGGAGCCCGGCAGGCGGCCCTTTCACTCTTTCCAATCGGCGGGAATCCTCTCTAGCCCACCTCCTTCACTCGATCCATGCTTTTGGAGAGTGGGGTTGATCCCCAAAGTGACCTCTCCCCGCCCTCCACAGAGAGAGTAAGGAGAAATGAAGACTGCTCTTTCTGCTACCTGACAGGTGGGTGGGGATACTGAGGCAGCGGTGGACAGAAAGGCTGGGGGAGGAAGGATCCAAGTGTCCTGTTCTAGACAGACACAAAACAAAGATAAACAAAATCTAGAGATGTGTTGTTTTCCCAAAAGCCCGTCAAGTGTTTGGCCCTTCAAGCGGCTTCCCTCAGTGGCGAAGGGAGGGGTCGGTGTGTCGTGAGTGCTGGACGTAGGACCCGGCGCAGGCTGGGGACGCGCGCGGCTGCAGTCAAGCTACCACTTACCTGGCGCTCGTAGGTGGGCGCCTCACTTAGCTTTCCTGAGCCCCCATGGCCTCCTCTGGACCATGGGGCGAAAAGTTGAAGGTGAGGGTTAGGTGTGCTTCCGGTGCCTGGCCTAGCTAGCACACATTAGGTATCCAGGGTGAGGACACTATTCTGTGCAAGTGAAATGTAACAATTTGGCCTGACACGGCGCTGGGCGCATAGGCAAAAACGTCCCGCCGAGTGGAATTTAAAAGTGTTAGACTGATTTCTCTTCCAGGATCAGCTTGGGATCCCGTCGGTGTGGAAGCAGAAGGCTTGAGGTGGGGGGGCCCAGGGCTGTGTGCCCAGACCAAGGGTAGTCCTGGCCCAGAGATTGGTGCAAGCGGGGGCTGGATGCGAAGGCCAAGGCGCAGGGAGGGCAAGAGGGCCCAGACCTTCCCTCTGGTGCCCCACCTCCCAGCCCCGGAAACGGGAGCTTTCCTCGCCAGAGGGAGATTTCTCCTGAAACCTCCCCTGCTGGCCTCACCTCCCGGAAATGGGCAGCGATCAGGCAAGAGCTTTAGAAATCGACCTGTTCACTGACTAGCCAGGTGAAAAGAAAGAATACTGGTAAAGGGAATAGACAGAAGGAAAGCAACAAAGATGGATGTTACTTAAAAACAAAACAAAACTGTTGCAATAGGGGAACAAATTCCTTATAGGACTGGTCCTGATTCCCAATACAACCAGTAACAGGTGGGGATTTACAGCTCGGGAGCAAGGGGGTCAGCGTGAATGGATGGAAAATGACTTAAGAGGAGACAGCAAGTCCGGGGCTGAAGGCAGGTGAGGGTGATCAGATATCACCTGGGGGCAGTTTGGTTCTGGAGATGAACCAGATATATATATCAGGGTGGGGAATTCTCACTAAACTGACTTAGCAAGTTTTCTCGCTAAAACTGGATCCTACACAAACACAGGCATGGGCCTTGTTGGGGAGAGGGTTCCAGGGGGCCAGACTAAAGTCCTATCGGACGAATAATCTTTGTCAGTCTCGCCTCTTGTTCAAGGGCAGAAGAGCTGTTCTTCTTTGCTCTGAACAACACGAATCCATTTCCCACTTGGTTGCCTTGATTCCTTTAGAACCAGCCGAACCATCTGTTGAGACTTGGAGACAGTGGATAATTGCTGTACTATGCAACCCACGAAGCATTTAATGAGAGAGATACTTTGAAGATAAACGGAAAGATAAGGGGCTGAATGGACCCGTATGTCCAGCTCTGTAGGCCTTCACGGGTTGACTAGAAGTCCCTGACCTGTGGTCTTTCCCCAGCGGTGTGAGCGTGGTGATGCCAGTGATGCTCACATTTTTCTGTTCACCTCTTGGACCATTCTGGTCACAGCAAAGGTGGCAGGTAGATTGTAGGGGACAGAGATGCAGCAGTTGCTTCTGATCATTGCCAGTGCCCCCTTCCGCAGCCAGGGTCACACAGAGGGTGATGCCATTATGGAGAATAGTGCGCTGGGTTTCTCCTTGTTGGCAAGTCACAAATTCAAGGCCAGCGGTGATGGTAACTACCAGAAGCACAGAGGACTCATGCCAGCAGCTGGTACCCCAGTCAGCAATGGATCCCAAACAGCAGAACTTCTACAGGCATCGTTATTGCTCCAGCAGATCACTGTAGTTAAAACTGAGGGACATAGTACAGAAAATTCTGTGTTTCTGTGACATACCCAAGTCATGGACCTCCCCAAAGGCACAGGGGACATCAGCGTGAATGTTCACCATCTCCCTGCATTTATACAAGCCTGAGGAAGAACAACGAACACGGTTACATGGGCTGATTTGACATTTCGCAGGGCTCGCTATTCTGGAAGTTCATGGTGATCTGTGATGGCATATCCAGCCTGCAGCACCCCATCCTCCTTCCGGAGGTAGGGGCCATCAACATGAAGGGTCAGGTCAACTTGGGGGAGGGAGTTTTCTGATGAAGCCAGCCTAGGACAGGGTAACGATCTGGAGCTAATGACACAAGCGCGGGGTGTGCCATTGGTGGGTAAAGGAAGGCAGGGCTGAGATTATGACAGTGACGTATGGTGATGGCAGAGGGAGAAAGGAGCAATATTTCATAGGAAGTAAGTGGAGACGCAGAGAAGTGCTGCATAATTTCATTAAGCGATGGTGTCTGCGTAGCCTGAGGAACGCGTAGGGCAGGCGGATGACCTAATGCTAACTGAGAGGTCGCTTGGACGAGTCTGGTGGTTGCAGCCACGGCTCACAGCGGGATTTGCCTTGGCTACCGGGTCAAAGGCCAAACTATAATATCCCAGAGGCCTTTGGTATCTGTTATGCTCCTGGGATGACAGTCCAAGGGCTCGACCCTCTGGTTCATGCACAGACAAGGAAAAAGGCAGGGAGTCACCTGGAGGGCTGAGGCTGGGAGGTGAAAGGAGGGAGCTCTTGGGGTTCCTGAGAGCATCGTTAGAGAGGATGCTTTCCTGGTCATGGTGTAAGGGGCGAGGCAGCCAAAGAGAAATGAGGTCCCCACGAGACCTCAACAATGTTCCAGGTGTTGTTTTCTGACAAGGAGAGGAGACCGTTGAAATGTACGGGCTCTGTCTATGGAGACAGGTTCACCTGCAGCTGGAATATCATGACCCAGATACCAGACATGCAGAGAGAACAGATGAATTTTGTCTCTAGCCACCTTGGGGCCCTTCCTCACTTGTGGCGGACGAAGGTATGCAGTGTCCAGAGCAGTTGTCGTAACAGTCAGGACGTAGAAGGAGGTCATCCACATACTGGATTAAAAGCAGAGTCTCCTGGGAGGGTTAAGTCCCTCCAGTGGGCAATTAGGGTGTGCGAGAAGCGTAGTAAGTCAGAGCCTCAGTACCTCCTTGGGGCATAATGGTCCACGTGTGTTGCTGATAGTCCCAGGGGAAGGCAAGTGCTGGGGTTCCTTACAAAGGGGGATCCGAAACCAGGCGGAACACAAATCAAGGACTGTGGGACGCTGGGTGGGGGAAGGAACAGCAGCCAGAGAGTGTGAGGATTAGGCACCAAGGCAAATCTGGGTTCAACGATTTTATTGACAGATCTCAAGATCTTGAACTAACCCGTATCCTCGCCTGTTTGGTTTTTTGACAGCCAAAAGGAGAGTACTGCATGGGCTACAAATGGGGATCAGAAATGGTCTTTGTTTTTATTCAAACATTTCATTTATTTATTTTTAGAGAGGGGCAGGGAGGGAGAAAGAGGGAGAGAAAGATCAGTATGTGGTTGCCTCTCATGCGCCCCCTACTGGGGATGTGGCCTGCAACCCAGGCATGTGCCCTGACTGGGAATCAAACCGGTGACCCCTTGGTTTGCAGGCTGTAGCTCAATCCACTGAGCCACACCAGCTAGGGCAAGACCTCCTGGCTTTGAATGACACTGAGGAATCATGGGGAGGGGCAAGCAGACTGGAGACAAAGGTCAAGGTCGTCTAGGTCATGCTGGTTGTGGCTATGACCCGGATCCGAGTCACGGCACTAAAAACCGTTAACGAGAACCAGAGTTGGACAGGTGTTACAGTGGTCAAGGTGGATTTTACTAAAAAAACTATTGCAGCAGGGAGACACCCCAGTATAGAAGGGGGTCGAGTTCCAAGTAGGACCAGAACAGGTGAGGATTTACAGTGGAGGAGCAAATTGGGGGTGGGGGGCCTTGGGGAATGGAGAGTCACCCACCCGAGACGCGAAGTCTGGTAGGATTCTGGCAGAAGGCAGGCCAGGGTGGTCAGATACCACTTGGGGGACCGTGGGGGCAGGGAGGTGCATCAGATAATCAACCTGACTTAGCGGAGTTCTAGATGAAGCTGGATTCTGGAAGGAAGTACGTGGATGGGCCTTGCTGGGTGCAGGGTTCAGGGCAGCCTGGCTGAAGTTCCGTCCAACAAAGAACCCGTGTCAGCACGCACAGTGGGCGGGCGTGACCTGGTGTTTGGCGGAGGGTCCTGCAGGACAGGGAGTCGGGGCTTGGAGAAAAGGTTGGGGCAATTTCATCCATTTCCACCGGCAAACTTTCTCTGCCGGGTCCCTCCTTTGGGAGATGGATTTCGAAAATTTTGGCTTTGAAATTTCCTTTTGGGAAATGTATAGGAGACTTCAGAAATGGACAACGGGGTTGTTTCCTTTTAACTGAATGCCTCGCCATCTGTCACACTGTCCATTCCCAACCAGCCAAGTTTTTAAGACGTGTGAGTTTAGGGTGCTGCCTAGTAGAGAGAGGTGCCTCGGAACCGTGAGCCATGCTGTCAGAGGCCTAGGTGAGACTAGTTCGGTCCTTGTTTTCCTCCTGGTAGGAGCTTCCTCTCCTGGGGTACATCCTATCTATCTGAAGGAGACGGCCTTCCTGTGGCCAGACCCTGATTGGTTCTGGCTCCTACGGGGAGCGGGGAGCGCAGGGCCCAAGGCGGATCTGTACATCCATCCATCACAGGACCTGTGGTTCTGCCGATCCCTGAGGGGCCGGAGGGACTGAAATACGTGAAGCGCAGCCCCTCAGCCAGCCAGCTTCCAGCTTTCTGCACGTTTTGCCAGCCTCGTCTCACCTAGACCCTAACCTCCCCCGCCTGCTTCTCCTTGGAGCCTGTTGAGTGAAAGCCCAGACACGTCACTCAGCAGCACAGCTTCCTTCTGAGACCCTGGTGTGGTGCGAGGGGTCGTCCAAACAGCTCTGCGCTGAAGCCCCGCAGCGGGGTCCCTGCCCCAGCTCTCATCCGCTGCACAATCTTGAGCAAGTCATTTCCCCTCTTTGGGTTTGTCTCCTCGTTTTGAAAAGGAAGGTTCTGGCTCAGGTAGTGGCCGAGGCCCCTTGTTTGGTAAAGGAAAGGCACTGTGGATGGGAACCAGGCCCAGGACCCCCACCCCCATCCCAGGCTGCCCCCCACTGGTGCTCAGGCTCCTGGTACCAAGACAAGGAATAAACAAACAAGCCGAGGTAATCTCTCCCTTCCTTGGAAACAGAGCTCGGGTGGTCTGGAGAGCCGAGTGCGCGGAGAGCCGAGGCTGCCAGGTGGAAATGGGCCAAGGAGGCCGAGGGATGATCGTTTCCCTGCCCTGCGGGGAACATCTGAGGACACCGAGGCCAGATGTGTTGATTCTGCGCCCTCCCTGGTGTGATAACGTCCCCATCAAGGGCATGGCTTTACTCTGGGACTCAAGACGGCCCGGGGAGGACCCAGCCTGCTCTGGTCGTGCCTCTGTCTCCCAGACGGGTCTGGAGCACATCGCCTCTTAAGGAAGAGCTCCAGCTGCTTCTGCACTGTCAGCGGCACACTCGCTGCCTGGGCGCCCGCCAAGCCCCCGCTGCCCAGCCCGGCCTCCGCCCCTCCCCCCAGCAAATCTCCCACTTCCTTCCTCCATCACCACCTTCCATTCTCCAGCGAGGAGCCGGTATTGATCTTGGCCCATCGCTCAGAGTTGCCGCACTCCAATTCCATCCACGCCGCATCCTCCCCTGGGCACCTTGGGGCAGTCCTCCTGGTGTGCTGAGGGTGGTGCTGCCTCACACCAGCCCCCTCCCAGGAAGAGTGAACACCCAAGATGGAGGCTGGCTGGCATCCCTGACAAGGAAGGCCAGGTGGTCTGTGCCCATGGAACCTGCCTTGGGGGAGGCTGGCTTCCATCCTGAAACTGGAGCCTGGAGGAAATTGGGTGGCTGTGTGGTACAAAGTTGGGGATGGGGCTTCTCCTTGGCGTACCCTGCCAGTGCCCCCCGGCCCCCATTGTGAGCATCCAGAGGCCCAGATGAGTCAGATTCAGCACAGCGCAGGGCCTGGCTGAGAGCGGGTGTCAGGACGTGCTGGCTGAACAGCCGGATTGCTGTGTTCCTTGCACGTCAGCAAGGATGCTGGGCTTCTTTGTCTCCTTCTCCAATGTGACCTCAAAGGCCAGAAGAACCGACTGACCAGTCGGAGTTGAATCAGCAGATCAATGTGGTGGGGCTGGGGAACAAGGTACAGAATGCGACTTCTGGAACTTCAGAGCAGCGATTGGGAGCTTGCCTCAGAAGCACAGAGGTGCAGGAGGTGGAGTGGGAGCCAGGGTGACAAGCCCCCCACTCCCCACCGTTCCCTCAGGCCTGGCCAAGGCAGGATGGAGGTTGGGCCTTACCTCTGATTTCTCAAGTGATCTCAGGCTAGTCATTGAACCTGTTCTGTGCAAGTGGAATAATCATTCCTACCCTGTTCACTCTCCAGGGGAGGGGTTACTGGGAGGAACAGGTGAGAAGGTCCTAGAAAGGGCTTTGAAAATTGTTGGTGTCGGGTCTCAGTGTCTGTGCTGACACTGATGAGGAGCGGGGGTGGTGACCCCCTGCCACATGCCCAGTCGAGATGTGGTGTGTGCGACCTCCGTGGTGTGCAGGCCTGGCAGGCTGGGTGACTCCACCCCAACATCAGTATCTCTAATGGCAATGTTAGCAGTTGTGAGACGCTCCCACGGTCTCCCCAGACTGGGAAGCGCACTGACGAAGGTGGGGGAGAGAAGCATCATCTTTCCTCTGGTTGGACAGAAGCAGTCCAAAACAAAATCCAAAATAAAAACTATCTTTATTTGTTGAACATAATTTAAAACTCTAACATAAAAATGTGTCTTCATCCATCCCCAGAAATCCAGATGGTGGCTGGAGAGGACTGGTCCTTAGCTCTCGTGAGGGCCTGAAGAATCACAGTCCTGTGCGACCCTGGCCCTCCGTCCATGTCCCCTCAGAAGGCCCACCAGCCAGAGCGGGCAGTCAGAGGCCGAGGAGAGCGAGCCCTGACTGGGGGGCGGGCCGGACCTCTCTGCTGCTTGGAAAACTGATGGGAAACCAGAGGTCACAACGCGTTGGAGGCCTGGCTTAAAGCCACCAGCGAGGCCAAGATGAAACATCTGCTCGAGTCTCCCCAGGCACCTGGCTGGGGGCGAGTGGGAGGAAGGAATGGAGAAAACCGATGCTGAACCTCAAATTAGCACCCTGAACCTTGGCCCTGAAATGGCCTCCGCTGGCATCGGAAGAGGTGAGAGTAGAAATAAACAAATGGAAGTGACAAGCTTCAAGGAGGCAGGGGGACAGTCCCATCGAGGCACCCCGTGTCCTGGCTGGAGCAGGAGTGAGCCAGGGCACGAGGGTGTAAAAACGCTAGTCTGAGGCCAGTGGTGTCACAATGCAACACCATGGTGAAGGGACCGCGAGGGGGAGTGTGGGGAGGGGCCCCTTGTTGGAGGGACTACAGTTGGGGGTCCTGGCTGAGTGTGGAGGGCTTACCCCGTGACCCCATTTTGTGTCTGTGCAAGAAATCACAGACCTACAACTAGGGAGCCCAGTCTGCCCTCTACTGGTGATCTTTGGGAATGACAACGCAGCAGCATGGGACCTGCAACCCAAAGGGGCCAGGAGAGAACCAGCGGGCCGGGACCACCAGGCCTCCTGGTGGCTCCTCCACCTCTGCTTGGCCTGCGGTGAGTCCTGGGACAAGGAGGGCTTCGGTGCTCACTTCAAAGGCATCGAGAAGACCTTGTTCCCACACTTGCAGCGGACCTGCTCAGCGTGCATGCGCAGTAGCATCTCGGAGTCTTCAAACTGGTCCACCATTTCCTTAAACCGGGAGCCAGGAGAGGACAGTCACTTGAGGGGACTCAGGGACCTGGGGGTGCTGCTGATGCATCCAGCCTACTGAAACCCTCCAGGGGTTACGCACGGCTGAAGGGAAACCGAGGGCCCTGCATTTGGTTACCAGAGGAGTCAGCTCTGCCATCTTGTGAGGTTGGTCCTACCATCCCAATGTTGCGGAGGAGGAGGATGCAGATGCTCAGAGCCCTGGGTTACAGAATCCAATAAAACCAGGACTGGGACCCGGCTCTGCTGGAGCCCCAAACCTGAGCTCTCTGCCCCCTCCTGCACGGTCAGGCCCCAAGCAGAGGTAGCCCGTGGGCCGTGCCTAGCGCACACATTTTGTCTGGCTTGCAAAATGTTTTTTTAAAAAAATAGAAATTGGTTGTTGCCAAGATTAGAAAACAGGGAGATTGCACACAAACATCTGGATTCCTGCCTTCTCTGGAAAAACAGGAGTGGTAGCAACATGAGGCCCACATTCCTGTGGGGCCACACTCCCCTGCTCTCTCCCTCACCGGGAGGTGTGGCCACCTCTCTGCAGGCTGATGGGAAAGTGAAGTCTTTCACCACCTGTCACAGTAGGAAGGAGGCTACAAAGGCGGATGTTCCTCACCTGGCATGTTTCACTCATTTCAACATGTGCCAGGCCCCTGCGGGCACCCCAGCCTTTGACCTCTGGGCAAGGGGCTAGGACTCCAGGGAAGGCCCGCAGTGTCCTCTCAGATCGGTGTTCTAGGGCGGTGCTTCTCAAATTTTATCGTGCACACAAATCCCCAGGGACCTTGTTACAGTGCAGTTCTGATTTCTGCAGTCCGGGTGGGGCCTCAGGGTCTGCAGTGTCGCCAGGCGCCCAGGTGCTGCTGCTGGTCCAGGGCTGCCCTTCCGGGAGCGAGGCAAGTGTGGGGGGTGTGTCTCCTGCCATGTCAGTGATTTCCTGGGGATTCAGGTTTCACACCTAACCCCCAGGGTCAGTCAGCTCCCCTCGCACTTCCTGACATCCCCTCACCCTGGAGTTCGGCACCCTCGTGCCCTTGCCCTGGGACCTCACCTGCAGCTCCCTCAGACACTGCCCTTCCAGCTGGAGCCGAGCATCGCCCACACACCAGGCCAGGCTGACATGGAAGGAAGGGTCCTGCAGGGGAACAGCAGGGGGGCAGGTGGTCGCCCAGGTGCCATGAGGGGCCCAGGTTCCATGGAGACTAGACCCTCAGTGTTGATCCCGCGCACCCTCTACAGGTAGACAAAATAGCCCTGGATTGGTCCTTGCTATGGACTGAACTGGGTCTCCCCAAATTCCTATGCTGAAGCCCTGATCTCCAATGTGACGGTATTTGGAGGTGGGGCCTGTGGGAGACAGTTAGGGTCAGAGGAGGTGAAGAGGGTGGGGCCCTCACAAAGGGATTTGTGCCTGTTTAAGAAGGGACACCAGAGAGCTTGCTCCCTCCCTGTCTCCACCACGTGAGGACACGGAGCAGACGACTGTCTACAAGGGAGAGAGTCATCACCCAAAACGGACCATGCTGACACCTTGACCTTGGACTTCTAAGCTCCAGAACTGTGAGAAAATGAATTGCGTCACTTAAGCCGCCCAGCGTGTGATATTTTGTGATGGTGGCCTGCATCTGGGACAGGCCTGTCCTCCTAGGCTTTCCTTTATATATTGTAGCAGGTCACGAAGTCCGGGACACTCAGTCTACTCTCTGATCTAAGACATTTCAACAGATGACATACTTTCTAAGGTGAAATGAACAAAAACCGAAATGTCTAAAATTATGAGGAAGCAATAATTGTCTCCATTCAAATTCATACATATGTACCTCAGCATGATTTAAAAGGAATATACCCAGCAAAACCCATGGCCCTTTAAAACCCCGAGCCTTGGAGTCCGAGTACCCCCAGAGGGCACGAGACAAGGCATAGGAAGGTATTGAAGCCACAGCCCTTGGGGTGTCACTTTTACTAAAAAATACTGGGGGAAACGGCTTCTTAAAAAATGTGAAAATAAACATGAAAACAACAGGGACTGGAAGGCATTCCTCCGGTGCCTACTTATGATACACAAAAAAGAATTCTAAGAAATGTGGGACTTTGGACAGGTTGCATCTGAGCACGTCTCAGAGCCCTCCACTCTCCAGGGGCGGTGTGTGTCCTCTGAAGGCTGGCATTTGGGACACTGGCCAGGGGAAAGTTCTGGAGGGCTCTCCAGTCTGCCTCTCAGTGAAGGCTGGTCTTACTCATGTTGTAGATGGGTCACCAGAGAAGAAAAGGCCCCACTCACTACCTGGTAGAAAGTGGCGAGGTCAAATTCCTCCATGACTCTGTCCACCTCTGAAACCAGGTCCAGGAACTGGGCGTGCCCGGAGGTGACCTCGAGCCCGACGAAGGTCCTGGTGGGCGGAAGACAGAAGCGGAGACGACAGGGTGATGAGACGCAGCCCGGGAGAACAGGAACCGTCGGTGATGGGGCAGAGGATGTGACAGACAGAAAGCAGAGCACGCTGGGCCCCGGGTGCTTTCTCTCCCGTCTCCTGGGCGGTTCACTTTCCTGCTCTCTGAGCGGCTCGCTCACCCTCCCCTCCTCTGTCTGGAAACCTTCCTTCCTCGACTCTAACCACACACCTCCCCAGGGACTAATAACACTTGCAGCAGCACTTCTATCTGTCACTGCCAAGCCTACGAACCCGAAGCCCCTGCACCCATCTCTCGGCCATGGCTTTGGAGTCTGGCCCCTGCTCGACGACTTGGCTCTGTAGCACTGGCTGCATTCCCATCAGCGCTCGCACATGCTTTCTCTTATCTTTAATTTTTAAAATGTGTTATTTATTTTTAGAGAGAGGGGGTGGGGGGGAGAAAGAGAGGGAAACACTGATATAAGAAACATCAATCAGTTGCCTCTCGTGCATGTCTCGAGTTAAGTGCCCTGACCAGGACCGAACCTGCAACCCACAACCCAGGTACATGTGCCCTGACTGGGAATTGAACCGGCCACCTTTGGCTTGTGGGATGACACCCAACCGACTGAGACACACTGGGCAGGGCCTCTCTCACATCTTTAAAAACCCTCCCTGGTGTGGCTCAGTGGATTGAGCACCGGCCTGTGAATCAAAGGGTCGCCGGTTCGATTCCTAGTCAGGGCACATGCCAGGGTTATGGGCCAGAGTCCCCAGGAAGGGGCACTCAAGAGGCAACCAGACATTAATGTTTCTCTCCGTCTCTTTCTCCCTCTGTTACCCTCTGTCTGAAAATGAATAAACAAGATCTTAAAAAAAAATTAAGTAAAAACCCTTCCTGGAACCCACATCTTCAGCCAGCCTCCCCCCATTCCCAGTGAAATTTCTTATAGACAGACTGTCTGCCTTCACAGTCTCTGACTCCTCACCTTCCATCCTCAGCCCTCTTTGCAGGGAACTGCTCATTCAGGCTGCCAAGGGGCTCATGTTCGAATCCGATGGATGCTTCTCTGTCCCCATCATGGCCACTAGGCGGTATCTGACACAGCTGATGTCTCCCTCCCTGAAACCCTTTCCTCTCCTGGCCTCCAAGACACCACACCCTACAGACCTGGCTTGATCCCACCTCTGGCCGCCTCACTGCCTCCTTCGCCGCCCTCTCTTCTTTCCAACCTCTCCATGGCCAAGGGGAGCAGAGCTCCATCCTCAGTGCGCTTATCTGTTCCACCTTCACTCTCCCAGTAGTCTGACTGCACCCAGCCCCGCTTTAAATATCACGCAGGTGCATGGCTCCCAAACGTGGTCCCCACGTGGCCCCCCGCCCGTGCAGCACAGTTGCGTATGTGTCATCGCCACAAGGTGTCAACAGGGAGCACAAACTAATGGGCATAGAGTGGAACTTTTGCCTTTCTTCCGGCCAGTGTTTCCCATCCCAGAAAATGGGGCTATTATTTACGCAGCTTTCCCAACCCCAAACCTGGAATCTACTTCGAGTCTTCCCCTTACTCGCACAGATCCAGCCCATGGGTACTTCCAGTTGATTCTATCTCCGGGACTGGGAATGTGGCCACTTCTCGGCTCCTTCACTGCCATCCCCCTCATCCGGGCTGCCACGGGCCCTTGCCTGGGCAGCGCCACCTGCCTCCTCTGGGTTCTGCCTGCGGCCGCCCTGCTTCCTAACCTCTTCTCCACTCAGTAGTCACAGCCGCGATCTAGCCGGACTGACGTTCACAGCACAGATCGGATCGGGCCTCTCCTTTGTTCGCATCCCTCCAATGGCTCAATTTCACCAAAAACCCAGACTCCTTCCCTTGACCTTGAGGGTCCTGCCTAAGCTAAGCCTGCCCAGCTCATCGCTTCGCTTCGCGCCCTCCCTCCTGCTCCCCAGCTTCCACCTCACTGGCCTCCTCAGACACGCCAAGCTCCTTGCTGCCTCAGTCACTTCACGTGCTGTGTCCTCTGCCAGGAAGTTCTCGCAGCGGCTCTTAGGTCCCCAGCAGATGCCACCTCCCCAGGCACTTCCCTCATGCCCTCCCTGGCCACTTGCCCCCATCATTCCGCGGGACAGTTACGAACGATCTCAACTGCTTTATTATCTGACTCCCCTGCAGAATGCGAGGTCCCCCCTCCCCACTCCGAAGCTGGGTGCTGAATGCATGCGAGCGGCAGGGATGGAAGGGGTGAGCGAGCCCTCCTCTCGGAAGCGCCCAGAGAAGGCAGCTCAGGGCCCGATCAGACAGGGAGGCTCACTTTGAAGCTGGGGTGATAACCGTTTCTTTCTTCTTAGGCTCATCGAACACTTGTTCGGCCCATCGGAGCCTCCCGAGTGCCCAATGGTGACTGTATCTGGGACAGGCGTGTGATGGCATCAAAACGGGAGGCCACGGAGGTGAAGATGTGAGCTGAATGTTAAGTAGGGGGGAGAGCTGGGCAGGAACCCAGGTGACCGTTTCTCAGTCGCCGGCTTTTTTCAATATGCAGTGGTGTTTTGTCTGACTCTGCTCCCCCCTGCCCCCTTACCACGTTCCTCTATTATCTCTCTTAGCGAAAGGTCCAGATTTGGGAACTTCTGCCTTTGTAGTCAGAGTTGGTTAAAACGCAAACAAACGAAAAACTCTGACAGACAAGGCCAGAGGCAAAGCAAGCCCTCAATCTTTACTCCAAGGAATCTTCTGGAAATGACAGGGCCAATAGGGAACACCCACCTGGTTTTCTCTTGATTGGTATAAATCTTTACCCGGTTGGCAGTAAAGCAGAATCTGAAATTTAGTAGAAAAAAACACATTTCAGGAAGAATAAAGGGGGAAAACATCGTATTAAAAAACAGCACTTTGAAAATACAGTTAACCCAATTCACACTTAGTATTGTCACCCTGTTACACGGGTGTTAAGCTGAGCCCTAAACTGTTAGAGCCGGACAAGACGTCGCGCCATCACCCGGTTCGAGTGACACATGGTTTCATCCAGGTGCCAGCCAACACTGTGCTTTATTCATAGCCATTCATTCCATTAGACAATCTGAGACCATCTCAACTTACTGATGGGAACCAAGAAAGCCTTATCAAGTAGGTGATAACAGATCATTTAAGGGTCAATCTGCCCCTCACAGTTTTAAAAAAGACAATTCTGATCTAGTCTAAGCAATGACAAGAACATTCTCTGAGTGCCAGGCACTATAATTATACCCATTTTACAGACAAGAAAATGGAGGCTTGGTGAGGTTGGATTTGATGACCAGTTTGAACCTCAGTCTGCCTGACTCCAAGGTCCTTGCTCTCATCTATGATGCCTTCGTGGGTCTCCACTGGTAGGAAATTGGGGCAGAAACACCCACCCACCATTGAAATCAGTTACACAGGGTCCATCAGCTTCAGCCAGGTAAGTGCTTCAACTCCGGCTGGTTCCCGCTGTGTTCTCTGGGACACGAGATCTTGGAAGGGCAGACTGGCTTGCTGTCCTTGGTGGACTAACTTGGCAAATCCCATTGCAGGGAACGATCGTTTTATAGCCTCCAGGCCAGGGTCTCACCCACGTGAGGGAATGTACCACCCCAGCGTCTGCGCAGGATCAGTCGACTTTCGCTTTCCAGTCAGCCTCCTGCCTCCCAGGGCATCCCTTTCGGGGAAACCGTCCGGGATGATGGAGCCAGCAGGAGCTGGGTTAGATGTCGAGTTTAGGGAGTGTTCTGCAAGGTGCCTGACCAACGGCCTGGTGTGGACGTTGCGTGTTGGTGGGCAGCTATGATGGTTAACTTTATGTGTCGACCTGGCTAGGCTAAGGGACACCCAGAGAACTGGCTGGTAAAACATTATCTCTGCGTGTGTCTGCGAGGGTGCTTCTGCCGGCGAGTAGCATTTGAATCGCTGGACTGAGTAAAGCAGAGGGCCCTCCCCAGTGTGGTGGGCATCACCGGCTGACACAGAACCAAAAGCCGGAGGACAGGCAAATTCGCTCTCTGTGCTTGAAGTGAGACATCCTTCTTCTCCTGCCCTCAGCGTTCAGCTTTGGCTTCTTTGGCTTACAGGCTCATATCGGGACTAACACTATCAGTCGCCCCCTCCTCTGTACTCTACCCTTAATTCCCAGGCTTTGAACTTGGGCTCAATTACATCACGGGCTTTTTTTCTGGTTCTCCAGCTTGCAGATGGCAGATTGTGGGACTCTGTGACCTTCACAATTACATGGGCCAATTCCTATAATAAGTCTCATATCTGTATCTGTTGATGTGTCTGCATCCCGTGGGTTCTGTTTCTCTCGAGAACCTACTACAGATTTTGGTTGAGTGATTTAAAGCAGCTGAATTTTAAGGATGAGTTTTCTGAATTGGTTCTGGTGTTTCTGGCATTCGGGAGAGCCTGTCAGTCACGTCAGACCAATCCAAGTCATTCCTGTGGCCGTTGCCGAAGCTACTGGAAAAGAGCGCTGCCCTTCCGGGTCGGTAGACGGGCAGCCTGGGCGTGCTGGTGGCCTTGTTTTTTGTCGTGAGGATGAAGCCAACCCAGACGGGGACAGAGCTGAGGGATGGAGAGGGTCAGCTGCCATCTGACATCCTCCGACCGCCCCAGTCCACTCACGCACGGAGCCGGTGCTACCTCCGAAGTTTTTAGTTACACCAGCCTATGCAGATTTCTTCTCAGTTTAAGCCATGGTGGCGTGGATTTCTGGCTCCATCAAGAGAGTCCTAACTGATACACGTATGACTCAATAAATTTGGTAGTGACAATGTGAAAAAAGGTGGCAGGGCTGGATTAGGTGACGAGATGCATTTTGGTCCCGATTCTCTGGCTGACTGAACGGGGGCAAAGCCCTTCCTCCTCTCCCCCCGGAAGGGGTCACACTCAGTGGGCAGTTCCCCAGTCAGGCGGAGTAGTTCCAGGGGCTTCCTGGGCCTCAGGCCTCCTGACCTGTGGGGTGGGGCTCCGACTAGCAGATGCTGTTTTTCTTTCTCTCATATCTACACATCTGGGCTTTAGTGTAACACCTCACTTGGACCAAGTGCTCTGCAGATAAAACCACGGGGGTGGCTTCTTAGGCTTCCTCTAGAACAACATCAGAGGGTCCAGACTTTGGTTTCTGGGCTCTCTCTGCAGGCTCCATCATTCAATGTACGTCCCATTGATGCCTACAGTGAGCAAAGCACCTGGAAAGGAGATGCGGGGAAATTCAGAGGGAAGCTGCATTCCTGGGCTTACAGGGACTTCGGCTCCAAAGAGACATGGATATGAGAGTGAGTGAAATGAGCTCTAAGGGGGTAAACAGCCACGGGATGGATGACCCTGGGAGTGAGGGATTCTGGGAGAAACTGCACCTGGGAGAGAAGGAGCAGGGCATTGAGCTGGCCAAGTCGAGGAGGAAAGGCGTTTCTGGTAGGAAGATGATGTGTGAAATAGTAAAGAAAAAAAAAGCCCTGGGTGGGCAAGTCAAACCAGAAGTGGCGTCCAGTCTAGATCCTTCTCCAAGGGCCATGCTGAGGGCATGTGTGATCTCATGCCACTCTCCCAAGTCCCCTCTGAGGCAGTCACCACCCCTTCCATGACCGGCACACAGGTGCTTGCGTGGCGGGCCTACGTCACACAGGGTGAGGCGTAGAGCAGGCAGCTCCTGATGCCCTAACCTTGAACTTTGGCCTGCTTGTTGGGGTGATACACCCCACCCCTCCATGCCCAGGGTGGCTCAGGACAGGAGGAGGCGCCTTGGAGGGGAGAGGGAGGAGGGGCAGCCGGGAGCACGCGGCCCTCACCTCTGGCGGAAGGCCATGCGGTCTTTCAGAGCCTGCACGAAGGGGACGATCCAGTGATGCCGCAGAACCACGCTCTGGGACAGGCTGAGGTGGAAGGCCTCCGTCCTCACCAGCCGGGGGACGTACGTCTGGGTGCGGGGCAGCACCTCGTCAAGCAGGTCCAGGAACTCTTCCCCGGCTTCATCTGGAGGGAGGCAGCGAAAAGGGTGGGCTGTTCTTTTAGAAGCCCGGAAGGCCTTTTTCACTCTGGGTTTTAGGAGAAAATTACCTTGGCAGCAGCCTATGTCTATGTATTTTAATAATGTTTTAATCCATATTTCTGGTTAGAGAAGTAACACACGCTCGCTGTAAATAATTCAAGTAAAAAAGACACAGTGTATTACTCGATCTGCTCAAATACCCTGGTGAGTAGGCAGTATAGTGAATCATTCCCATCCTGTGGAGGGGGAAACGGGGGCTCTGAACCCAAAATAATAAGAGCCACTGCTTATTCTGTGTGTTGTGCTAAGAACTTGCCATTGATTATCTGATTTAATCCTCACAAAAGTCCTAGGAGATAGGTATCGCTATCGTCCCCATTTTAGAGATGAGGGAACGGAGGCTCTGGGGAGTCCGGTAACTTACTAAAAGGCACCCAGAGTAGCGGGTTGTGGAGCAAGGACTGACTCCAAAGATGGGACATTTACTGTTTTACGCCTGTCACTCACTTCTTAGGGTGGGAGTGGGACCAGACCCAGGGCACCTAAGGCCCTCTTAGAAATCACGTGCCAGCTGCACTCTGGGATGGCCTTGACACTCTGCCCTCACCCTCCCTTGGTCACCTCCTTATGGGCAGAGAGGACACTATACCTAGGCTTTAATAAAAACTATTTCAGGCAACGACTTGAAAACTGAAACTAAGTTGACAGCAAAATCCCCCGATTCTTGACCCTCGTTGTCTCTGTGCTGAGTCCATCTTTCCCACCACCCACATCAGAAGCTTCTGGCTTCTTCCTCCTGGTGGGAGTCAGCTTTCTCCCACCAAGAGGCACCTGATGGTCTTGGCCACTTGCCTCTCCCACACTACTCACACGGTACGTAGACGTGGGTGGCCCAGTTGCCCCGTTCGTGGGGAAAGGTGCGCACCCGGCCCCCGTGTTTTGCACTGTCATCTTCGGGCCCCTCCTCGGTGTCTGCAAACATGTGCAGCACACTGTCTGGCACTGGCAACCTCTGGCTGGGAAGGGGGCTCTGGCTACTGCAAGGGAAAAAAAGAAAATGCGCACATGTATCCCCCGGGTGTTCTCTACCTCTGTACACACAGTGCAAGTTGTAACCACTTGTGCAGGGTGACTCTGTGCATCCCTTTCCCACCACGTGCTGTGAGCAGCTTCTAGGTAACTACTGGGGCAGACCCTTCTGCGTGGTGTGGGCCCAGCTCCCACTCGAGATGCACAGGACCCACGCCCACAGATAGGTCCTCTCGTGGGTAATCAGATTTGCAATAGACCTAGGCTGTTTTGAAGCTTGCTCTTTGCTAAAACTCCCTCACCCTGCAAGTACTCACTGTAACTTCCTAAAGTCCATGCTGAGCCTTGCAGGGGCCAGTGTGACCCACTCAACTACTTTCACCTTTTCATTTGCTAATATCCTTCTTCTGTGATGTAATGAGGGGCATTGGCTCCTTTGTTGTAACCTGGGGATAGTAAAGGAGAACCATCTAAGGAGATAGAATAAAGGCCTGTCATGGTGGAGGCCTTTTGCTCCCCTTGAGAGAAAAGCCATGTTGTCGTCCTTATTCCTCCACCGGACTTGGTAGTCCATGTGTATGTTTTATTTCATCCATAATGACGCGGACACTGCTGGCCGGTGTCCATATCAAACTACAAAGCTCCCTCCCCAACGACTCAGCTTGGGCCTCAGCCGGAAACAACTGAGCAGGCAGCAATGTGTGGTTCAGAGGTCACTTTCTTTAATTTTTTTTAAACATTTTATTTATTTATCTTTAGAGGGGAAGAGAAGGAGAAAGGAAGAGAGGGAGAGAGAAATCAATGTACGGTTGCCTCTCCTGCGTCCCCTGCCAGGAACTGGCCCTCAACCCAGGCATGTGCCCTGACTGGGAATCGAACCGCGATCCTTTGGTTCACAAGCCCGCGCTCAATCTACTGAGCTACACCAGCCAGGGCCAGAGGCCACTTTCCTTAAAGGGACAGGCCTGAGCTGGAGTAGCAGTGGTCTACTAGCACTGTGGTCTTGGGCCAGTTATGTGCCCTTTGTGGGCCTCAACTTCCCCATCTGTAACGTATACTTCTACCTGATAGCACTACTGTGAGATCAACTGAGATATTGCTTGAAAACCATCAGCAAGCACCAGGCCTGGCACATAAGAACCGAGGCTCCAAGAAGAGATGTGGATGCATCTGTTCACTGCTGAGTCCCAAAGTCCCCAGAGTGGGTGCTCAATGAATATTTATTGAGTGAATGAGAAAAACTCTCCAACGCTTTAGCTATTCCTCTGCAACTGTGTTAAGTGAGGAATCGGACCTAGGAGGTACAGTGATGCGCGTCAGGAGATAGCCAATGGCAGAAGCTGACTGAACCCAGGTTTCTTTCCTCCTAACCCTGGCCCAGCCGAGAGTGGGGCACACTCCGGGGCTTTGCCCAGGGGTATCCCCTGGAACCTCATTTTCCTCATGCCCCTCCCCCTTCCCTGAGGAGCCCGTCCCGCACTGTCCCACCCTCCCGAGACACTCCGATCCCACGGGGTCTCACGTGAACCCGCACCCTCCCCAGAAAGACTCCCTCACTCCTCACCGAGGGCGGCATCCAGTCCCCGGCAGGACCTGAGCCCCGGCCTCAGCCTCATCCTCCGAGCCGCTGCTGCTGTAGCTCACCAGGGGAGCAGCACTCATGGGAACTAGGTGACAACCAGGCGGACCAAGTAGCAGTCACACTCCGCAACCGGAATTCCGCCGCGCCGGAAATGCCCTCCGGAGGCGGGGCCTAGGTTAGCACCGCCCTGGGGCGGGGCCAGGGCGGGACCAGCGGGACCCAGCAAGATTACCACCCACCCAGACTACCACTCGCTGCTTGTTGAGGGCAACTCGGAGCCTGCTGTATCCTCAACCTCCGAATCCCATTTCACAGATCGTCTGGAGCTCAGCAGCCACCCGGGGCCAGACCTCCCAGCTACGGACGATCCCTAAGTCAGCGCGCTGCGCACTAGACAGAGCGGAGATCCCTGCTCTTCGGAGGTCTCGGAGACCCCTACTCAAGCCGGCCCAAAGTCCGAGCTCCGGGACCCCTCCCCTTAGAGCAAGCTGAGCAGTCAGAGGCGGGTCCATCCCGGAAGACCGGAGGGTCTCGGAGGCCCCTCCTCTCAGGTGCAGGGGTCGGGCCGGGGGCCGGGTCCCGGGAGCCCCCTCCCCTAAGGCTGAGCTGGGTGGGCAGAAGCGGAGTCCCCTCCCTGAGTCGGCTGAGGTGTGCGGGCCGGGCGAAGGGGAAGCCGCCCCGCGTGTTCGGCTGTTCAACTCGGCCGGGACGGGCCCGGCCGGGCCTCGGGGTCCCCGGCAGGGGGCGGCCTCGCTCCGCGCAGTCCGTCCTTCCCGCAGCCGCCGCCACCCGGCTGCCGCTCCTCCTCCGGCCCCGCCTCCCTGGCCCCCGCGCGCCCGCCTGTCCTCCGGTCTCCGCGAGGCCGTCGGTCGGTCTGCCCGCCCTCCTGGCGCTCCTCCTCCCCGAACCGCTATCCCGGCCGCGCTCGTCGCTTCCTCCGTTCCGGCCGCCGCTAGCCCGTTCCCCGCCCCCTTGCCGGCCGCAGCTGCTACGCGAGGCCGAGGATTGGCAGAGCGCGTAGGCCGCGCCTTGGCCGACCAAGCCGGAATAAAGGGGCGGTGGAGAGAGCAGCGGGTCGCCACTCGCCTCCCGCCGGACGCCGCGGGCGGCCTGGAGCAGGTGAGCGGCTGGGCGCCCGGGGCCGAGTCTGGGGACCACTCTCGCGCCCACCGCACCCCTTCCCCAGCCGACCCTGCCGGCCCTCCAACCCTCCGGCCCGACCCGGCGGCCTCTGAGTTTCTGGGCGGCCCAGGCCGGCCTCGAGGCGCAGCCACTGCCGGGGCCCGGCCTGCGGCCCCGGGGCCAGCGCTCGGGCTGTAGCGGCCTGGCCATACCCAGCGAGTGCTGACAGGAGGCAGCTGAGCTGAGCCGGCGGGTAGTGCAGGCGGGGAGGTGATGGGCTTTCATTAGGTTTCCCAGGGAGAAGGAAGAGCTGGGGTGGGGCGCAGGTGCGGGCCTCCCCTTGCTTCCCTGCCCTAGTCTCTTTGCAGAGTAATCAGAGAGGCCTCATGGCTGCACCTTCCTGGAATGGGTGGGCAGTAGAGCCGGGGGCCCCTGGCCAGGAACCTTACGTTTGGCAGCCATTCATGCTGGAAAAAACAGTTGTGTTGGTGCAGCCTAACCTACACCGCCCTTGGAGTAGCCCGCTTCCCTCTTTTCTGGGGAGGCTTTGGCACCTGCTTGCTCATGCAACCTGCTGCCTTCACCCAAAGCAACGGCATCTTTCCTTCTTCCCGGGAGATGTGGAGGATGACAGCTTTTAGCAGGGCAATTAGAGGCCAGCCAGACTGGTTTGTGAAGTCGTCCCCTACTTTCTCCTCTTTCCGCAGGAGAAAAGTTAGAAACTTTTCAGTGTTAGAGGCAGAGGAACGGGGAACCTGAAAGTGGGTTACATCTAATTCTAAAAGTTCCTCTCTCTCGCTGTTGTTACCTTATGCTGCCACAAAGTGGTGAGTTAGAGATTTGCCTGGGCTGGGTGGTCTTTACCTTCATTGATTATCCAGAAAGTTATAGACTTGGAGCAAGGGAACAGTATTATCTCCGTAAAGATGAGGAGGAGCAATGCTCTGTGGTTTGCATGTTATTCCCCATGGTGCAGAAGCAAACTCGGAATTGCTTGTATCTTCCTGGGGGCCTAGACACAGTCGGATCAGAGGATTTAGCACTTTCTTTTGGTGCTCTGGGAGATTACTAGAGTGGGGAGGTTCTGCTGTAGCCGTTGAAGTTGGGTGGGACTGTGGACCTATCATTTAACTCCCATCAGGCATTGGCTCAGGTTCCTGAAAGACCATCCACCTGTGTGTGGAGAGAGAGCAGGCACATGGTCAAGGTGGAGGGTCTGGGGGATAGTTGGAGGGATGTGGAGGTTTTTGACCTGGTCCTTTATTCCATGCAGTTGTTTTACGTGTTGACCAATGGAGGTTTGCGGTGGGGCTCTCAGATCTGGGAGGCCTGGCCTCTTCCACCCAACAGGCTGTTCTCCTGAGCAGTGGTGTCCTGAGTTGAGGTTCAGGGCAGCAATGGGACAGGAGCTGGCAGGCCCTCAGGGGGTCCCCAACCAGAGCCTTTCTGCTTTTATCTATCTCATATATATTGCGTTTCCAAATAAGAATTTATTTGCAAAAAAAAGTTACGCTGCTAAAATTTTTGTTTTGGACACTGCGGCCCAAACTGGTCAGTCTTTTCTTGGTGCATCAGCAGAATTTGTGACTTCTTTGTATTGTGGGTGGATGACCCCAGCCTCTTGCCTGTGAGGCAGCTGATTAAAAAGGGTTGGCAGTACTTAGGATGCTGGGATGCCTGGGCCCAGGTGGGGTGGAGACAGACACTGTCCCTTCGCTGGAGGAACTGAGCTCCAGGCCTCTTTGGTGGTGGGCGAAGGAAGCTGATCTCCCAGCCCTGAGTCTCTCTCCCTTCCCAGGTTCATGTCAACGTGGCAAGTGCAGGCAGGACAGGGAGTGGAGGGCCCAGCTGTGTGTCCCTGCTTCAGTCTCACGATTTCTCTCTTCTCTACAGAACCCGTCATCGGGGAAGGCAGAGCCTCCCTGGCATTGTTGGCGCCCTGCCTCGAAGAGCCCCCTGTCTTGTAGGCAGAGCCTTGTAGTCTGTCTTGGTTAATGACTTGGGCCGTCTGACCGGTCCCTCTTCTGTGCCTTGTCCAAGGTCCTTGTCCATCCCTGATCCCAGGCAGCTTCTCTCTCTGGGTTGGGTCATCTTAATCAGGGAAACTGAAGCCATTACTCTCCAAACCCTGTTTCATCTTCCCAAGCATGTCGGAAAGCTGGCAGCAGCCGCCACAGACGCAGCCGCAGCAGCCGCAGCCACCACAGCCACAGCATCACGCAGAGCCACCGCCAGCCCTGGCCGAGCACTCGCTGCCCCCAGGCACGGCTGAGAACCCCCTGGGCTGCGCCGTCTATGGCATCCTGCTGCAGCCCGACCCCGGCCTACAGCCCCCACAGCACGAGCCCCTGCAGGCAGCCGGTGAGCCAGGCCCCAAGTGCGGTGTATGCGGTCACGACCTGGCACACCTGTCCAGCCCTCACGAGCACCAGTGCCTGGCGGGCCACGACCGCTCTTTCCAGTGCACGCAGTGTCTCAAGATCTTCCACCAGGCTACTGACCTGCTGGAGCACCAGTGTGTGCAGGCCGAGCAGAAGCCTTTTGTCTGTGGTGTCTGCAAGATGGGCTTCTCGCTGCTCACCTCGCTGGCCCAGCACCACAGTGCCCACACTGGCACTGGTGGCCTGGTGAAATGTTCCATCTGTGAGAAGACCTACAAGCCTGGCGAGGCGGCTGAGCCAGCGGCCACTGCTGCCCCCTCACTGCCCCCAGTGCCCCCGCCCCCGCCCGCTGTCACCCCTGCTGAACAGGCCGAGAAGCCGTACAGTTGCCCCATCTGCCAGAAGCCCTTCAAGCACCTGTCGGAGCTGTCGCGGCATGAGCGGATCCACACAGGTGAGAAGCCGTACAAGTGCACGCTGTGCGACAAGAGCTTCAGCCAGTCGTCGCACCTGGTGCACCACAAGCGCACGCACAGCTCTGAGCGGCCCTACAAGTGCTCAGTCTGCGAGAAGACTTTCAAGCACCGCTCCCACCTGGTGCGCCACATGTACGCGCACTCGGGTGAGCACCACCTGTTCCGCTGCAACGTGTGCGAGCTGCACTTCAAGGAGTCGTCCGAGCTGCTGCAGCACCCTTGCACGCCCAGTGGCGAGCGGCCCTTCCGCTGCGGCGAGTGCCAGAAGGCCTTCAAGCGGCCGTCAGACCTGCGGCAGCACGAGCGTACACACAGCGCCGAGCGGCCCTTCAAGTGCGACCTGTGTCCCATGGGCTTCAAGCAGCAGTACGCGCTGATGCGGCACCGGCGCACGCACAAGACCGAGGAGCCCTTCAAGTGCGGCCTGTGCGAGAAGGGCTTCGGGCAGCCCAGCCACCTGCTCTACCACCAGCACGTGCACACCCTGGAGACCCTCTTCAAGTGCCCCGTGTGCCAGAAGGGCTTCGACCAGTCGGCCGAGCTGCTGCGGCACAAGTGCCTGCCGGGCACGACTGAGCGGCCCTTCAAGTGCCCGGTGTGCAACAAGGCCTACAAGCGGGCGTCCGCCCTGCAGAAGCACCAGCTGGCCCACTGCTCGCCCACTGAGAAGCCCTTGCGCTGCACCCTGTGTGAGCGCCGCTTCTTCTCGTCCTCGGAGTTCGTGCAGCACCGCTGTGACCCTGCCCGCGAGAAGCCGCTCAAGTGCCCGGACTGTGAGAAGCGCTTCAAGTACGCCTCGGACCTGCAGCGGCACCGGCGCGTGCACACTGGCGAGAAGCCCTACAAGTGCCCCAACTGCGACAAGGCCTTTAAGCAACGCGAGCATCTCAACAAGCACCAGGGTGTGCACGCCCGCGAGCAGCAGTTCAAGTGTGTGTGGTGCGGCGAGCGCTTCCTGGACGTGGCCCTGCTGCAGGAGCACAGCGCGCAGCACAGTGCCGCCGCCGCTGCCGCTGAGGGCGCCTACCAGGTAGCCGCCTGCCTGCCCTGAGTCCCTGCCGTGCCCCCCCAGGCCAGGTCCAGCCTCCTTGTACGGAGATCCCCCACCCAGCTCCACGTTCAGAGTCCCTGGGCACGAGGACAGAAGAGCGCTGGGCAGGTGGAGGGGCCTGGCACGCCTGGTGCCTGCCTGGAGGTGGGGGAGCTGGATGGCTGTGGTTCCACAAACCTCTTTCCCATTATAGGATTTGTTTTCTTGAGAGCCATCCGCCTCCCTTGTCTTTGGGGGCCTGGAACCAGACTGGAACCGGAAGTCAAGCGGCCTCTCTCTACCCCAAGGAGATGCGGGTGCCAGCCCAACCTCCCAAAGCCTTTAGCCTAGTTAGAAACCAGATGGTTAGGAAAGAGGGTGGTCATGGCAGGGTCTGGGAGGAGGGCTGGACTCCAGACGCAGGCTGGGTGCAGGGCACCCTCCTTCAAGTTTGTGTTTGAGGGAGAACACCAGGTTCGTGATGTAGTCTTGGGGACCAGGAGGGTACCCCAGGAGCCCCAGGCCTGCTTGCTCCAGCCAGGGCCGAGGCCTCCTCCAGGTTTCTGACCCATGAGGGGTGTAAGAGGGCTGGGTGTGCCTGGAGTGCGGTCAGCGTACCCAGAAGGGAGGAGGCAGAGAAGTCCTCCTCCAGGGAGGACACAGCCTGGGACAGTGCTGGGACAGCGCCGTCCATAGGGAAAGGAGGAAAGGTGGCCTTTGTGTGGAGGTCTAATCCCGGTATTTTGGAAGCGCCCCTCCCACATTTGCAACATGGTTCTAAGCTCCAGTGGGGAAAGTGCCCTCAGCCACACTGAACTACTGTGGGAGGCGGATCGTTAGACCACCTGGTACCTGGGAGGAAGCAGGGCCAAGCCGTTGGTTGTGAACAAGCGTCTTCCGCCTTGAATTGTGTGAACCAAAGTGTCAAGGGTATGGCCTTAGTCAGCTCCCAGCCCTGCTTCAGGGCTGAGACAGGCCTGTGTACCCAGGGTGGGGCAGGTGAAAGGACTGCGTGAATGGCCTCCGAGGCTACAGAGCCCTCCCAGCCCGTGGGAGCCCCCTCCCATCAGGCTTGCTGCGGCCTGGGCCCCAGCAATCTTACATCGCCCAGATGCCCTGGGCAACATCCAGCTATTTCCAAGGCCAGAGAGTTCTCCCCTGGGTCTTGCTAGGGTCTCCCATGCCTCTGGCTTCCCACAGGGCTTGTCCGGCCGAGGGCGTCAGGGCACAGGGAATGGGCAGGGGAAGAGCGATGCTAAGGGAATCAGTAGGTGGACGGAGTCCACTGATGTCACCGGGCATCTGGGGCCTTCGGGAAGCCCAGAGGACCCTTATTATCAGAATGGTTATTTTGACCCCAGCTCTGCCCTTGCCCTCTTCCCCGGTCACGGGTCTTAAAAGAAGACTTTAATTAGTGCCCCAAGGACTCAGAAGAGCAGGGAGCCCCACCTTGTGCTCCTCTCCCCTTAACAAGTCTGAAAGCGCGCGATCTCCATCTGATCCATCTGACCGGTCCCCACCCTGTGCCCCGAGAGGGGCTGGCTGACCCGTCCCCTCAGGGCTAGCTCTCAGCCACAGCCCCTGGGAAGACACGGACCCCAGGCTGACAGCAGTTCCAACTGCTGGCTTTTTGTTTTCATTCTGCTTTCTGAAAGCAGTCGTTACACTATTCATAACATTGTATAGTTTGATTTCATGCCTTTTTGGGTCTTATATAAAAATGTGAGAATTCGGATTTTTAAAAAGAATGACTTCATTTTAGATAGCCCCTTTTGATGTTAATATATAGTGAGTCCGATGTACGCTTTAGAAGTAAAGACACTGACCATCACAGACCAAAGCTCTGCGTGTTCCGGTCCTTCTTCCACGGGGCGTGATGGGACGTGGCGAGGGAGAGGGAGGTGTGCAGGCCAGGGTGGCAGGCTTGAGACTGGGACATAGGCTGGGCTCAGATCCCGAGTTTTGACCGTTCGGTTTGTGCGACTTTGGGCAAGTCAGTGTGGGAACTCCCAGGTTCCTCATCCGTAAAATGGGGAGGTTAACCCCTCTCTTGCTCGGCTGTTGTGAGAACTAGAGGGACTCGTGCATGGAGGCCCTGGTGGGGAAGCTGTGAAGATGCTGAATGCGCCAACTGCAGACACCTGGGACCCTTGGACATGGCCCTGCAGCTTGTGGACCTCCTCGGGGTTTAACCGCAGCCCCTGTAAAGGGAGCTGGGCTGTGAGGGATCAGCCGCTCACGGATGGTCAGAAGCTGGGATCTGGGCCAGGGAAGCATGAGAGCTTGCCCAGGGCCTGCCTGGAGCAGCAGTGGTCCTGCTGGGCCCTGCCCCGGAGGACCGCCTGCTCTCACCCACTTCAGCTCACCCTGTTGCACGGCGATCTGTGTGTGAGCCCTGCCCAGCCGCCTCCCCTCTCAGCCCTCCGGCACTCCCTTTCTTCTGTACCCCACCCCTGTCTCCCTGCAGGCCAACGGCAGCTCAGTCTTCTTCCATTTCTCAAAGGCAAGGGTGGGCTTCGGAGAGAGGGAGAAACAACCTCCCCAGGTGTGGGCATCTGAGAGCCAGTGGAGCGTGGTCAGCAGGGACACCCTGTCCCAGGGGTGGGGGCGACGGTTGAGGGTAGAAAGTCAGGAGGACAGGGAGCTGCCCATGGTGCAGGGGCCTAAAAATGGGTGCAGAAGGCTTCGTGGAAAGGCCGGGACGGGGGGGTGCAGATATAACCCAGACCCCACACTTCTCATTCCCTCTGTGTGTGGCTCCCTGCCCTGGAGAAGCCACAAAGCTCCTTCCTACAGGAGGCCATTGCTCAGCAAGGGGAGGCCCAGGGTCCTTTGTGTCGGGCCAGGCTTCAGGTCGCCCTTCCTGAATGGACAATGGTCTGCCTGGGCCAGAGGTGGGAGGAGCCCTGGCTGGGCATGGCTGAGCTCATGTGGGGCCTGCAATGATTTTCTTCCTTTGTCGGCACCCCTACGTCCCCTCAGGAAGCAGCGAGGCTCCTACAGCTCTGAGCTCCAGCCTGGTCCCAAACAAGGGCAGTGAGTGGGGCCCTGGCCTGGGAACCTGGATGCTCCGCTTCAAGTCCCAGCCCTTTGATGACAAGGGAGGCAGGCATGTCTCCACCCCTCGGTTCCCCATCTGAAGCAGAGGTCTTGACCCCTGATCTCTGAGGGTCATTACAGACCTAAGGCTCTGATTCTGGGGAGGTGACAACATCCACCCATATCTCCTTTCCCCCTCCTGGTCTTTCCTGGCCCTCAGCCTGCTGCCCTCCTGTCTCTGTCTGGTCTCTCTTGGTTGTAAGGGACAGAAACAGTGCAAATCAGTTTAAGCACCTGTGCAGCGTGCGTGGCCACACCGGGGTGCCTCTCCCCTGTCCCTGTCCTACATGGCTCTCTTCTTAGAACACAGCAGTTCTGTGGGGGAACTTCACTGTGACTAGGGCTACAGACTAGTGCTCTCTTCTCTAGTCTGGGCAGTCACTCCCGTGGCCCCGACCCCAGACAGTGTACCAAGAGGGCGGCACATGGGCGTGAGGGGTGACCCCTGGATGAGACGTGGGCTTTTACATTTTGGGGTTAGTAATTCCTGATGGCTTCGGGAGGAGGCACTGCACTGGGTAACAAGTGGGGGTGGGGGCATTCTCCCAGGTTCTACAAGTCGCTGCCAGGGCAGGGCGGGCCACCAAAGACAGCTTCCCTCTGGAGCCCATCGTCCTGGCTGCTGTGTCAAGCTCCCGCTGTGTGGCAGGCTCTGTACTCGGCCCTGTGGGGGGACAGTGGGAGGGGACCCTGCACTCCGGAAGTGGAGCCCATGAGCCAGGGTGGCAGTGGCACGGTGTTGGGGGTAAGGGTCCCACAGCCCCAGCTGGCTAGCATCCTGCCTCTGCCGCTCATTGGTGACAGGGCATCGGGCAGGTAGGTGGGCCTCTCTGAGCCTCGCGTTTCCCTCTGTGAAACGGAGCCAGTGACGCTCAGTTCTGGGCTGCGGGCGAGGGCGCCGGGAGGCGACCTGTGCAGAGTGCTTGGCACAGAGTGGGCACTTGGGAAAGTGGAGCAGAGGGAGGGCAGGGGGGCGAGGGAGCCAGCTGAGCTCTCCCACCTGAATGCCAGGGCTTTCCCCACCCTCCTCCGACCCCCTGTCCCCAAGACCTTGCACATCCACCAGCTGGCCTGAGCCTCTTACCATCTCTGTGAGATGGGCTGGGCAGACCTGGGCATTCCTTGGTGCCGACCCTCGAGATATCCAGGGGCTGCCCAAAGCCATACAGCTAGTGACGAAAGTGGCCTGGAGCTGTGGGGGCTGGCCAGGTGGGTGACAGGCAGCGGGGTGGGGACAGCCCTGGGCTCTGAACCCCACAGGCCTCCAGCTCCAGCCACAAGCCTGGGGCTCCGGCTCCAAACCCGCTCTTCGCTGACCAGGAAGCCGGAACAATGACCGGGACTGGGGCTGGTGCTGGGTCTGGCCAGGGGACGAGGGAAGCCCTTCCCTAGCAGGCAGAGTGGGTGGCCAGCCCTCTGGCCTATTTCCTTGAGGTGTTGAAGCCGCTGTGCTCTGACTTCCCATCTGTGCAGGCAGCTTTGTAGAGCCCAGGCCCCCCGCAGGCTTCTTGTGGGCAGCCTTCTCTGTCTCCAGTCCTCCATCCTGACCTCGCAGCTCCACCCTCTTCCCCCCTTCAGAGCAGGCCTCAGGCCAGGGACTGACTGTCAGGCCTTGCAACTTTGCTCAGGGCCCCCAGCCTGGGCCGGGCCACCTGTGATAAGCTTCGCATCCCATCCTCAAGCTGCTTTCTTTGTTTCTTGAAGGTTATGCCTCCAGGAAAGCCTTGGCTGCTTCTGGTCTGCAGATTCACAGATTCCAGCTAGAATGCCTGGTCCTCCTCAGGGCCAGAAAAGAAGGTCAAAGGAGAGCCTGGGTGGGGAAGGGCCTGTGGGGTCTCCCTGTCACTGTGTGTGCGCCCATCCCCACCCCAGTATGCGTTCCTACCTTTGCTCATCCACCAGCATTTCTGTTTGCCAGGCACTGAGCTGGTGAAGCAAGAACTTCCAATGAGAGAGTTTTGAGGTTTTCATGTGTTAAAAGGTAGGATCAGAAATGTCAAAGCTGCTGGTATTCAGTGCAAAATATTCCCTGGGAGAGTCCTCCCTCGCCCTGACCCCCTACCCCTCCCCTCAGCCAGGACCCCGGTCCTCCCCCACTGCCCGCCCCAGGCCAGTAAGGATGTGAGGAGGGAACAGGACAAGGACTGCTGTGCAGCTGGGGTTTCATCCAGTCCAGATCAGTGTCTGTTCCGGGAGGCCCCAGGCCCCATTCCTGAGCCCCAGGTCCACTTGGAGAGATAAGAGAAGCTGGTAAGTTCAGTATTTCCTGAGAGCCCGAGGCTAGGAATCAGTCTCTCTGATTCGGCTTTGGTTCCTGTCCTTACAGACTTGGGGGGAGAATGAGGGGAGAAGGGAGGAATTGAGAGAGGCGTGGCTGGAAGAAAGGGTGGGATCGGACAGAAAGAGATGGGGAAAGCACCTTCCAGGGGTAAGGAAGGCTTTGAACAAAGGTTAGGAAGCAGACTGGAGTCTGGGGTGTTCGGAACAGCCAGGAGACTGGTGGTGGGGTTGGTGCTGGGGTAGATGTCCAGGCCCAGCAACCGGGCAGTAGACTGGGGTCAGGCCAGTAAGGCCTGGAGTTGAGGCCATGGAGGCTGGGCTGTCCCCCAAGGCAGTAGATGCAGGGAAAGTTTCTAATGTAATCTATTTATGGTGAGCAAAGAGGCCTCCCCCCTCCCCCAGGCTGAGGGGCCTGCTAGGACAGGAGAGAGTAGCCCTGCTAGGTGGGGGCAGGGCTTTCCATTTCTTGGCCTCTGGGTGGGATTTTTAACCTGCAGATTCCACTACTGCCAGCAACTCCAAGAGAGCTTTCTGGTGGGATATCTCCTACCAAGCCCAGGTCGAATGTCCCCACCTCCAAGAAGCTCCCTCTGGTTTTCTCCCCACCCTTGGCTTGCATCTCTCAAAGCAGGAAGGCAGTAGACTGTGGGGGCCACAGGCTTAGGGGTCAGGCAGGCTGGCTTCAATTCCCAGCTCTGCCAGTCACCCTCTGTGTGACCTTGGGCCGGTCACCTAACCTCCCCAACCCTTTCATCATCTGTAAAATGGGTATATAATTACCCACCCCATGGGGCCTGCAAAGTGCTTAATACATGGCCTTGCACTTAAAAAATGGAAAGTGCAGGCTAACCCAGGCTTGTAATGCTCATCTGCTCTGCATTTCCTTTATTCCTGGGCACACATTTTCATATCTATGACATGAGGGTTCAATGTACAAATAGTGGGCAAGAGCCCGTTCACATTGCTGGCGCGGGTCACCATTCACAGCTCTAGGGCTTGAGGAACACGGCCTCGGCACGCCCACATTCTTACCTCCTGCTTTCTGCTGAGTCAGCTGGACTGGACGCTCTTCAAAGGCAGAGATGGTATCTGGTCTGGGTCCCTGAAGCACCCAGCACAGCACGTGGCGAGGCCTCAACTGTCTGCTGGATCGCATTCCTGGAGGGACTTGGCCAGTCAGTCACTCAGTGTCGGGGGAGCAGGGCCAGGAAAGGCTCCAGGCTCTGGCTTGTTCTCTGGATGTCCCCAATTTCACGCAGGCCAGGACTCCAGCGCCCCCACTGTGAGCCTGTTAGGTGAGCCTGTTAGGCAGAGTGTGGCCATGACACCCCAAGGGGCTCTGCCAGTGGCTTCCCAAGGTTTAAGCCAGGCTGACTGTCTGCTGGACTTGGAGGAAAGGGCTTCTTCCTGCATGAAATGGGGGAGGCTGGCCACCTTCTCGACAGGGCTCTGAGGAGGAAGGGGCTCTGTGACCTGCTTACCATTTCCTGTCTGCTCCGTTCCCCCCCATCTTCTGTGCTATTGTCATCAGAGCCCCCTAACTCAGGACAAAGAGATGGACACCACGGTGCCACACCTTGCTGTAAGGGTAATGATCGTCACCTCCACCCCTGAAAGAAATTAAGGTCAGCTTTGAATCTCTAAGGCAGGCTTGGTCTGCATACCAGACAACAGCACAAGGTGAAACAAAACACGCCTGTTCTGGGACGTATTCTACAAACGTTGAGCACCAATTATAAGTGAGCACTGTGTCCAGTGCTGGGACTCACTCTGAGCCCCAGGTTCAGGGCTGGACCAGAGGCCGACTACTTCCCTGCTGCCCGCCCAGCAGCTGACAGAAAGACAGGCATGCTATCCTGGGGACGGCTGTGGATGCTCCGGGGCCATTCCAGGGTAACCCCTCAGAGAGGCCAAGGAAGAGTGTCCGTCTTCAGCAAGGCAAGGGACCGTGGTGCCCATCTCTTTGTCCTGAGCAGGGGACTTTGATGACAATAGGGCAGAAGACAGGTCCTGACCCCCCCCCCCACACACACACACAGACACACGACATGGGCCTGGCACCTCCCTGTGGGAGCATTAGGTTTATTTCCGGTCAGGCTGAACTTTTGGGGAGATGGGGAGGCCACCTTCACCCGCTGTCCTGCTGGGGAACCTGAGGTGGCATGGTCCGGCAGCCTGGGGGTCGGCCTCTTTCCACAGATTAATGCCAGGGAGTTAGGTAGTTGGAACGACTGTGGAGAGAAAAGGGGAGGTGGGGGGCCTCCAGGGTATCCTAGGGGAAAACCAGGCTGTCCTTCTCTAGGCCACGCCCCCAAACCCACCCTCCTGTCCCCAAAGCTCTAAAAACACAGCTTCCACCCTGCCTCTCTCTGACTCCAGGACCTTGAATGCCTCCCTACTTCCTTTGATGTATTTTCAGTTGCTCTGCTTGACTTCCGAGCCCCTCCCTTCCAGTCTGCCTCATCTTTATCTCCCTGCGATCCCCAGCCTCCCTCGCACTGCTGGACTTGTTCTCGGTCCTGTGGACCTCCTCTGGCAGGCATTAGACAGCAGTAAAAAAAAATCTAGCAAGTGTCCCTTGGTTGTGCACAGGGTGGGTGAGAGAAGGCACGCTTTCCATCAGCAATTACAACGCAATAGTCTGAGTGCCATCAGATGGGTACACGGGCATGGTGACGGGTGGGAGGGGTCTGAACTGGAGGGAGAGGCAGACGGTCAGGGGAGACTTCAAGGATGGGACCTCCGGGTGGGGCTTTAAAGACTGAAGAGGAACAAGCGCCGGGGTGGAGTGCTTGGTTGTGCTGGGGGTTTGGGTCACACCCAAGAGGAGACTGCAGGAAGGCAGGGAACTGGGCTGGAGAGGTGGGAGGTGACGTAGTTAGAGAGACGCTTGGACGGGCTGCGCGCTCCAGCGGGGAACGCTAGCTCCTGCTCTAAACACCTTTCGGCATCCTGGGAAGGCAGAGTCTTGGCTCTTTCTCTCAAGTTTCTTATGTCTGCTTGCTCTTCTGGCCCCTGTGCTCCTTCCAGGTAGCCCCCTCACCCCCACTCTTGGTTTCCTCGGGGACAAATTGGGTGGGACGGGCTGTCAGCTCCCTCCATCTCCAGGTGCACTGTGCTGGGCCTCTCAGGAGGGTCGCAGTTTCTCTTTCTCCCCCTCTCCCTCCCTCCCTCCCTCTCTGACATCTTGGGGGCTATCAATCCTTTGGAGCCTCCCTCGCCAGGACGCGATGGCAGAGCAGGGGTCTGAGAATCCCAGGAGCTGGCAGCAGCCAGGTGTGGGGCAGGGCGCGGGGCGGGGTCAGCCCCTACCTGTAGGAGGATCCGAAATGGCGGAAAGTGTTCCTGCGAAAGAGGGAGCAAGCAGGGTGAGCCAGAGGCGGGGAGGTGCACCCCCATCTCCTTCTCACTCCCCTCGGGAGGTGCCATGCCCCCAGAAGGGTTACCCTGCCCCTCCGCCCCACCTAAAAGCCTCCACCCGCAAAGGGCGCAGCTGCCAGGGACCGGAGGACAGGGTGTTGCACTTAGTAGGAGTAAACAATCAATTCGTTTTGAAATTGCGACTTTGCTGTGGGGTATTGGAGCCGACCCATTTTTCCCAGGTCTCACCCGGGTCTGGGGCCTGCGGCCTCACTTACAGGGTATCGAAGGCCAAGGGCTTCTGCCCGTATCGGTCCAGGCTGGGGTTCTGGTTGAGACAGTACTGGGCGGGCCAGAGGACGGGGAGGGGTGGTCGGTGAGCCGGGGCAGCGATGGGGGGGGGGGTCCCACGGTTCCCACGCACGCCCCCAGCACAGCACTCTCTGCGGGCATGTTAGCCCTGGGGGTTGGGGGACCCCGCTCTCGGTCTCCGCTCCCTCTCCCCACACCCCATCCCGGGTTAGCCGCCGCTCCGCTTCACCCTGCCCGGCCCCCAGGGGCAGGTCGGCGCAGAGCCCTCCCTACCCGCCAGTTCTGGGTCACCTCCGGCTTCAAGTGCCGCATCGCGTAGCCGCTGAAACTCTGGACTGGGGAGAGAGTGCTGGTCTTCCGCCCCCAGCACCCCAGTCCCCAGCCCCCCGCCCCAGGACAAGCCCTGGCCCCGCTCTCACCGGAGCCCCGCCCCTGGATAAAGCCCCGCCCATCCCTGCTCCAGGACTGCGGCCCACCTCTGCCGCTCCGCCAGAACAAGCCCCGCCTCCAGATCCTGCCTCGTGGGTCACAGAACCCTCCCCGCCCTCAGCCCCAGCCCCAGTGGCTCTGCGCCCGAACCTGGCTTCCACCCTGTCGGTAAGTCGAGTACCTTGTCCATGTCCCTCAGTCTGTGTTAGCTCTTCCCTGTCTAAGTGTCCCGACTGCCCCCCAGCTTCCCTGCCCGGTCCTTGCTGGAGCCCGCCCCGCCCGCCCGGGTGTCCCTGTCCGCAGTCCGCACTCCAGGGCCGGACTCCAGGGTCCCCGCTGCTCGGCTGCTCTCCCGCCCAGGGCAGCCCCCGCGCCCCGTAGACTGACCCCCCTTGCTCGAGCAGGGCAGCCTGAACTCTCTGGCAGAGGACACGAAATGGGACCAGTCCTCGAAGGCGCGCATGAAGCAGGACCAGTCCAGCCGGCTGATGCCCGGCGCGATGGGCGCCAGCTTTCCCTCGCGGCACCTGTCGCGGAGCCTCTGGCCAGTCGCAGTGATGTCCTGCCAGAGCAGCGGGAGTCAGGGCCCCGGAGGAAGATGCAGAAGCTTGGGAGGCAGCTCCAAACCACCCCGGAGGGCGGAGCTGACACTCGGCTCATCTAATCGAGGGGTGCCCGAAGCCCTTGATAGAGATGGAAGCGGGACCGGGGTCCCAAGGCAGAAGCTGAGGAAGTACACGGAGCAGAGCCCAAGACCAGAGGTGCTTGGGGCTGGATGCAGGCAGGGCCTTGGCCCCTTTCCCCTGAGCAAACCAAGGGCTGGGGACAAAGGACACTCACCAAGCACTGCAGGGGTTTGTTGGGGACACCAAGGAGTGTGAAGTAGGCGTTGTCAAAGTCATCTGAAGAAGGAAGAAAGAGAAAGGGAGAGATGTCCCCCTGCACCAGCAGGCACAGACGCACACAGGGGGGTTTGGCCCATACTGCTTTAAATTTTTTTTAATATATATATATAATATATATTTATATAAATATAAATCCTCCCCATATATATTTACTTATATATATGAGACAACTTTTAAAAATCTAAGATAAAGTAGATTTTTACTTAAATTGGCTTACAACAGAATAAAGTCTAAATAGATCAAACATTTCAATATAAAAAAATGAAACCATAGAAGTACTAGAGGACAACATGGGTGAATTTGTTTTTAACATTGGGTTGGGGAAGGCCATACCAACGCTAACTCAAAACCCAGGAGCCTTAAAGAAAAGACTGACAACTTTCGCTGCATAAAAATAAATTTTGGCATTGCATAAAGCAACATGAGAACTCAAAAGACAAATGGAAAAAATATTTTCACTTGTTTTACAGTTGAGTTTCAATTTCCCTATTACTGAAAGCACTCCTAGAAGTCAAGACCAAAAAAGCAAAAATAAAAGAAAAATGGGTAAAAATGGGTACCACCATGCACAGGTAGGTAGTTCACACAAAAACATGAGACATACAGACGGCCCTTAAGCATATAAAAAGGCACTCAGTCTCCTGCACAATAAGACAAATGCATACATATTCAAAGTACCATAAGATTCCAATTTTTGCCTGTCAGATTGGAAACAATCCAAAAGTGAGTGCAGTTATCAGAAACAGGCCTATAGAAAGCAATTGGCAATACCTATCAGAATTACAAATACACACAGCTTTCGACTCCACAGTCCTGCTTCTGGGAATTTGTCCTGTTTTATAACTGCGTGACTGGGACATAACGTGGGGAGGATGTTTACCCGTTCCAGGATTGTTTGTGATAGCAAATGGATGGAATCCACTCAAGTGTCTGCCGTGAAAGAACTGAGTAAGCCAGGATACACCCTCACTAGGCAGCTATCAAAAATAAATCAAGCTCTCCATTCAGGACCGCTAAGGTACAGAAGAGTGTATGTCATACGCTACGTTTTGCTTTAAGCCTAAAACCAAGATGATTGGATGCAGAAAAGGATACACATTCAGGTTACCACTGTAACCAAGGCATCAAACTCAGCATCACGAATCGTGGGACAGTGATGTTCTGTGCCTCCTGCTGAAGTGTTATGGCAAACACAGCATCCATCACCCGTGAACGATTCTGGCCAGCAATGGTTTACCTGGCTAATCAAGCCCCTATGCCAGGCTTCTAGTTTACAGGAAATAGATTACCAGGATAAAGAACACGATAAGGAAGCATTCGCTCAAGTTCACAGTGCAGGACTGTCTACAATACAACTGCTTTGGACTCTAAAAAATATTACGAAGGAAGAACGGAAACTGGGGAGACTGTTTCAGCTGATGACTAAAGAGACATCACAACCAACTGCAATGCCCAATCCTAGATTGAATCCTGCCCCCCCTCCAAGTAAGCTGTAAGAGACATCTTTGGGGAGTAATTGAAGACGTTTTAATATGGACTGAATGTTTGATATTATGGAATTATCGTTAACTTCCCTACATCTGATAATGGTATTGTGTCACATAGGAGGTTCTTATCATTGGGAGCTGCTTGTTAAAGTGTGTGTGTGTGTGTGTGTGTGTGAGAGAGAGAGAGAGAGAGAGAGAGGAAGAACAAAACTGCAAAACATTAATTGAAGCAGGTGGAAGGTAATGGGTGTTCACAGCATTATTCTTTCAACTTTTCTCCATGTTTGAATATGTTATAATAAAAGGTGGGTGAGTAGCACAATACATGTTTGTGTTTGCAGCAGTAAATGACGAGAGGAGAGTTTCAGACCAAGAATGGTTACCTGCAAGCAAGCGGGCATGGGAGGAGGGGGAGAAGGGAGACTTGGTAAAACGTACCTTGTTGCAGCATTTTGAATTTTAAACCTGTAACTCAGGTACTGTTTTTGAAGCAGATACTTGGAGCAAATATGTATCTAAACCACGAGCAAGCTCTCCCTAAAAACCCAGATTTCGAGAAGAGCCAGGAAATCGGAAGTTCTGCCAGCTGTGCAGATACCTCCCACACGCAGCAGTGGGGGTAGGGGGATCCCAGCAGTGGCTTCCCTGTGAAGGGGGCCCACTTCACCTTTCCCAGTTCCCATCTTGGCCCTGCAGGGATCTGCGTGGGACCTCTGGTGATCACCATGCTGTCTCTGATACGCATGGGACCAGGGACCCGGGTATTGCCCTGGGCTCCCCCTTCTTCTCCCTCTATCACACCGGTTCCAGATCCTGTTATAGTTACCTCCTAAATACTTTTCACAACGCTTGCCAGTGGCCAAGACACTGTCACTCCTCCTAAAGACTGTGGCCCCTCCCAGCATCCTCACGACCCCTCCCCATTATCCACCTCTAGTCCCTCGGGGTCATCCTCCACCCCCTCCCCTACAATGCTCAGACCTCTTTTCTGCTTAAAGTCTTCAGAGGTTCATATTTCCCTCCCGAGAAAGTCAGGGGCCCCCCCGAGCTCAGCAGCGAGGCCCTTCCTGAGCTGTGTGCCCTGGTCCCAGCCACTGCTCCTGCTGCCCCCACTCACCTTTTCCTCCAGCGCTACCGCACCCCAATACCTTGTGCAACTTTTCCCTTCCAGTCTTCTGCACGTGCTGTTCCCTGTAGCTGCAATACCCCGCGTTTCCCTGGGGACTCAGCACAGTGTCAGGCACGAATGAGGTGCTAAATACAGGAACATGTGTGTTCTTCCACACCCAAGCTTCTGCTCCATGGAGAGTTCCTCCCTGGCCACGTGCTCCTCTCACTCACGGGAGGCGTGAGGAGGGTCTCTTTCCCTTTTCAAGGTGGAGAGACGACTGGACAGAAGCTGGTTTGTTGCCATTATTATTCCTCCTCCTGCGGCACCTGCTGACCTCCGCCTGGTTCTCCCCGTTAACAATGATGGCATCAGCGACAGCAATGTGCACGACTCGTTGAGCACCCAGTAGGTGCCAGGCACTACTCTAAGCACTCTTCCTGCCTTATCTCACCTTAACTGCCATCCCCCTTCGGCTGAGAAGGATACAGAGGCTCAGACCTGGCGGGGTTCGAGGTTCCCTGGGTAGGAAGTGGCACAGCTGGGGCTAGCCCTCAACTGCTTTCACCTGCCACCTGTGGCCTTTCACTCCCTGATTTCTCTCCTCCAAACCATCCACTCCTTCCCTGAAGGCCCCGGCCCAGGTGGCTCCGGAGGCAGGGGTAGGGGTGGGTGAGGGGCCCAACCTTTGCGGCAGTAGGTGGAGGACCGGCAATGCTCCTCCGACAGGCAGGCCCTGATGGAGTCCATGTCCATGCGGCGCAGGCTGGGCAGGGCCGGGTGGTAGAGCTGCTGCTTCACACCTGCCAGATGGTTTCTCTGCTGCTCCATCGGGAGCAGGATGGCTGGGGACGCGTACACGTGGGTGAAGCTGTCCTCCCAGGGCACCAGGTCGATGATGCGGGCCATGGCTGGGGAGTTGGGGGTGCAAAGGGGTTCGCCCAGGGCTCGGGCCAGCCAGACACCCTTCCATGTGGGGATGGCCTTGGCCAGGGCTGACATGTCTACTGTCCCACTTATGGAGCACCCGCTGCATGTCAGATCCTGTTTTTTCAGGAGCTCCCATGTGGTGGCAGGGATATTCAGACAACGTGACAGACACACAGAGGATGTGCTAAGGGCGCTGACCGCGGTGAGCGCAGGGTGTGCGTGCCTGGGGAGGCTGGGGGCCACGGTGTTCAGGACAGGGTCTGAAAGGGGTGGCATTTCAGTCTGTTCTTAAATAATGAGCAGGAAGTGGCAGTAGCAAATAGGCTCAGATTTAGCTCAGATGCCTCTGGGTAACTGATTTTGGACTTTGGGCCTTAGCGAAGGTCTCCGGCATTTACTCAGAGTTCTACAGGGAGACAAAAACGTTTTCAGGAAAGGGAGAGACACCATAGACGTGAACTGGAAAACAGTTCTGGCTAGGCAGTGCCTTCCTGTAAAACGTGGGTATTCCCAAGGAGCCCTTCAGCCATGTCCACTTTAGTGAGAACTTGTTGACTCAGCTTGTTTCCTTCCTGAGCCCCATTAGCGGTGAGAAATGCAGGTGGGTGGCGGGTGGGCAGGGGCTGAGGACCTAGGGCGGTGGAGGAGCAGGGGGAGGCCACGGGGAGTGGAGAAGGGAGAGGAGGGCAGGGGCACCCCCTGCCCCCGACCCACCGGCAGTGGCGGCTGGCCCACAGGGCACGGGCCTCAGGTGCACCAGTGTACAAGGGTTTGCTGCTCTTCCAGCTGCTCAGCGGGGAGAGGGATCAGGGAGACGGGCCAGGCCCCAGCGCCTTAGGAGGTGGTAGGAGAATAAAGAATGTTCTGCAGACAATGCCCACTGTAGTCTGATTGTGAGGGCACCCACTCCTTGGAAACCCGGGCAACCACAGGCTGCCAGGGATCCTGTGCCCCCCCCCCCTTTACAGTCCTCCTGAAGGCTGCTGTACCCGGGCCATGGCACAGGCCAGGCATCTTGGGAAGTAGACAGGGAGCAGGACTCTCTGGGGATAGGTGTGCCAGGGCTGGCTGTGTGTCCCTGAACTAGTTACTGTCTCTCTCTGGGCCTCAAGGCTCCCTTCTGTGCTCAGCAAGGGCCCTAGGCCCTGCCAGGAGGGATGTCTGTGATCTGAAAGGGTCCTCCCCTTTCTGCAAACCTCAGGGAGCTGTCCTGCCTGCCAGCTCTTGGGGTCCCAGGGGTGGAGATTAGTGGCGGCCAGTACCCAGGGTCAGCATAAGGGGATCAGGGAGAATGGTGGCCTCAGCAGGACAGGGATTAGCAGGTGAGACATCACCCCTGGCCCCCTGCAGGCCTGCAGCCTCCCTCCCTTTTTCCCAGAAAGCATGGTCACAAGTGCCTAAGCCTAGCGTCCCAGGGACAGACCCTTCAGGTGAGGGAACCCTCGGGCAGCCTAACTTATTTGCATATATTGGCATGGGCTTTGCAGATACCTGCCCAGGTGCTGAGCCTGTGAGAAGATCTGGCTCCCAGTTGCCCCTCCTGCCGTGTCCCACCCAGCTCCAGGGCAGCACCCCCAAGTCTCCTGCTCACAGAAAACCCTGCAGAGTTGAGTCCTTTCACCCATCCACCCCATTTATTTTTAAACTCTTTTAATGCTGTAAAATATAACAAAATACATAAAGTGCATAAATAATGTAACCAATCATTCATTTATAAAGGGAGACCCCATGTAGCTAACTAACCACCACTCAAGACATGGGGTACTACTTTGCAAAAGCAGTTCAGCAGTTTCTTAAAAAGTGAACCATAAACTGACTGCGTGACCCAGCGATTCTGGCCAAGAGCAATGACAACATTTGTCCACACAAAGGTGTGCACGCCCTGTGCACAGCGGTGTTTCTTTTTCGTGGCCAGAAGTGGGGAGAACCCAAGTGTCCATTGACCCGTGAGCAGGCGAGCAGACTGTGGTGTATCCAGGCCACGGAATTCTCCTGAGAATGAGAGAGACGGAGAATGGATCTGTGCTACCATGTGGATGATCCTCAAAAATGTTACGCTGAGTGAGAGAAATCAGACCCAAAAGCGTTCCACGTATGGGGCGATTCATTCACATACAATGCCCACAAAGGGCAGGTTCTAGAGACAGGGGGCAGATTAGTGGTCACCTAGGCGGGGGTGGGGGGGTGGGGGTGGGGAGGGACTGACACGGAGCATGAGGGAGCTTGTTGGGGTGACAGGGGATGGGAACCCTCTGACATGAGATGTCGCTAGTGGCCTACCTCAGGCAGTCTGTTAAAAAACCTTGAGTTGTGCACTTGGAATGGGTGAATTTTAGGACATGTAAATTATACCTCAATAAAGTTGTGCTATTTTATTTTAAAATATTTTATTTATTTATTTTTAGGCAGAGGGGAAGGGAGAAAGAGAGGGAGAGAAACTTTGATGTGAGAGAGAAACACCAGTGGGTTGTCTTCTAGACACCCCCTGCTACCCCACCCCAACCGGAGACCTGGCCCGCAATCCAGGCATGTGCCCTGACCAGGAATAGAACCGATGACCTTTCGGTTTGTGGGGTGACACCCATGCCGGTCAGGGCCCAGGCCTGTGTCGATCAGATGCTGAGGCTGGCACACTGCCGGGCACGGCACATTAGAAGAGCTTGAGAAATACTGTGATCAAGTCAGGTTCCTGCCTCTTTGCTGAATATTTTTCTGCCCCACCTCCCACCCAGGTTCTGTCACCTCACTGAGCCCCTCTTCACTGGGCCCCTGTCCCTCTTGTCCTCTCCTAGACCTGCCTCCCCTCTCCGGTCTGGCCGCAGTTCAGGGGGCTAGCTTCCTCGCAGTCAGCCACCCACCGGTCCTTGGGTCCTTCCGAAAGTCCCTGCCCCAGGACCACAGACATCGGGCAGAACCCAAGGCAGGGGCTGCTGAGGCCCTGCCCCAGCCACCGAGGACTCTGGACCAGAGAGGATCTGCTGAGTCCGGCCGTGGGGCCGGAGGGCTGGGGTGCGCTGTCACTGCTCACTGAGAGTTGACAAGCCCCTGCCACCTTGGGGAGTCTCCCAGAATCACACGGGGATTCCAAGCTGTCATCTCCCACCGGCCACTCTGCAGCTTGGCCAAGATATGTGGGGAGTCAGGCTGCTGGTGCCCAGGCAGGCCCTCTGGCAACGCATGGTGCCCAAACCAGCACTACTGGGCACCTCTGCCTGGACACCAGACCCCTGCTGGCCTCTAGGGGGTTGCTGTTGGCTCCCAGGGCATCATCCTCCTCTCTTCCACCACCACCTCCCCAGCCCCGTTCGGCACCTGCTAATCCTTTGCACACGGCCCCAGCACTGCCAATTAATCCCCCTGTGTTTGAGAGGCCAGCTGTAGGCAGCAGGGAGAGGGTAATTCCTGGCTGGTCGGCATCTGAGCAGGTAACTCGGGATGAGGTGGCGGCTTGGTGGTGGTGAGACTGCTGATGGGGTCGCCACACTGTCCTGCTAACAAGGCATTTAGACATGAAGAAGAAGGCAAGGCTGAGAACCCTGGGGCTTCCCTCACCTCTCCTTCTCCATGTAGCACAAAGGCAGCTGCTGAAATGCAGATTCTAGGTCTCACGAGGAGGGTTTGGAGGGGCCTGGGGATCTGTATTTTTACCAGCTCCCCAGTAGATTCTGAAAGGCTGGTGGTCCAAGCACCACTGTTGTCCCGGGCTGTCACCTCAGGCCCCTCTTCCTACCTGAGCCTCCATCACCAAAGTGGAGTCGGCAGGGACGTGGCTGCAAGACAGAAGGGGCCTGCAAAGGTTTCCACGTAGGAGGAAAGGGCTGTCTTGGGGGGAGAAGAGAAACTGGGAGTGAGGCAGGCTTCTGTAGACCTTTCCAGAAGGTTGAGAAACAAAAGCCAGTGGCTGACTGCTGGGAGGGGCTTGTAGGGCTGGCCCGCTGCTACCGTGGTGGGAAGATGGGGGATACCTGGGGTCAGGCACACCTAAGCGTAAACTTGGCTTGGCCACTTACTGGCTGTGTTGCTTTGGGCAAGTGTCCTGAACTCTCTGTGCTCCTGTTTCCCCTGCTGTGAAGTGCAAGGACAACGCTTTTTACTGGGGCCCGGGCAGGAGGCAGTGAGAATGAGGATGGGCGTGGCCATGGCTGGAGAGTTCTGGGTTTGGGCTTGTGAGGCTGCCAGGAGCTGGCTGGGGTTGGTGGAATCCTCCCCATGACCTTGGGCTCTTCCAACCTGGGTAATCACTGTTTCTATACCCTCCCTCCACAGGGAATGGATGACCAGAGGGGTTGTGTCTGGCCCAAGTTCATCTTTTTGGAGACTGAGCCGAGCGAGGCTCTGTCCCCCGCCACAGCCTCTCATAGGGCTAGCTGGGCTTCTGAGGCCAGAGTGGGGACAGCAGTCAGAGCTCTGAGCAGAGGGGAAGGTGGTGGCCAGGGGCCGCAGGGAGCTGGGCACTGGGGCAGGATCCTGGGCCCTGTGCCCGCCCTTTCCAGCCTGGGGCCCCGGTCCCTGGCAGAGGAGGGAGAGAGGAGCACTCTCCCAGCACCTGGGGGTGCAGGGGCACACTGGGGTGGGCACTGCCCTGAAAGGGCCCTTTCAGGGCTGGGAGTTGGCACACACTAACCTGTGTGGTGCCCGCAGGCCAGGCCATCCTGCGGGGATCTGGTCACAAGGCCGGGCCTGTTCCCCGAAGGTAAATGAAATCAGAAACAGCCCAAGCAAGGCAGGGCTGAAATGTCACAGTAAACCACAAAAAAGGGGTTTCAATGTCATTTTACTTTAAAAATCATGACAATAGGTTCATTTTGTCTATATTAAGACAGATTTTTCCATTTACATATTACTGATGAAATTTGCATTTATAAAAATTTGCAAGGGGATTATGCCGAGCATGATATTCCAGGACAAACATTTTTACTTGACACCAACTAATAGTCACAGCCAACATTTATTAAGCTCCCAGTGTATGCAAGTCACTGTTCTTACCAGTTTATTTCATCCTTACAATCCCCTTAGCCCTGCAAAGTAGGTGCTATTAACATCCCATTTTACAGACAAGCAAACTGAAGCCCTAAGAGTTTAACGGATCAGCTCGTGACTGGAGTCCAGAGCATGGACATCTTTCCACGTTAGTTCAAATAGACCCTTAATAGTCCATTATTGGAGGTAGTGTGATGGATTTAACACATGCCCCTCTTACAGGCAAACAGTTAGGGACCCTCCAGTAACTGGGCTCCTGCTGATGGATGTTCGAATGGTTTGCATCTTTTGCTGCAATGCTGTTGTGGTCAACCTCTTTTACACACACCTGTTTGTGGGCTTGAGCATTTCTACGAGGAGATATAATTGCAAAAATGTTTTAAAATATGAGAGGAAAGGGAAGTGTGCAGTTCACCAAAGTGGCCCCCAAATGGTGGGAGCCGCTGAAAGCACTCTGGGGGGCCTACACTCTGTCCCCTACAGGTGGCAGGATGTTGGGCTGGGTCCAGAGGGTGCTGCCTCAGCCACCAGGGACCCCTGAGAAGACCAAGGCGCAGGAGCAGGAGGAGGGGGCGGAACCAGAGCCAGAGCCTGACCTGGAGGCGGAGCTGGAACCAGAGCCTGAGATAGCCCCCCAGGAGGCCAGACGGGAAGAGGAGTCCCTGGTAAGCGGAGGCTGAGGAAGGGCGTGCTGGGTAGTACTGTAAGTATTTTAGGCTTTGTGGGTCATGCCATCTCTGTTAATTACTTTGCTTTGTCACTGGTGCGTGAAAACAGCCACAGACAATTCGTAAACAAATGAGCATGGCTGTGTTCCAATAAAACTTTATTTACAAAATGAGCAGCAGACTGCATTCGGCCCATGGCCGTTGTTTGCCAGCCTCTGGCATCTAGAACAGAGCCACTCGAAGTAGCCAGTGCATGAACCGTTTGTGACTAGGCCAGGGTGGGATCAGGAGCTTGCTTGGAGGGACATCTGCTCTGTGACTAGGCATCTGCTTAGTTCTGCCATATTTGCTCTGCTGTAAGACTTCCTCAGTGAAGGAAGTGGTGTGTTGATAAACATTAAGGTGTAAACTGCCCACAGTCACTATGGGCCAGTAACAGTTTGCAGACTGACACAGGTTCATGGACCACACTTTTAGCAGCAGTGCTCTAGAACTTTCCTTCGAGCACAGCAAAACTTGCCAGTCTGCATATCACTCATTCAGGAGCCTGATGACAACTGATTCAGGAGCTCAGCTGAACAGATCTGATTTAGCTTGTCACAGACTTCAGGCTCTGGGTGCAGTGCTGGGAGTGTAGTGAGGAATATGGCATTGCTCCCGGGGGTCAGCAGACAAGGACCTGCCGGGTCACTCTGCAAGGAGACAGGCGATGCTGAAATGCTGCGCGATCCAGCGCTGGCCTCAGCTCTACCCTTCCGGGAGGGCCCAATAAGTGTGTCAGACTGAGAACGATGGGAGCTCAGAACAGGGAGTCTTCTCTTTGGAGATCGGAAGCTGGCAGGTGAGGGCTTCCTAGACACAGAGGGCCGGGCCGAGTTGTAACTGGAGCAGACGAAGAGGTGGAGTGTGCCCAGGGAGAAAGGCTATCACGAGGTAGTGCAGTGTGTTTGGGAAACAGGGAGCCACCCAGCTACAGGGCTTGTGCATGTGTGTGTTTGCATGTGCACATGTGTGTATGCATAGAGGAATACTCTGTATGTCCTCCTCAGTGGTATGTTTGTGCATATGTGTGTGTTTGAAATCAGGTGTACATGACTATGAACACACATGTGCATGTACAAGCAGGTATATACATATGTGCCAATGTGCACACTAGTGTGCCTGCAGTTCTGTGTGCATAAGTGGCATGCTAGTGTATACACATGGGCACATGCACATATGTGTTGGGATCTATGAATGGATTTGCACGCTTGTGCACCTATGTACATGTTTGTGTGTCTGTGCAGTATGCTCCTGCGTTTGATTTTATGCTGCAGGCATGTGTGTATGTACACACCTGCATGTATGTACACATGTATACACAGGGCTGCGTATATGTGTGCGCATACTGGGGCATGTAACCCAAATGTATGTGCACATATGTTTTGTGTCTTGCATGTGCAATGTGTAGGGACACACTCATTTATTTTGTGCTGGTGCATGCACACACATGTATAAACACACACCTGTGTTTACGCACATGCATGCTCACATATGTTTGTACCTGTATGTAAATGCCTGCGAGAGTGAGTGCGCACAAGCTCGTATGTCTGTGTCTGTCTGTTGTACATGCATGTATGTGTACACAGCGACAGGAGGCAGAGGCAGGTGAGAGGCAGGCGGCAGGGGTGGGAGTCCACCTGGCTGCTGGAGGGGAGTGGAAGGTTTGGCCCAGGAGGAGAGGGAGGGCCCTGACTGGGGGTTGGGTGGGGGTTCCTCTCACCTCCCTCTTCCCCTCAGTTTGCTCTGAGCCTCCATAACACTCTGTAATGTTCCCCGCTCTTCCCAGCCCACTGAAGTGGGGAAGCTTCCTGGGCTAGGTGATAGGCCTGGGGACCACCTTGGAGGGGGTGTGAGGGCACAGCCCTGGATGAGGGGACCCTGGGGCTGGGAGGATGGGAGTGTCCCAGGTGGAGGTGAGGCCACCAGGATTCACAGAGACAATTATGAGATCAGAGTTGTTTGGTCCTATGGAGGGGTGGAAGGATCCCCTACCTGAAGGAGACTGGTCTCTCCAAGGGCTTACATGGTCCCATGTGAACCCCTCAGGCACCCAAGGAGCCATTCGGAGGGGAGGAAGTGGCTGTGGTGGACCCAAACCCTCAGGGTGAGTGCTGAAAGCCCAGGACGGTAGGGCAGGTGGTGGGAGGGGGCTGTGCTCTCCCCTCTGACAAGAGCCTTGTCAGAGAACCAGGAGACTGGCTGGCCCATTTCTCAGATGAAGAAACCGAGGCTCAGAGAGGCTAAGGGTGGGCTCCTTGGGACTTTTTAGCTGAGCTGAGCTGGAGTCCCAGCCTTCTGACCCCCTTGGGGGTCTCCCCTCTCCCCTGCCTCTGACTTAACCTCCCCAACAGGGTAGAAACGGGCTCCCTGAGGCCCCAGAGCTAAAGTGTGAGGGACTCTTTTGCAGAGACCCAGAAGGCTGCCTCTGCCCCGCCCACATGCCTCCGGGCCCAGGTTGCTGCAGTTCCCGAAGTGAACAGGTACTGTACCACCTCCCCTCTCCACAGGGCCTCCCCTATGGAGCCCCTGGGGGGTGGGGACCAGCACAATTGTCAGGCCCACAGTCACTCCCAGGTAAAGTTTGGGACATTTGGGGAAGGGGCTAAAGGGAGCCCAAGGCAGATATTTTGGGCATCTGCTAGGCCATATGGACAAGGCTAGAGATTCTTCAGCTCCTGAGTGAAATGCAGGCCCAGAGCGGCTGGAGCTTCTGATTTTCCCAGGCTGCCAGAAATCCAGACTTTCACATGAAATCTCCCCGTTGGCTCCAACATTTTAGACAGGCGGTGCCGATCCGAGAGAATGCATATGTGGCTGGGGCCAGCCCAGGAGGGGAGCTTGTGACCCACCTGTTTAGGATGGCCAGCCTCAGCTGCAAGGAGACACCCTCAGAATCCCTCAGCCCTTCGGGAGCCCAGGGCGTGTGCCCAGTGCAGGGTGCAGACCCCTGAGGCCAGGCCATCAGGGGACAGGACGATGGGGAGAACTGCATCCGATAGGGGTGGGCTCAGGATGGCACAGGGCATACCTGACTCCCAAAGATGTGGTGTCCCCACTTTCCAGAGAGGGACACAAGGCTCAGGGGAAGAGGACACTGCGTCTGCAGTCCCACAGTGGGGAGACAGAAGTTTGCCATTCCCACCAGCTTCTTTAGGTTGAAAAACCAAGACCTGTTGCTGTCAGTGGCCCCTCTGACCAGGCTGGGGCTGGGGAGGTTGAGGCCAGGCTGGTATCTCTGTCCCTCTGCAGTCCTAGTTACTGGGCGCTGACCTGGCTCAGGAGGGGTGTGGAGAAGGTCGTCCCACAGCCTGTGGCTAGCAGCGGGCCAGCCCAGAGCTTGGCAGCCAGCCTGGAGGGCCCGGATCAGGTACTGCTGGGGCTGGAGCTGCAGAGGGTGGAGGGTCGAGGGCAGAAGGGGCCATGGGAGGCCAGTGCACCTGGGCTCTCTTCCCACTCTTGTCTGTCTGTCTGTCTGTCTGTCTGTCCTGGCAGGCAGGAGCACAGACCGTTGGGCACTGCAGCATTGGGGGCTCAGGTAAGGCCATGAGGTAAGCAGGCCTTACAGAGTTGGGGAGGAGGGGCACTTGGCTTGGGCCTTGCCCCTGCGGGGAGCCTACAGGGCCGAGTGTCTCACTGGACTGGCCTTGGATTCAAACCTGGTTTTGAGTTGGGCTGACTGGGGTCTCTGGGCGGGCCCCTTGCTGCTGACTGCCCTGCTTTCTCCTGCAGCTGGGTCCAAGGAGGCCTCCAGAGCGAAGGATGCTGGGTGAGTCCCCGTCCCTGAGTGCTGGTTTGGGACCCAATGTCTGCCCCAGGGCAGCTAAATAATTTGTGAGGCCCAGGGCAGCATGCAAATGCAGGACTCCTTTGAAGATTGTTAAGGGTTTAAGACTATGATGACAGAGCATCAAAAATAAGAAACAGGCCCTTCTAAGTGTGGGGCCCGGTGTGAAGGCACTGATCCTGTCCCCATGGAGCTGGACCTATCTGTCCCAGTCACAGGGCGCCCACTGCTGCGTTCAGGTGTCTCAGCAGCCCCCACCCCTCACCTGCTGCCCAGGAGGCCACGGCTGGGCCTGTTGGCCCAGAGCCTGGTCCAGCCCCGGGCCAGAATTTGAGGTTGGCAGGCTTCCCCGGCACCTGAGGTCTTTCGGGAGTATCCAGCATGAGGCCTCCACTGTGAAGAATGGGAGCCGAGGGCCAGGAAGGGCGGGGTGCGGCCTGGGGCCCCAGCTGGGGGTCAGAACAGTGTGGCTGGCCACTCCTCAGGCCACCCGGCTGACCCCCGGCCCCTCTGCAGGCCTGGGCCCTGGCTGCTCAGGTGGTTCGAGCAGAACCTGGAGAAAGTGCTGCCTCAGCCTCCAAAAACCTCCGAGGTAAGTGGAGGAAGAGAGGAAGCAGGAAGCTGACCGCCTGGGGGGGTCTCAGGAAGGACCTACCCACTCCAGCAGTGTGTTCCCACGCCCTCCCAGGGTCCTGGGTGGGAGGAGTGGCTGCAGAAGGGAGACTGGGGATTCAGGGGGAAGGACTGGCCAGTGCATGGCTGGCCAGGGGAGGGAGCAGGCAGGGCATGCTTTGCTCCATGCCCTCTCTCCCTGCTTATGATCCAGGGTTGCAGAGATGAGCCCGCAGACACTGCCTTGGGCCCAGGTATGGGGAGGGGACCTGGGAAGGGGCTGTCTGAGATGGTCACAGGCTGGCCTGGGGGTATACCTGGGGCCTGAGGGATCCTAGGGGAGGACCGTAGCTTTCACCCAGGCTAGGGAGGGGTTCAGGGCTTGCTGGGAGTGGTCTATTGTGGGAGCACTAGAACCCCCTCCCAAGTCGAGGCTGGACAGCAGGGGCCTGGGACAGCCTCGTGAGGTCTTAGTCAAGTCCCTTCTGCTCCCCCGGCCTCGGTTCCGTGTCTGTCCAATGATAGGGTGACCCCAAGGGGCCCCCACTCAGTTATTTTTGCCTCTCAAGTCTGCCCCCTCCCCCAGCCTCATGCCCATCAGGGGTTACACGGGGGCCCTGCCGCGTCATCTTAGTCTCCCGCTGTCCCTGCTGCTTAGAGCTCCAGGGACACCCCTTGGAAACAGAGCCCACGCTGCAGGCCCCAGAGATTCACCCCCTGCCCACGCCTGGCCCCCCGGAGCCCGAGGAGGAGCTGACTCCACAGCCCGAGCCCGGCTTCCAGGCTTCCTCCCTGCCGCCCCCCAATGACCCTGCCAGGTGAGCCTGCCTCAGTGCCACACTCCCTGGGAGCAGCAGCCCGACACCCAACCTTCACGAAATGCTTTTTTTTTTTTAATTATAAAAACACATGCCCCTGGGAGAAAATTCAAAGGGGTTTCCAGGGCCCCTTTGCGGGGCAACCGCATCTGCAGCTCCTCGGCCTTCCCAGCGTTCTCTAGGCACAGACAAGCTTGTGAGTGCATTTCACTTTTAAGCACACCCATCTGACAATAGCACACTGAATACACTCTTCTGTACCTTTCTTTTTTCACCCCGAAATGTCTCTTTGAAGTGGTTTTATCCATTTAGGCCAGCTTCATTCTTTTCACGGCTGCGTAGTACTCTGTTATACGCATGCGCCAGCTTTTATGTAACCACAGGGGAGACAGTTTGTTTCCACTCTTTTACTGCAAGCAATAGCCTTGCACAGGTGTCATTCTGCCACAAACAAGCAGCTCTGTAGGGTAAACTGTAGGGTAAACTGTAGGAAACGAAGTTGCTGGGCCAAAGGGTACATGCATGTAAAATCAGGGTCGGTACTGACAGGTGCCCTGCCCCGGCAGTGGGCGAGGGGCCTGAGGTGGACCTAAGGGGATGGGGTGGGGGTCAGGGGCAGCCTGAGCTACCTGCTGGGGTCTGGCCATTAGCTAGAGACTTGCCTAAGGAGGCCAAGGAGGGGGACCATGGTCTTTGGGCTGGAGACCTGGGTTCTGGTCTGCCTCCGGGCAGGCTTGCTGTCTGCCTTGGGTTGGGGAGATCAGGCTCTGGTGTCACTTTCCCACCTGGGCATGTGGCTCTCTCCTACCCTCAGGTTGGTGGCGTGGCTCCTGCATAGACTGGAGATGGCCCTGCCACAGCCAGTGCTCCGTGCGAAGGCTGAGGAGCAGGTGGGTGCTGGGCTGGGGAAGAGAGGGCCCTGCATGGGGGCAGGAGGGTTGCTGGGAGCTCAGGTGAGAATAGGGAGGGAGCCTTCAGTGGGAGCCCAGCCTGTCTGGCCTGCCTGTCTGCACTGTTCAGCCATTCTGCACGCCCTCTGAGGATCTACATCTGCGGGGCTGAACGTGCTTGTTCAGCTCCGCCTGCTGAGTGGTTCCAGCTGTGGGGGAGGTTTGTCCACGGTGGAGCAGAAAGGGGGTGGGGTGCAGGGAGGAGCCTCCTGGGATCATCAGGGAAGGCTTCCCAGTGGAGGTGGCCTGCAAGCTAAGACCTGAAGGATGAGCAGGAAGTACGTGTGTGAAAGTGAATGTGGTGGTTTTAAAAGGGCCCTTTCAGGCAGAGGACCTGCATGTGCAAAGGCCCAGATATAAGAGAGGACAGGAATGTCCTGGGAAGAAGACAGGGCTCTAAGAAGCCAGTGACTGTGCACACTGCTAACAACCTAGGACTCCAGCAAGGGTGGTGCCATGTGGGCAGCAGGGCCTCTGTCACCTCTTCCTGACCAAGAACTTGGCCCCTGGCCCTTCTCTCTTGGAGACAATTGGCCATTGTCACAGAAGCACCTGGAACTGGGAGGTGGGAGGCCTGCTGCAGCAGAGGGAGGACAGGATCCCCAGCCTGCGGGTTGGGCCCTCGGGCTCCGTGCGGCCTCTAGGGTGGCAGAAGGAGCATGGCTTTGGCGTTTCCCAAGAGCAGGGAAGGGGGCCTGGTGGCAGAAACAGTTAGTCGCTGAAGATGCCGGGACAGAGAGCAGGGGCCCCTGATGACAGAAGTAGGGGACAGGGAAGGTGCAGAGAAGACTCGGTGCAGATGGAGCTTGGTGCGGGGAGGGAGACAACCCTCCCTGGTTTTTCATGCAAACAGAACCAAAGAGGATGCTCCAGGCAGGGAGCCCAGCTTGAGCAAAGGAGCTGAGGTGGATCCAGGCCGTCATCCTGGCCGGAGTGCAGGGCCATCTTGGAGGCAGGAGAGGATAGGCAGGGAAGAGTGGAGCCCCAAGCAAGGGGGTCTTCTGATAGTGTCCTTGTAGGGAAGAAGGAACGGTTGATGCAGGGAAGCCAGTGAGGAGGCCACAGCAGTTCTTCCCCCTTTCTCCCCTTACAGGAGCCTGGCTCTCCTGGGACGTGTGATGTGCAGACCAGTAAGTGACACGCTGGGGGGTCCTCACGTGCATCTCTAGGAGTGTTGTGTGGGCAATGAGACTGTCTTGCCAGGCCCGGACTTGCTTGGGGGCGGGTTGGGGGGCAGAGTCAGGGTCTCCCAGCCAAGAGCTGAAGGAGCCAGTGCCCTGGAGGCCCCACCTCAGGTCAGCCTGGCCAGGTAGCAGATGGCTGGAGGCCCCTGCTGGAGGCTGGGGAGATGGGGGGCAGGGTTGTACTTGGCCTGCCTTCCAGCTTCCATGTAGAGAAGACAGCTCTGAGGCCTAGTAGGTGGGAACACCCAGAGGGAGCTCCCACTGCCCCCGGCAGCTGTGCTTGTGGGTTTGGCTGAGCGGAGTCCCTGGCTGAGGGGTGAGGGCAGACAGATGGGGAACTGGAGGCACAGACTCAGCTCCCTTGAGCTGGGAGGGAAGCCCACCCCCGCACCCCCTGTGGCCAGGTGAGTGTGGTACCTTTTATCCCAGACCTGCATCCGGACTGGGGGTGGAGACTGAGGCCAAGAGGAGTGGGCCAGGGTCCAGAATCTGCCCTTGTTTCATTACATGGCCTCCGGAAAGGCATGAAGTGGACAGGGCATCCATCCATCCACCCATTCATCCGGTCATTCATCCATGCATTCATTCACACATGTCACGGAGGGCCTGCTATGTGCCAGGCCTGTGGTGGGTGCTAGGGGTGGGCCAGCCCCAGTCCCCCTAGGCTGATGGTGGTCTTTATGAGAACTCTGAGGCAGGGGATGGCCACCATGGCCTGGAGTGCAGGCGGGCCAGCCGACCATGGAGCCTGGTTCTGAAAGAGCGGCTGTGGGAGGTGAGGGGGTCTGTGTAACAGTGATGACATTGTGAGCAGGGCTCACTCAGTCTCATGAGGCTCTTGGCCACCCTGTCAGACAGAGCAGGGACCCCCATGGCTGCTGGGCCATGCTGGTGATGTGCCCAAGGTCACAGAGCAAGTTCTCACGGAGTGGAGACTGGAGTCCCCTTGGCCTGACGGCGCTTTCCCACCTGGGCTGAGGTTAAGGGAAGAGGAAAGTTCCCTGGGACAGAGCCCCCCCCCCCGCCCCCCACCAGGGGGCGATGGGGCCTCTGGCCCCCTTAGCCTGTCCCTGCTCCTCTGGAGGGAGGCAGGACTCTAGGAGGCAGGACTCTAGGCCAGTTGTAGGTAGGGCCTCCCTGAGTGATGGAGTGTGGGGTCAGGGGTCAGGGGTGGGCACTAGGGGCAGCAATGGGGTGAGTCAACACTCCAGCAGGAACTGGGCATTAGTTTCCCAGGGCTGCTGTAACCCAGGACCACAGACTGGTGTTTCTAAGGAGCAGAAATGTACGCTCCCTCTGTCCAGGAGGCCAGGAGTCCCAAACCCAAGTGCGGGCAAGGTTGGCTCTTCCCTGGGGCTCTGAGAGGGCACCATCCCCTCCTCTCTCCTGGCTTCAGCAGCTGTGGGTAATCCTCGGTGCCCCAGGCTCCTAGCTGCCTCCTGACCTCTGCCCGTCTCTGGCACATCCCCCTGCTTCCTCTCTTATAAGGATGCTGGTCATTGGATTCAGGGCCCGCCCTCAATCCAGGGTGAGCCCATCTTGAGATCTGTAACTAATACCATCTGTAAAGACCCTGTTTCCCAACAAGTTCACATGCACAGGTAACAGGAGTTAAGACTTGGGTTATGTTTTGCAAGGACACTCTTCGACCCAGTAGACGGGGTGATCCTTAGGGGCTGGGGATGAAGGTCCCCTTCTCCCTGCCCCATCCCCCAGCCTCCCCCTTTCACTTGCTCAGGCACTCACCCATTCTGTCCCTGAACCTAGCCACCCACCCTTCTGTCTTCTCCTTTGTCTCAGGGGTGGCAGCAGCTGGAGGCCTCTGAAATAAGGGAGAAGGGAGTCTGGGAGAGCGGATGGACAAACGGACAGATGATGGAAGGAAAGAAGGGTGCCCTGAAGAGAAGACCTGCAGGGGTGGGGGGATGGGGTGGCTGCGGACCCCCTATGCTCCTTAAACACTGACCCCTGGCCCTCCCCATGCTCCCAGGCTGAGCAAGGGGGAACAGAGTCCCTCCCACGGCCCCTGAGCTGCCTCTTGGGGACTGGAGCTGGCCCCTTCCCCCAGAACGAGGGGAAGGTCAGCTTGGGGCAGCCGGTGGCTTTGAGGCTAGACAGCAGGGAGAATTCCCACCGAAGGCTGGGAAAGCCCTTGAAGGACTGTCTCTGAGTGGACACCTGCCTGGCCCTCGGCACGGTGCCCGCCACATAGCTGGTGTCCCCACAGGACGCGGGTTTTCCCAGAAGAGGTTCTTCTGAGGCTTGGCCTCACTCCCTCCCCCAGAGGGTCAGGGAGTGGACAGCGACAGATGCTTTTATTGACATTAAAGAGCATAAATCAGCACATCGAACCTGTGAACACCTGATATGAGTACTTCAGACAGGCTAAAACGCATGCGCAGGTTTAAAAAGTGGGTGGATTCATTGTGGTCTGTGGTGTGGGGATGCAGGGAGGAGGAGGGAGCATGGTCCCCAGCTGCTTGCCCTGGGTCCCCGCCAGCCCACGGATGTCTGTGTTTGGGGCATGGAGCGATTTTTAAAAATCAGAATTTGTTGCCAACATCTGAAAAACAGTTGACTTTCCATAGAAGAAGGCTGGCTTCTCTTGAAAACTGGGAGGATCCAGCTGTAACAGGCCCACGCTATGTACGTCACTTCACCCATATACACCATCTGCCCAGCTGGGCGGGCCTTTGAGTATGAGACCCCCGAGGTCTCAAACCGGCAGTGAGGGGACAGCAGTCCTGGTAGAAAGAGAGGGACAGCTAACCCCGAGTCCTTGAGGCAGAAGGCAAAACCAGAAGAGTTAGAGACTATGTTTAAGGGACTAGGCTGTGACAATGGGGAGCCACTGAAGGTGGCTGAGCAGGGGAGTGCCTTCAAAAAGAACACTGAGGCTTGGCAAGCATTGCACTTTGGGCCCCATCCAAAGCATCCGGGACCCAAGCCTGCCAGAGGGGAGGGAGGTTTTGAGCCAGGGCTTGGGCTGTGCCAGCAGCCCAGGGTCTAGGTGGGGGTGTTGGCCTAGATGTTGTGCCCCCTGCTTCCTGTCTGCTGGTCCTGGAAACAGGAACTCCTTCCCCAGAGGAGGCTGATGAGCGTCATGGCCAGGGTCAGAACTCCACTCAGTGGCCCTGAGTGACATCCTAGGCTGGCAGAGAGGATGCTGGCCAGGTGGCAGCAGGCCCATGCGGGACTCCAGGGGTGAAGTGTGAGCCCCAGAAGAAGCAGCAGTTTCCACATGAACTTGAGCACCCACGATGGCTCATCCATGACCTGGGCACCTGTGGGGCGGGGGAGGGGCTGGAGAAGCCAGGACAGCTGTGAATCGTGTGTCTGCAGAGAGGGGCTCAGAGCCCCAAGGGCGGGGACAGTGGCTCCTTCACCAGGCTTGCTCTGGGCCCTGCCCCAGGATCAGTGTGGCAGAATGCCCGCCCTCCCTGGGGCACCATCCTGCCCCCGAACACAGAATCTTTGGCTGTGAACTGGGGGCAGCTTGGGGCAGGCCTTGCAGGCCTGGCACAGAGCAGAAAGGAGAAAGTGCCTGCAAATAGTACTCCCTAAATAGTACCTAAAAGAAAAGGTTAATAAAAGGAAAACAAGGATGTAAGCAAGGTCACCTAGACTCTTCAGGATGCCAGGGAGACCCTCAGGGGGCACATTTATCACCTGGGACGGTCCGCCAGGGAAACAGGACTCAGGAGACCTGGCACTGCCTCTGCCATCCTGTGTGGCTTTGGACACATCACTCAGCCTCTCTGAGCTGGCTCTCTGGTCAGTAAAGTGGGAGAGTACAGTTCTTACCCTGCAGGGTTGCCATCAAAGCTAATGAGCTCACAAGCCAGGGGATGCACTGTCCCCTGGATGTCCCCTGCTATGTCTGGCAGGAACTTGCACCCAGTGGCTGCTCGGGGCGGAGACCCCACACCATTGCTGGATGGAAACATAGAATGACACATGTGACACAGCCCATCACCGGATTTGGGGCCACATGTGGAAGAGCCTCCCTGGGCAAACCCCAGGCTGCTTGTGGGGCTGGAGGAGCTGGGACCAGCCAGGCAAGGGGCCTGCCTGTTCAGGGTGCATGTGGGAGGCTGCCCCGGAGGGCAGGCAGGCGCTGCTCTGTGGGGTGGGGTGACATCTGCTCTTAGAGGCCAGGAGGCAGCGGTGGGGAGCAAGGCGACTCTTGGAAAGTATTCAGCCCCATGCCTTGTGCGTGAGAAGCACCCCGTAAAGGAAGATGTTAATTTGTGTCTCAGTTTGCTCATCGATAGAATGAGGACTAACATATAATAGATGAAAAAGAAAGTGGAGATAATAATTGTTCCCACTTCAAAAGGTTGATGGAAGGACCGATTGAATTAATCCATGTAATTCACTTGGCACAGGGCCTGGCACTAGTAACTGTTGTCATTATTATTACGTAATATTCCACACCAGGAACAATACAATAACTTCCAAAGTCACAGGATGAGACTGGAAGCCAGCTTTTAAAGTCACCATTAGTAACTCATGCTTGGCTTGAGGGCCACCTAGATCCCTGGAGCTTTTGGAAACACCTGGTGTCCAGGCAATTTCCTGCTTCTCCCCTTTTCTCCTGCCTGGGGGTGGGCTCAGCTTCCTGATGAGTGTCCCCTGGTCGCACTTCTGCCAAGCTCACAGCCCCAGTGTTTTCACGGTCAGGGACCAGGGTATGTGGGAAAATGCTGGAAATTGCAGACTCCTCTCTGAAGGTGGGACCACCTCCATGACAGAGTTGACCCCCTTAGGGGGCAGAGCCTCTAGGTCTACCAAGGAGAAAAAGACTCCCAGAAGCAGGTGCTGAGATTATGGGCACGGAGTACGCTGTCACCAGTGGGTGGCGTCTAGGAGTGGGCTGTGTCTGTCTGCATCCCTTGGGACATTGCAGGCCACCCTGCACCTGGATGTGGCTGGTGGACCTCAAGCTTGGGTCTTTTGGCATCACCTGCAGCACTGTGGTTCGAAGCAGTTTCTGCTCCACACAAACCCCAGGAAGGAGGTCCCAAGGAGAAACAAAGACTACCTATAATGGAAGCTCCGTCTCAAGTGGAAAAGAGGGGGGAACGAACGGGAGACAGGGTGAATGATCATGGGCACCAGCCCATCATTTCAGCACTGATATGGTTGCTAATTGTCCTGCTGATAATGGTGCTGTGGCAAGGGTTGGCTGAGGGTTGCTGCATAGCTGGTGAGGGCCAAGGCTCCCTGTGGGGTCCCTGGGACTCAGAGCCCCAAGCCCACTCTCCCCCACACCCTGTGTCCCCTGCAGTCAGCATCCTGCCCGGAGGGCAAGAGGAGCCGGATCTCGTGCTGGAAGAGGTTGACCCTCACTGGGAGGAGGGTGATCGTCAGGAGGGCAGCACCAGCCCACAGGGCTCAGAGGCGGCGGCTCCAGCTTATGAAGAAGAGCATGCAGCAGCGGAAGAGATGCCCAGGTGGGAGCCGGAGAAGGCCCTGAACAAGCACTGGGAAGATAAGGGGTGCACAGTACAGAACCTCAAAGGCATACAAGGGCCTAGAGAGTGAACCAAGCCTGCCTCCCCCACCCCTCTCCCCCAGACACCCATCCCTTCCCCAGGGGTACAGCGGCTGCTGGGTTCTTCTGTACCGTTCTGGGGACCACCTGAGCAGGAACTCCCCTCTTTTATTTTTGCACAAAACATGGCCTGTCACATGCATCTGCCTATCTGAACCTTGCTATATTCATTTAGCTATTTCGCTTGAGATCTTTCCACCTTCAGTGCATAGAGATCATCTGCACTTTTTTTTTACAACTGTGTTGTATTCCATCATGTGGATGTGCCAGAATTTATTTAACCTGTCTGCTATTAATGGGCATTGAGGTTGATTCAAAAGTTTGTTACTGTAAATAATTCTGCAACCAGAACTCTTGCGCATGCCTGTGAGTACATTGCAAAGATGGGGAAACTGAGGCTCAGAGAGGATCAGGGGCTAAATCGTCACCATCAGAACCTCAGGCTGTGAAGAGGCCTTGCTGCTAGAGAGAGCCCGGGGCTACTCGAGTGGGGGTCCCCAAGTTGATTCTTTTTTAAAAAAATATTTTATTTATTTATTTTTAGGCAGAGGGGAAGGGAAGGAGAAAGAGAGGGAGAGAAACATCCATGTGTGGTTGCCACTTGCATGTCCCCTGCTTGGGACCTGGCCTGTAACCCAGGCACGTGCCCTGAATGGGAATCGAAGCAGTGACCCTTTGGTTCACAGGCCGGCACACAATCCGCTGAGCCACACCGGCCAGGGCCCCAAGTTGATTCTTGGTTGAGGGGTTCAGATGTGGTCTCAGGGGGTCACAGGACATCTTACTGAAAGTGGGGGAAGGAGGTGGACTTGGGGTGCCTCTGTAGAGGGCTTTTCTATTGCTTCTGACCTCATTTTAGGGAGCTTCCCTGGATTCAAGAGGAGAAAGAAGATGAGGAGGAGGAGGAGGAGGAAGAAGAGGAGGAGGAAGAAGAGGAGGAGGAGTCTGAGTAAGACACTTAGGCCTTTGGCTAAGGAGTGCCCCAGGGAGGTGGGGTTGCAGGGAGGGGCACCAGGCTTCTGGGGTGGGGCTGTTCACAGGAGTGCCTTCCTTTCTTCTGTGCTGGTGCCGCTGGGCGCAGACCAGGGAGGCTGGGGGAAGCTGGCCGTCCCCCACCCACAGTGCTCACGATGATCCGGGACTCATAGTACCCGCTGCCCCCCCCCCACACACACACATGCAAACAAACATGAGAATGCAACCTCCATGGGGAGCGGGTGGGGGGATTTGTCTATTGTATCTGCTGCCTTGTCCTCAGAGCCTCGAATGGTGCCTGGTACGACAGGCACCGCATCAGTTTGTTCGAGTGCACGGACGGATGAACGAGTGGGCGCAGCAGCAGGCTCCCAGCTCTCCCCCATAATTAACCGAACCGAGGCCCCAAGCCCTCTCCCTCCGGCACAGCGCCCCCAGCGGTCGGGCCCTGGCTGCCTCTGCACCCAGTAAGGCTGCTGCGGTGGATTCCACTCCCCAGCGGGTTAATGGCTGATTCTCCACCCACACCGACAAACATCTCAGCGGTAACACACACACAGGAGAGTTCAGTTAAAACACAGGTTAAAGAATGGAGATCAGAAACCACTAAAAGTTAGACTCGTCAAAACTTGCTGAGAAACTCTGTCTTAATTATTCCAACCACTAAAAAGAAATAGTCACTAGGCGACATGACAGGGGTGCCACAATATATCAATGTTATATTAACATATATATTAACAGTGACAGATCAACCTGACATTTCACACAATGTGTGTCAAATAGATTTCACTAAAACAAAACAAAACAAAACACCAAGAGGGAGCAGATTTGTAGGCACGTGGGCTGGATGGAAGGACAGATGCAGCAGGGAGAACAGGGAGGTGAAGAGCAGGCAGCTGGACGCCTGAGTCTGGAGTTAAGGGAGCGAGAGGTTGGACTGGAGGCTGGATGTCAGGACCCTGCGAGTAGATGGAGTTGAAGCCCGAAAGCCACATGGCTGGAAGAGATGCCCAGAGAGTGGGTGCGGAGAGAGGAGAGGCCCACAGGCCAGATGAGAGCCAAGGAGATGGGGAGGAGGCTCAGTGAGGGGGAAGGGAGGGGAAAAAATGCTGGGCCTGGAGTGTGGAAAGTATTTCAAGGAAGGAGGGAGTGAGTGATCCTTTGCCTCAAGAGCAGCCCGCAGGTCCGGGGAACAGTGACAATGTAGCTGTGGAAGGATGGGTGATGATCCGTCAAAGGCCTTGAACTTGTCTTCCTGGGAGCAATGAGGAGCCACTGAAGGTTTGTGAACAGAGCAGTGGCAGAATCTGGCTGCTGTGCTGTGGGGAGAGGAGGCAGGGAGAGCAGGGAGGAGGCCGCTGTCCCAATCAGACCAGAGTGATTGGGTCAGTCCTTTGCTCCACCCCCTCGAATTATCTGCCCCTTCGGCCTGCCGCAGCCCCAGGGCAGGGTAGCACCAGGAGTGTTAGGGGCACAAGCTCGCTCTCAGCGGAGAGCCTGGGCAGGGCATACCTGCACGGAGCTTCCACCCCCGCACCTGTACAACAGGGGCAACAATAGCCCCCTGCAGAGTGGTCATGGGCCCAGCTGTGATGATGGGTGTGGTAGGACCTGGGCTGGAGCAAGTGCCCCACGGAAGGTCCCTGATGTTCAAATCCCCACTGAGGGCTGTGTTTAGTCCCTACCAGGAAGGGGTTAAACTGATGAGACCAACACAGGATTTTGGGGCAGGAATGCTGCTCAGCGTCATCTGCTTTTAGTCCACCCCTGCCCAGGTTGCACATAATCTTTCCATCCCTGGCAAGAGGCCATGCAGCTGCTTGCTTCCCTCCACTGATGGGGAGCTCACCTCTCAAAGGCTGTCCATTGCATCCACATGCACCTCTCACTTATGAAATTATTTCTTCCCTTAAAACAAAGTGTGCTTCCTTATGATTTCTGTGACCCTGGCTTCATTCTGCCCTCTGGGCCCCCCAGAGCTTGTCTGCTCTCACTAGCAGGTGGGTGTTCTTCCCCTCCACGAGCACCTTTGATGATGCCTAGCTTCCTTAGCGCAGCCTTGTTCGCTGTCTGCTTTCCACCCTCCTCCGTGCAGGGTATACCTGGGGGAGTTGTTCCCCGCGAAACCTGTGTGCCCAACACCGAGTCCTGAAAACCCCTTTCTATGCACCACTCCTGAGCTGAAACACCCCGTGAAGGCCAGTGATCCAATGCGCTCATACACATGCATGGGTACTACTTGTGTTCTCAGTGTGCAGTGCGCACAGGTACATACACACTGTCATAGACACACCAGCACACACACGCTGGGTTATGCACACACAAACCCATACGCCGTCTGCAAACAGACACAAGCTCACATGTACACACTTGCAGATACACTGCACCCTGCGTGTGTTCTCATGCACACAAAGCATGTGCATTCAGTTACTCGCAAATGCTGCAGGCACACACACGCTCCCACAAATGTTTAAGGAGTGTTTCACACTCAGATGTTTTGGGCCCAGGGCCCCAGGCAGGGATGGGGGGGTTCTGTGGTGAGAGAGTGTGATCCCAGAGCCCGGGCCAGAGGGTTCAAGGGTGGGCAAGGGGCTGGCTGTCACTGGCTGGGGAAGGATGCTCTCAGCCAGCTTTGTGGAGGCACAGGGGTTACTGATGATGCTGGCAGATGGTCACCTAGCGACCAGGTCTCTGTGGGCAGGAGCTCAGCTTTTCCTAGCAACCACAGACTTTTGGTCCCCACCTGGCCTCCTGGGAGTGTTTCTGCAGAATTCCCCGCACATCCCTTCAATCTGATTAGAAGCAGGAAGAATTGGTGGCTCATCCGTCACCTGAGCCACCCTGGCTCCAGAGCCAGCCTTGCAGGCTCGGGGCTGGGTAGGTGCTCCGGAGTCTCTGCTCTGTGCCCTGTCTAGGGGCTTGGCGTGAGTGCTGCCGCCCCCCCGCTGAGCCCCTGCGCCATGGGCGGCCTTGTCGGCACGGACAGCGAGACCCAAGTAGGTGGCTGCTTCCCCCTAAGGGCTCCTCTCCTCTCTTCTTTTGGGGTTACAGTGCCGGGTGAAGAGTCTGCTGAAGGTGACTGTGAGGACCTTAATTTGGGGGCACAGCCTGCTGGGCGACTTGGGGGAGGAGGAGTGGGATCCCGGCTGCTCTTCCCTGCACCTTTAACCCTTTCACTTGGGGAGCCTGGGGCTGGGAGGGGAGCTCTGAGTCTGACCCTCCACTTGGAATTCCCTGGGATTTGGGAACCTTCCAGAAGTTGATGGCTTGCTGCTTCTAGGCCAGGGAAGAGGCATTCTTGGCAGGCACTGGGCACACTGCCAACCGGAGGCAAATGTGACTTTAGGCACCCAAGTCCCCACACAGCCCCTGGTGGTGCAGATGGGGCCACGGTAGGGCTGGTTAGGCATCTCAGTAGCGAAGATGTTTGTGCAAAGCGCTTCGCAGTCCACATGGATGGGTCACAGCCCTGAAGAGCACTGCCTCCACCGGGTTTGTTGATAATGATGATGAGAGTGATCCCAGAAACAGCTGTCATTTGGTGAGCACTTGTTTTCTGTGGCAGGCCCTGTGCTACAGCGTCTGCCGTGAATCCCATTTCCCAGGTGAGCAATCGGAGGCTCAGAGGCAGGGGGTCTGCCCGCAGGTGCAGAGCTGGCCTTCTGTCCCAGGCCAGGCTGGCTCCAAACAAACCCTTGGCACCACAGACCAGGAAAGCTGCCGACCAGTCGTTAGAGAGGGAGAATCGAAGATGACCCCTGACATGGGGAGTCGTTTTTGACTTTTCCATGAGATTCTCAGTGGCCCTCTGACCTCACCAAAATAAGTTGGGCTGTACAGGTGGGGCAAGTCCTACCCATTTGACAGGTGAGCAAACTGAGGCAGCCCAAGGGCTTCCCAGTAACGCCCACGGCCACAGAGTGCCTTCCTGGCCTGACTCTGGAACAATCCAGACCCTGGGCAGCCTCTCACTGGGCCGTGGGAAGCTCATTTCCTGGAGCGTTGTGCTCTGAGAACCAAGGAGGGCCTAGTTCCCACAATGCTTTTAATTTCTTTTAAAATCAGACCAAAAATTACACTTTGAGATGGAAGAATGCTTTAATATATAACATTAACACATGAATCTTCATATAAATGCAGCCGCAAAATGTAATTTTTAATGTAATTTTATGGAGGCAGTGGCCCGCGAAACCTGAAGTGCCCGGCTCCATGAGCGTCATGATGTGCCCTCACTTCTGTGAGTTGAGTCTCTTTAAGGGACTCTTCCTCCCTGAGCAGAGTGGGGAGCATGACACGGACAAGTCAGGCCCCTCACGATGGAAATGCTTGTAGGGCAAAGAGAAATAAAGTGAGCTAGGTCTCTGGATCCTGTGGACACTCGCCTCATGCCTCCCTGTCACGTGGGGTCATGGGGACACTCAGAGGTGGGCAGTGGAGTGTTACATGCATGGCCCTGGGGTCAGAGACACCGGGTTTTATCTAGACTTGCCTTGTACAGGCTGTGTGACCGTGGACAGGCCACCTGACCTCTCTGAGCCTCTGATTTCCAAGCTGGAATAGGGGCGGTCACAGCCCTGGCCTCCCAGGGTCACGCGGGGGAGGATTCGGGGAGACGCTGCCTGCAGAGTGCTGGGCGCAGCGCCTGGCATGCAGCCCGGGGGGGCCGCTGTGACGATCGGGTTGCCCGCGGACCCTGTTCCCAGGCTGCAGTCTGCCTCCACCGTGCACCCCCCACCCCCAACCTTGGGAGGGCCGAGAGTGGTGAGTCCAAGTTCACCGCAGGTCACGCTCCGTGAGCCCCTCGCTGACGGGTCTGCAGGGTGAGCGGGCTGTGAGGAAGCAAGGTCTAATTCTACTCACAAAAATCACATCAGCCCCGATCTGAGTCACATGTTAACCCAGAGGTCACACATGGGCATCTCAGGCCCCAATTTAGTCTGGAGACAGGCTCTTTGGAATATCTACAGGTTAATATATGGATAGATTAATTTGGATTAATTATCAGCATCAAGAGAGTCCACCTTAAAATGTGTAGTTTAGGCTCCTCTAGAAAATCAGAAGAGCTGGCCACTGGGACCCCACTCCAAGTGGAGTGGGGTTGCCGACTCGGGGGGGCATGGGTTCTCTGATTTGCCGCAGTCCTCTCTGCTCCCGGAGCCTCACCCCTGGTCCCTGTCACTCATGCGTGCCTGCTGCCTGGGCCAGGGACCCCTGAGACCTTCAGCAGTTGCAGTGTGGCTCTGTTCCCACGCGTGGAAAAAATGCAGGGCTGGTGTTTGAGGGTTTGTGTGGAGTGTGGCAATGCGCTGTGTGATTTCGGCCAAGTCAGTTCACCTCTCTGGGCCTCACTTTTCTCGCACTCCCTGCCCTGTCTGCGTTGTCACCAAGGTTGCCTGGAGACTCTCGGAGAGGAAATGCCGGGCATGTATTTTGAACACCATACAGTGCCCTTTGATCTCACCCCAGGGGACGGCTCCTCTAGCTGTCCTCCACACTCTTTTCTGCATATGCTGTTCCCCCTTCCTGGACACCCTTCCCTACCTATTCCTGATGGTCAGCTCATCATCCTCGAGGTCTAGCTCAGAGGTCACCTCCTCTTAGAAGCCCTCCTTCCTAGGCAGAATTGTGGCTATGCCCTTCACAGCCCCTTGTGCCCTCACGAGTCTCAGACCAGGAGGCTGTTAGCAGGCCACTCGGTCTGCTGTCCTCCCTGGGCCGGGAGCCTCAGGAGGGCGAGGACACACTCCAGGGCACCTTTGTGCTCCAGCTCCTAGCACAGGGCTGGCACTTAGCAGCGTTCAGGAAACATTCGACACCTCTAACCCCAGCCCTTTCCTCCCCGACTGGGTCACAGTGTCCTGCTGGATAGCTGTCTGGTGTCAGAGGCTGGCAAGGACCTGAGAGGAGTAGACAGGACGGTCACCCGGAGGACCTCATGCCAGGTAGGAATGTCACCAGGCTTGGCACTGGCTCCCTGCAAGGCTTGGGCTGGCTTCGGTGGAAGGGGCTGGACTTCATCCCTTTGCTTACGGGGGACAAAGTCTTGTGAGGTGCCCACTGGACAGAGGGGAGCAGGGTGGTGGGGGCTGCAATGCCCTGCTTATACCAGGGGTCTGAAGGCATTAGGAGGGGCCTGAGGTGGCAGTGGGTGGGGAGCTGCTGGACCTTGCATGGCTGTGTGGCCCTGGACAAGTCACCACCCCATTCTGGGCTTCAGTGTCTACCTTTGTAAAGTGTGGCTAGTATCTTCCTGGATGCCGTACACAGCTGTTCGCTGTGAAGTGGGGTGCCCGGCAGGAGGGCTGTGGTGGCTGTTCTCATGGCTTCATTCCTGCATGTGTGAGCCTGCGTGACAAGATGCCCTGATTATATGTGACAAGTCGGGGTGAGGCCTGGGGCTCCTGTATGCACCACCCTGTAGGGTGGAGGCCCCCTCCCCGGATGCCCCAGAGGGTGGGCTGTGCAGGACTGGGAGGGGGCGTGCTGGTCACAGCTTCTGTTTCCCCTTTATTTTTTCAGGAGGAGGCCTCAGCTGCCAGCTCAGGAGGTAGGTGTGTGGTGGGGGTGGAGGGTTACAGAGAATGTCCAGGGTACTTTCAGGCTGGGGCCAGCCTGGGTGCAGGGGCACCCCACCTCTTCTCCCTCCTTCTGCACCATCCCCAGGCAAAACCGTCCTCTGTGTCTTGGGGCCACATTATCACAGCCGGCTGATGCATTTCCAAGGGCCCAGGGGATGGTACCGAGGCCCCAGGACTCCAGCAGGCCTGGGAACCTGCTCTCAGCCAGCCCTGCCCCCTCCCTCACTGAGAACATGGCTCCCTCGGCTATCACCCAGTGGGGGTTTGGCTCAGATGTAACATGTCACAGTGACAATTGGGACCAGAGATTGCTAAGGGCACATCCTAGACTCCATGTCTCTTGATGAGCTTTTTCTCGCTGCTAAGGTCTCCAGGCTGGACCCGGCATGCCCCCTCCCATCCAGGGACTATGGGGACAGAGTCTAGGGGTCTGAGGATGTCTGGACACTGAGCCCTGGCCTTACAAGCCTCACCTGGTGTTGCCCTGGCTGATGTGGCTCAGTGGATTGAGTGCCGGCCTGCGAAACAAAAAGTCGCCAGTTCGATTCCCAGGCAGGGCACATGCCTTGGTTGTGGGCCAAGTCCCTAGTAGGGGGTGAATAAGAAGCAGCCACACATTGATGTTTCTCTCCCTCTCTTTCTCCCTCCCTGCCCCTCTCTCTAAAAATAAAGAAATAAAATCTTTAAAAAATCACCGAATACTTTAAAAATAATCCTGGTGTCCGGCTGGACTCCAGGCTATTAAATCAGAATCTCTGGGGTGGGCCTGGGCATTGGACATTTCCAGCGTCCCAGGTGATTCGATGTGCAGCCCCGTTGGGAACCGAGGCCCTGGGAAAATTTACTGCTTCTGTTGTAAGTGGAATTAACTGAGCTCCAGGGTTTCTGTCTTTGGGATGGAAAATCCTGCCAGGCTAGGAATGTTTGAGTCCCAAGTCTGTGAGTCTAAGGGTCTGACAGTTCCAGGTTCTTCGATTTTGACTTAGTTTGAGTCTCAGGTGGGAAATGCTGTGGTGATTGGTTAACAGAGAGAGTGCAAGGGTTGGGGGTGGCTCTGGGCTGGTCCTCAGAGCTGTTGGGCGGACCAGCCACATAATGTGGTGATGCATTTTGACACTGAATTCCAGGGACAAGAGGGATGCCCCAGACTTCCTGTGTGGCTGTGGCAGGTGCAGGCAGGCACCGGGCTGGTCTGTGTTGGCCCCGCCTCCCTAACTCCACGCTCCTCGTTGCAGTCCCCAGGGTCCCACCTCCTCCGCCTGAGACTCCCCTGCTCCCAGCACCATGGCTAATCCAGGCCAGGACGTGGAGCTGAGTCGCCTGGTCCAGGACCAGCCACCTGGCCCGGCGACCCTTGGTCTTGCGCCCCCAAACCTGGTGGAGCACCTCCCGAATGTGCCCAGCTACCGCCCCCCAATCACTCGCATCCCTGTCCTCATCTCCCGGAGGACGACCTTGTCCAACTCCAGCTTCGCCAAGGTGACCAGGAGCTCCGTCCGCCGCCTAGGTAGCATTTCTCCCCACCCAGCATGCTCGCACCTGTGCTGTGTGCTTCTGCATGGCAGAGGCTCTTTCCCAGCATGCTGCTGTGGTCAGGCTGTGGGACCACCCCTTCTTCCTCTGCTATCTATGCCTTCATTGTGCTTTGTGGTAACTTGAGGGTCATTAGATTAGACTCTGTGCCTAAAATTCCACAATTAGCAATTCATTTCTTTGGGTTAAACATTGCTTTCTGCAGATCATCATTTTTTATACAAGTAGTCACTCATACCCTAGTTTGAACAAGCCACTCAGATCTACAGGCCAAGAGGCTTGGGGCAGGGAGCTGGGTGGGGGAAGAGAATGAGCAGAGGGGAGTGAAGCAGAAGAGGAATGTGGGCATCCATTTCAGACAGACTCTTCTGACCTGGAGAGTTTGCTGGGTGCTGGCATTTCTGAGGACTGTTGGTATCTGCCCAGCAATTCCATCTCAGGAAAGGAGAGGCCCCGAGGCTGGCGGGCAGAGCAGGGGCTGCTGGTGGGCCTGCCTGGCTCTGTTTAACTGTGACGAGGTCCCCTCAGTGGCCTTCGGACTTGCTACTTGCTGCCTGATGCCAAAGCACTCAGACGCACAGGACACACCCCTGCCATTTTCTGCCCTAACACAACCCGACCTACCCACTTCCCCTTCAGATCTGTTTATTTTTGGATGGCACTGGCCAAGGTCACCTCTGACATCAGCCAGCAGGTAGAACCGGACATTTCCTGCCATGAGACCCTCTGTTGTCCTTCCCTTCTTTTCCCAACTTGGGGTGGGTGTGGAGTGGGCGGAGGTGGCACGCTGTCGTCACACGACAAGGGTGGTGGCCAGGTTCAGGCTTCCGGGTGAGCCCCAAATCCGCTCACTCCACAGGGACCCTGACCTTTACCCCACATGTCACTCCAGGATTTGTAGTCTGTATCAGCTCGGCTTTTATTTGCTTACAATTTTTCTTTCAAGGATTCGCTTTTTTATTTGATGACGTCTACCTAAGCAGGAAACTTACCTAGTGAAATGAAAACTGGTGTGGCTTGCCATGAATAGAAATAATGACAAAGACACTGAAAACGAAGTGACGGTGATGATCTGTAGTGAGTCAGGGTGGCCAGCGGAAGGCTCCCAGCTGAGACCTGCTGTCCCAGCCACAAAAAAAGGGGAAGAGCAGGTCACCGAGGCGTTACGCGGCTGTAGGAGCTGGAGCCTGAGACTTCCGCTCTGTCCATTCGGGACCTAGACAGTAGGAATGAGAGGAATGTTCTCATCTGTGCTGTCCTTCGCCTGCTCTGTGCCACCTGAAGTCACCTTGTGTCCTCCCTGCTCCCTGGGAGCCCCACACTTTGAGAAACATTCCCAGGGACACATTGGGGCAGAGGGCGGGACCGGCTGTGGTAAGACAGGATTTCAGCTGTGGCAAAGTCAGTGACAGCCGTGGTGAGAGCACTGAGTGGTGCTGCTTGGCACCGGGAGGCTGGGTTTACACGGGCCTCTGCGTGTGCTGGTCCCCAGCCTCAGGATGGGGTCGAGCTTAAGCTCTGGCTGGGGCTGCCTGGGCCCACAAAACGGGACGGCAGTGCGAGCCACCTCGTAGAGCGGCCGGGAAGGGTGAAAATGAACAGGCGTGAAGCACTTGGAGTTTAGTATAACAAATGCCTGGTGGGCACACAGAAAGTGCCAACGGTAAATATTATTATTCTCTAAGTAATTATAAGTATTATTCCTTATATTCTTAATAATGTTCTTCTTCTTCTAGAAATCACTATAATGTAAACCAATCTGATTTCTATTTGAGTTCCTACTGTTTGAGAAATACAAACACCAGGCTTAGGGGTTTTCCGCCTCCCCTGGGGTGATCGAGGCGGCAGGTCTCGCTCAGGGTGGGGGAGCACCTGCCCCCACCCAGGCTCCGTGAGACAAACTCCTGGATGGGGAGGCCGGGGTGCTTTCTGCTGGACCGTGTCAGGGGCGGTGGGGCCCTTGCCCCTGCTGCCCCTGTGCCTCTGCCGCCTGCAGCTCCCTTCCTGAGGTCTGCCTGGAAGTAGCACGCAGTCCCCTCTTCTCATGCTGTCTCCTGCTTCCCACAGCCCGGGGCATCTCTTGTTAGTCTGGCCACACTTCTTACATTTAAAAAAGTCTCCATTCCTGCTCATTCTCCTCTCCTGGGAGCATGGGGCCTAGTAAAACCAATGCCCCAAAGACTTGACACCTGCTTAGGTTCTTTCCACCAAACTCTGCCAAGTGCTGGCTTTCCCCATGGTGGCATTAAAAAAGAAGTCACAGGTGTTTTCAGGATGTTCCCCTTCCCCATTGGGGGATGTGTCCCTGCTGGACTGGTGCCTAGACCTGGGCCCAGCTGCTGTGGGGAGATCACTTTCCCAGGTGTGCTGAGGCATGAGGGTACCCCCTCAGCCTCTCAGCGTCCTCTGAGCTCCTCCTTGGAGCAGACCTGGCCCCAAGTCCCTGGGGTGGGGAATGGAGCCATACCCAGGCTCCAGGGGGAGGACCGGATTCTCAGGACCTGGGACTTGACACCAGGCCTCTCAGGCCTCAGGAGAGGGGTTGGGTTGATGGATTTGGGGGGCTCCTGGCATGTACAAAAACAAGGAAATACCAAACGGGTACCCAAAGAGGACCAATACTCACGACAAAGATAGGCAGTTACCCCTGACTGGAGGAAACTTCCAGAAGTCTCCCTCTGAAGCCCTTCAAGAGAGTGAGGCCATGTGCCCCCTGGTCTGGGCCTAAGAAGGCACCATCACCCCCACCTCAGGTTGGGGAAACTGAAGCCCAGAGAAGGGAAGCAGCTGTGCTAGGCCAGGCCCTAGGACTTGTGCACCCCCAGGTTCCCCATGCCTTCTTTGAGTGCTGATCCACCTGCCACTCCACCGTAACCCTGGATCCTTGATGCTTCCCCAGGCCCAGAGAATGCAGGTGGGACTTTGGATACCTGGGCCCCAGGCTGTGTCCAGGAGCTCCTGAGCCTCCCATGGTTCATGGCTTCTTTTGTGGGCCCCGGACTGGTGTCTAGGGTTGCATGGCCCTTGGAGGCCCCTGGGATCTGTGTTCTTGCATGTTCTGCATGGAGTCCCCCTGGCAGGTCCCACTGGGAGGTGGCTGCCAGCGCTGCTCCAAACCTGCTTTCTATGGCTTCCCTGAAGGACTCAGTAGGGCCCCTGAGCTCCTCTCCCCCTCTCTGACTGTCCCCTCCTTCCTCTCCCCAAGTGCCTGCCACGAAAGAGCACCCTGAAGTGCAGGTGGAAGATACAGATGCTGACCGCCACCCCCTCATCGAGGAGGACAAGCCACCCTCATCGGAGCTGCTGCCACCTTCTCCTGCCAAATCCGACACCCTCACAGTCCCGGGGTCGGCCACAGGGACCCGCAGGTCGCCTTTCTTGCTTCTCTTGGGCTTTTCATAGCACTCTGCCACCTGTCCATTTAGCAGATGAGGAGACTGAGGCCAGAGAGGGAAACAGGTGGTCCAAGGTCACTCAGCGAGTTGGCGTTGGGACTGGGGCTGTGCCCTCCCTTCCTGGTCCCCCCAATTCCCGGCGTGGGGCTCCATAACAAACTCCCCAGGGAAGCTCTGACCCACCCACCCTCAGCTGTGTGTAAGAAGTGGTAACAAATGTGACAAGGCTGAATTCCAGCCCCCATTTTATTATGAAATAATGCCATGGAAACACCAAAGAACACTAGAAAAATAATCGTTCGTAACCCCACCACACTAGATGGTATTTTATTTTTGTTTTCTCTTGCACACCTTGTGTGTGGGCCCGTGCCTTTCTGTGCTTTTAATCAAAGGAGCGTTTTGGATTAATTTTGTTTGCTGATCCCCTTTACATTTTGCTGGGCTGGCTCCTTAGCACTCAATTATGAGGGCCCCGAGACACTCCTCCTGCTCCATGCACCAGACCGGCCTTCCATCCCCTCCTCCTGGGCACTGTCCGTAATGGTGCTATGAGCTCTCTGGCCTTCTGCTCTCAGTCTGTGGGCTCCTTGCTCACCTGTGAGGTTCCTGGTCAAGGTTGCAGGTGTTTCAGAGCCTCCTGAGATGGATTTGCGGCTGCGTGGTTGGAGCTGGTTTTAGACGGCCGAGCCAGCTCACTGAGACAGGTCCTGCGGCGAGCCGTGGGCAAACTGTGAACTGCGAGGCAGTGCCTGGTGAATGACTAGAATGAAGCTAAAGGGGAGCCGCCAGTGCCCTCCAGGCTCAGGAGAGGGCGCCGGGCTGCATGCAGGAGGGCTGAGTGTGGGTCCCCGCTGCGGGGCTTCGGCCTCAGTCTTCTCATGTGTGCAGCCATCCCTTTATTAGAGGGTGAACGTGGTCATTCATGAGTTTTGCCATCCTAGGCGAGTTGGCAGAAGGTAGCAGGTCAGTTTCAGAGCCCTCCTAGCGTGTCCCTGCAGAGGCCCCACTGGTAGAATCCAGAGGCACAGGGTTGGGGATGGAAGAGTCCCAGGCGGTGTCAAACCTAGACGCCGCTGACCGGGGCCCCAGAGGCCCCACGTGCAGTGCCTGGGGTCAGACTTGGCCTGGATGATGGGCGATTATTTAGGCTTTATCCTTCAGATAAGGCACCTGGAGCTCCAGGTGGGGAAGGGCCTGTCCCAGGCACCTTGTAAACTAGAAACTGGACTCCATGATGCCAACTTTTCCAGCTGGGGACATCTGCAAAGGAAGGGAGGCTGAGCCTCCAGGACAGTTAGTCAGATGTAGTGGGAGCCCCCAGGTCATGGCAACTGAGGGGGGGGTGAGACAGAGAAAGGGGTGGGGGTGGGGGGAGTGCAGTGACTTTGGACTGGGAAGGGGAAGGGGAAGGGAGGATGATGTTTAAGCTGAGGCCTGACTGAGAGGTAAGTATCTCACTGAATTGGGTAGATTTAGTCCCATTTCACAGAAGGGGAAACCGAGGCGGCTCAGAGAGTTTAAGTAACTCGCCAAGGTCACACACTGGTAAGAGGCAGGGTGGGACGCAGGCTCAGGTTTGCCCGGGACCGAGTCAGCACTATCACTGGTATGCTCAGCCACTGAACAGATGTGGAGACTGAGGCCCGGAGAGCAGCTGCGACCCTCCCTTCTCCCTTTGTCCCCTGCAGGCAAGTGAGGCCCCTGGGCAGCATCATTGCCTGCCCCACCCGCACCCAGGATTTGGCTCTGGGTGATTTGCCAGGGCCCTTGCCCTGGCCAAAAGCCCCTTCCCCGTCTGTGTCCCTGCAGGAAGCGGCTGCCCTCCCAAGACGATGAGGCTGAAGAACTCAGGGTGCTGTCACCAGCTGAGGCCCCTGTGATCGCCTGGTCGGAGACCCCCAGCCCGCAGGATGCCAAGTGAGTGGGGGCCACATCTGGGGGCTCAGAGAGTACGGAGGCAGGGTGGGGATGGGTGGGCACTGAGTGGGGTGGGGACCACGGATGCTTTTAGAGCCCTCCACCACAAGGCAGACCCTGCCTGTGACTTCCAAGAAGTGAGGCATGGCTGAGCCTCCTGCCCACGCTGCTTCTGGCTGGCCTGGGAGTTCTGCAAAATCTAAAAAATGGGCTCAGACTCCGGGTCCAGCTGCGTCCACGGCCAGCTGTGCTCAGAGAGGGAGGCATCCCTGTGCAGGGAATCTGTTGTGAAGGAGAGGCTGAGAGGAGCCTCAGGCAGGGGCTGGCTGCTGACACTGGACCCCTGAAAGGGTCAGAGGGGAGAGGAAGGACCAGGAGGAGCCCAACCTTGGGAGCTTGTGAAAAATACAGACTCCCAGGCCCACCGAGGCCTGCTGGATCAGGACCTCAGACAGTGAGCGAGCCTCTGGGACTCCATCTTTATAAGCTCCCAGAGGTTTCGGCCATAGCTGGTCTATAGGATGATGTTGGAGGCAGCTGAGGTGGCAATGGGACCTGTGTCTGTCACATCCAGCCACCCCAAGGCGGGGCAGGCAGCGGGAGATGTTTTCCTGTGGCCTTAACCTGGTCGGTGGTGAGTCCCCTCCCAGCCGCAGCTCCTGGAGTGGCCGTAGGAGTCACTGGGCTTTTCTTCCGGGCTTTTTTTCCTATCCATAATTTTCGGAGTCTATCAGAGTTGTGGGGACTTCAGAGTAGTTAAAGAAGCAGAAACCCCACCCCAAACTTCCCAGTAGTCCAGCGGTTTGCATCTTAGGCAGTAGGGTGGGGATCTGGGCAGGGATTAGTATCAGAAATAAGACAGAAATCAGGCATAAAAATAATTACCCTTGAAAACTCTTAAGGAGGTCAGAAACACTTTAGAAGCCTATCGTGTGTTAGCTAGGTAGCTTAAGCTGCTGTTAACAACGAGACCCCAAAGGTTCAGTGGCTTAAGGAACGAGATGTCTCAACTGCCATAGCCCTGTCACTAGTTGCCTGATTCAGGTCATTGGAAGGCTCTGCTCCATGCTGTCCTTTAGGGACCCAGCTGGCAGTGGCTCCCAGGGTCCCCACTGGTCACCACTAGAAAGGGAGGATGCGGGCTGTCCTCCGACAAGGAGGCCTTAGGTTGCATCTGACACGCCTCCTCACCTCCCCTGGGCGAGGGCTCACATGGTCACACTTGGGGAGTGTGCTCACCGGCTGGGTGTCCGCACTGCAGTGACCCCTCCCCACGGGAAAGCGCGGCTGTGGGCCAGCAGCTGGAATCCCTGCCACACCCGCCTTCGATCTCTCATTGGGGCCCCTCTCTGGCTGCTCCCAGTCTGGCTTCCTCAGCCCAGCCCAAGAGGAGTAGCCGGCCTGAGCTCGGTGCCTCAACATGTGGGGGGAAAAACCAGGTCTGAGAACACCAGCGCCACAGCAGCTCAGGGAGGTGAACACAGGGAGCCACTCCGAGGGAGCTGACTGACGTGGCCTGTGTCAGCTCGCCCCAGGCGCTCGCCACACGCTCAGGGGAATGTCAGGCAGACGCTCCTTCGTCCGTTCATTCACTCGTTCTGTCTCTTTCTCCGGTTGCGAGTCCATAGTTTAAATGCCCGTAAGTTAAAAGGACGTATAACGTAGCTGCACCGTGTGCTTTTGCCACCAGCTGTTTCTGAAGCCTAATCAGCCAGCCCCATCTCCTCTCTGGTCTGTGTCAGACACGGTCTCACGTGAGCCCCGCACGGGGACTAACAGCCCTGGACAGTGTTTCCCCCTCATCACAGCTGGAATCAAACGTTGTTCAGAGTGGCCCATCTGAGTCAGTGAGCCTGCCTGGTGCATTTTCTAAAAGCTGGGCCCCCGGGCGTTATTCCCGGGCTGAGCTTCCTGCTAGGAAACAGCAAAGTGGGTTGGATGTGTCTGATTTCCAAAGGAAACTGGGGCAGCCTTCACCTCCTGCAGGCCGGGGGGGATTGAGCTCTTGCCGGGGGTGCAGGGTCCCTTCCCACTCAGCCCGCTCAGCCCTGGGTGGTGTCTCCACAGCGGCCAGGACCGTGCGTCCTCCACAGCCAGCCAGAACAGCGCCATCATCAATGACCGGCTCCAGGAGCTGGTGAAGCTCTTCAAGGAGCGGACGGAGAAGGTGAAGGAGAAGCTCATCGACCCGGATGTCACCTCCGACGAGGAGAGCCCCAAGCCCTGTGAGCCCCCAGCTGGGGATGGTCCCCCTCTGCCAGGGGTGGGGTAGGATCCCAAAAGCCCCCTGCCAACTCATGGTGAGGGTGGTCCCCCAAAGTGACTGGAGTGTTTGAGAGAAGCCCTGGCCCCCACTGTCTGGATTTTGGAGTGCTCTGTGCACAGGTTCAGCTGTCTACCAGAGGAGGGAAGGAGGTCAAAGTTCTGACCAATGATCTGGTTATACTTGGCCCCCACCCCACAGGGCAAGTACCCTCATTGGCCTTCTGTCTTCCCCCCAGCAGGCAGGCAGCCCACCGTGGCCTTACACTCAGGTAGTGTAAGGCAGTCGTGTTTTTTAGATGCTTCAGTTGCAATATTCTTATGGGGCTACACAAAATTTTCTGCTTTCAAGGTGCCAGTTGTTGGGGGGAAGGTTCCTAGGTCTTCCCAAATGAGGACTGTGCCTTAGGACTCATGGTGTCAGCCATGAACCTAGCAGAGCCTGACTTCTCAATCCTAAAGCCAGAAACCTAGCTGCATTGAACCTGGAAGAGCCAGTCTCGAGGTCACCAACATCACCGCAGATGTGGAGGAAGGCTGTGATCCCATTTGGGGTCTTGGTTGAGAGGTGAAGCAGCTGCTCTGGGAAATCTAGAGCAACGTTGCCCTGACCTCTGACCCTGGGTACAAGGTGCTCCCGGCCCTGGAGGGGAACCACAGGGGCCCAAACACAGACACACAGGCAGGATCTCAGCGGAAACATCCAGGCTGCCCAGCAGCAGTTTCAGATTAGGAGCTGGTGAGAGTCTGTGGCTGGGTGCCCAGGTCCCTGTAAGAGAGGGAGCTGGGGGTGTGCTCCAAGAGAGCACCCTGGTTTCTGCACACAGAGCTTGTAGCAGCCCGTGGGATGGTGCCAGGGTCCCCTCAGCTCCAGTTCCAGGGTCTGCCGTTGGGAGCCTTCTCTCTGCATCCTCCACCTGAGCCTCTGGGCCAGGTCAGGTGGTCACCCGTGTCATCCTATAGCTCCAGCCAAGAAAACCCCGGAGCCGGCCCCCAACACGAAGCCCGCGGAGGCAGGGCAGGTGGAGGAGGAGCACTACTGCGACATGCTCTGTTGCAAGTTCAAACGCCGGCCCTGGAGGAAGTACCAGTTCCCCAAGAGCATCGACCCGCTGACCAGTGAGTCCCACGTAACGTGAGAGGGCGGGAGCCTGGGAGGGGAGTGGGGGGCTGTGCCAGAGGTGGGCTGGGAGGCTGTGGACATCCAAGGTTTGTGACCAACCAACCAACCAACAAACACGAAAACCCCTAGAATGGAAACACAAGAGCACGCCCATCTTACAGACAAGGAAACTAAGGCACGGAGGAGTTAATTGGCCTGAACCCAGGACTAACTTCGCAGCAGACTAGGACTCCTGACTCCTGGCTGAGTCTTTCTGCTCTGCTCTTGCTGGCTCCTTCCTGGAGGTGCTGCTCGGGGCAGAGATGGGAAGAAGTTCTCCTAACACCTCACAGGGGTGTCCAACCTTGGCCTGTGGGCCATGTACGGCTCAGGAGGGCTGTGAATGCGGCCCTACACAAACTTGTAAATTTACTTAAATCATTATGAGATTCTTTTGTGATTACCTGTTGCCGTGCATTTAACGTGTGGCCCAAGACAACTCTGCTTCTTCCAGTGTGGCGCAGGGATGCCAAAAGGCTGGACACCCCTAGATTCTGAAGTGAATTCCCTCTTGCCTCCCTTTTAGCCCACTTTATATTCCTCGGGAATAACAACCCTGCGCATGCGCACAGCTCTTAATAGTTTACAAAGCGTCTCCCTGCCTTTGTCATCTTCTCTGAGGAGGACAGGGCAGGTGCCACAGAAGGACTTTCCCAAGGTCACACAAGCAGTCATTTGGGGGACAGGCCTCCTACCCCAGTGCCCACTGGGTTTCTAAGATGATCAGGTGACCTATGGTATCCATCCATCCATCCGCATGTCTGTGCATCCATCTGTCCATCTTCTCTGCATTAACTTACCATCATGCATTTACTAAGGCAGGAAACAGATTTTTGGAAAAATTTCAATGAGAATGAAAGCAAAGGTGTTTCTAGTTAGCTGCCTATTATCCAGTAATGCCCCCATGCCTCCTCCTCGGAGCACTTCATTTATTAGGGCCTCACAGTGGTTTATTTATAATTCTAAGACAGCTTCACCCCCTCCAAGTTGCAGCAGTGTCAGGCGTAGGGAGGGCTGAGAGGGAAGCGCAGTCGCCAGGAGCCCTTCCCCGCTGAGGCCCCGCCTGCGCCCGTCCCTCCCCCGCCCCGCAGACCTGATGTACATCCTGTGGCTGTTCTTCGTGGTGATGGCCTGGAACTGGAACTGCTGGCTGATCCCTGTGCGGTGGGCCTTCCCCTACCAGACGCCGGGCAACATCCACCTCTGGCTGCTGATGGATTACCTGTGCGACCTCGTCTACTTCCTGGACATCACCGTGTTCCAGATGCGCCTGCAGTTTGTCAAAGGAGGGGACATCATTGTGAGTCCCAAGCAGATGGGGCGGGTGGCTGGGGGCAGACTCTGCAGCCAGAGCCATCGGGGGACTGACCCCTGACACTTCCGTAGAAGACAACAGACATGAACAAGGGAATCTGCGGAGCGTCTGCCCCTCCTCGGGCAGCACCCTGACCGCTTGGGTCGCACGCCTCTGACGTAGTCAGATATCGCTCGTGGGCGGAGCAGCTCCTGGACCACCTGATGGAGTCAGATGGAGAAGGGGTCTGGAGAGTGGCCTTCAGTGCAGGCGAGCCTGGTTCAAGCCCCAGCTCTGCCCCCACTAGCAGTGCCGTCTCTCCGAGCCCGTGTCCACAGTAACTGTCCCCACCTCACGGCGTTGCTCCGAGGGTCCACTGAGACGGTGTGTGCAGCGCGCTCAGCACAGCTGACTGCTGGCAGTCGGCATTCCCTGGGGGTCCTGCAGAGGGCACACCATGGGGGCCACTTTGGGACCCTGGGCTCTGGTGGTGCGGGCCTCACTACTAGGGAGCGGACTGAAGTCCTGATTGCGACTTGGCAGAAGCAGGAGGCAGGGTCCCCATGTCCCTGTGCAGGTCTTTTTGAAATTCCACACTGGAGTGACAGTTCTGCGTGTGCTGACAAGCTGAGGTTGTGCTTTTAGAACAAAAAGCATTTGCCGGGCAGCCTCTTTGCTGATCTGGCCAGAGCCGTTGCTGGGTCCTCGGTCAACAAGGTGGTCAACAAGGTTGCAAATGGTCCAGGGAAGACCATTGTGCTGAGCAAATGGGCTCAGTAGCCTCGCCTTAATCTAGCTGGGCGACCTTGGACAGCTCCCTCCTGGCTGGGGCCTGGGGGCTGGGTGCTCCATCTCTCCACCTGGACCCTCAGTGGCTCCATTCCGGCTCCTCCTTGCCTAGGAGGGCTGCATCTCTGATGGGAAGGTGGAGGGTCTTTGCGGATTTCCTTCGCTGCTCCGCTCCGGCCAGGGATTGTTGAGCTCTCAGGTCATTTCATGGTCTCTATTCCTTTTTCTTCCAGACAGACAAAAAGGAGATGCGGAATAACTACCTGAAGTCTCCCCGCTTCAGGGTGTGTGCCAGTGATGCAAGTATCTGTGGGTTCTCGAAGAGTGGTGTCTCTGGGGACCCTGGGTGCTTTGGGGCCAGTGTCACATGGTTCCCCCAGGACGGGCACTGGCCGGGCAGCCAGGCCGAGGCCTGTGGGAGGGGTGTCTCCTGCTCTACTTTAGGCCCTTTTGGGGCATTTGGGGCTCATCTGTCCATAGCAGATAGAGGTCCCCACTCACCCCACCCCACAACCCTGGGGTTTCCCATTTTACACACTACGGTGGCCTGCTGGGATTTCAGATGGACTTACTCTGCCTGCTGCCCTTGGACTTCCTGTATTTGAAGTTCGGCGTGAACCCCCTCCTGCGTTTGCCCCGCTGTCTGAAGGTAAGGCCAGGGGCTCCTCGTGCAAGGCCTTCATCTGCATCAGTACTGGCATCTAGATGTCCATCCTGAGCAGCACTGGGGAGCAGGGAGGGGTGCCCCCCATGGACAGGCAGTGTGGCAGAGTGGAAAGAGTAGGCAGTGTGAGTAGTCTGGGTTCGAACCCTGGCTCTGCCGAGTACTGCCTGTGAGCTCTGGGCAAGCTACTGAGCTTGCCCGAGTGCCCATTTTCTCTCTGTAAATGGAGGATGGTTATCCACGCCTCACATGTGAAAACACACTAAGGTTTTATATATGCGCGCACACACACACATGCACATGCAGCTAACCTTGAACAGCATGGTTTTGAACTGCACAGTCTACTTACATGCAGGTTTTTTTCACAAACACATATAGTACTATAAATATATTTTCCCTAGGATTTGCTTAACATTTCTTTTCTTTATTATAGGAATACAGTGTATAATACATATAACATACAAAATACATATTAATCAACTGATTATCAGTAAGGCTTCCTTGTCACAGCAGGCTATTATAGTTAAGTCTTCAGGGAGTTTAAACTTGTAATGGAGTTTCGACTGCACAGGGGTTGGCGCCCCATCCCACCTTGGTCACCTGTAAAGCGCAGTCACTGAAGGTGTTCGGCAGGGAAGAACAGCTTATTAACAGAGGAGCCTTGAAGGGTATAAGTGAGGAGTGTTAGGGATGCTGTTCCTTCATGAAATTGTTTCTTTCTAAGTAAACATTGAAAACAGTGTCCTTAACCCGGGACACAGGTACCCCTAAAGGTTTCATGATCAGATTTAGAGGGCCTGGGAGTCCCCTGGAGTTTATGCAAACTGAAGACTTCATTACCTGTAATTTCCAAAGGGAGAGGTGCCGTGGGTTAGTCGATGGAATTTCCAGCCCTGACCGCTCCGAGGGCTAAGGATTTCTGATTTTGAATGTCCCCTCCCCAGCCCCCTCCCACTGGGGGTGTTAGAAAGAGCCCATTCCTGGCACTGTGGGGTACGGGCTAAGGTGTCCCCCCTCAGATGCGGGCTGCCCTGACGCTTTGCTTTCCCACCCAGTACTTGGCCTTCTTCGAGTTTAACAGCCGCCTGGAATCGATCCTCAGCAAAGCCTACGTTTACAGGTGAGACCCCTACGCCTGCACGCACACACCCACACAGGCGGCATCCTCCACCCACATCACTTCCCCTGGCCCTGCAGGTCTCCCCGCCGCCGGAAGCCAGGCCTCTTCCTGGCCCTTCTCTGAGGGATGCTTGTTTTTTCAAGAAGCAGGAATGTCCCATTTCCCCCCATTGTAAGAAGGGCGCACCTAGGTCAACAACGCACATGGCTCACCCTTGACCAGGGATCTGAGCCTCACTTTGGTCTCAGCTCAGGGCACTGAACCCCCGCCCCAGCCAGTCATGCACAGGGGTGGAGGGTGTCCATCCAAGGATGCACCTTGAGACCAACAGGCCATGCTCGGGGGCAAGGCTCCTCTCTTTCTCTCTCGTAGGTGGGCACCTCAGCACACATCTGTCCCTTCTCTGCCCCTTCCCATGGACACACCACCCCGGACTGTCTGTACAAAGCAGCTCTGGGCCAGCTCCAGTCCCTGGCCCGGACAACATTGTTTAAGCGCCACCATCCCTAACTAGCATAGTCTCCAAAGAGCATCTGGTTGGCTCAGTCCAGCCAGTGCTGTTCCGTTGGCCAGTGTCCACCCTGCCAGGCACTGGGCAGGGCCATGCAGCTCCAACAGGGCACATCTGTGGGGTGGACGTTGGGAGAGGTGAGGACAGGCTTGTTCCCTGCGTCACCATCCCTGGGTGAGATGTCACAGCCACCCTTCCTGCTGCTGTGTTCATGCCCTTTCCTCTTCTTCAGGGTTATCAGGACCACCGCCTACTTGCTCTACAGTTTGCACCTGAACTCATGTCTGTATTACTGGGCGTCGACCTATCAGGGCATCGGCTCCACTCACTGGGTCTATGATGGCGTGGGAAACAGGTGAGCTGCAGCCTTCCTCATGGGGCTGTCACTCATGCGCAAGAACCCCATACAGAAGTCCCAGTGCTGCTCATGGCCGAGGCCTCCTTGACCCCAAGGAGCCTCCAACATGATAAGGTTGAAGGGCCAGGTCTTCAAATCCTCCCGAAGCTAACATTTCCTGAGCCCCTGCCGTGTGCTAGGCAGAGAGGGGGCACAGGCATGAACAAGACGTGCTAGAAGGGTCCTTTCAGCATCCCAGAGTCTAGGAGAGCTCACACATTCACCACACGGGTGCCTACCCACCCACCCTAAGGGCATGGCAGGGAAGGAACGAGGCCAGAGAAACCTCAGCACAGCTCCCGGGCATCACTGGCTGCGCAGGGGCTGGCTTGCAAGGCAAAACCTACTCGCCAACTCAGAGAGCTGCCATACATAATCAAATGATTATGGTGGTGGTGAAGGCAATGGCAATGGCCATGCTAATAATAATAATAACAACAATAATAACAGCAGCAGGTTCCGGGGAACAGTCACAATGTACCAGCCCTGTTCTAAGCACTTAACAAAGTCACTCACTTAATCCTCCCAACAGTCACACAAGAGAGGCACTATCACCACCCCATTTTACAGATGAGGTCACAGATGTGCAGTGACTTCCCAGGGTCATGCAGTTGTTAAGTTAGAGAGCTGGGCTTTGAACCTGGGCGGCGTGGCTACAGATCCTTAAATGTCGCACCACCTGCCTGGTGCTGATGAGTTGGCATGGTCAGTAGTGAAAGGTTAAGTTTGATCTTGCCCTTGGTAGGTGGAGAGAAGGGCAGAGAACCCCCGGGGGAGGGAGCAACCTGAAGAAAGGTATGGAGCTGCAGAATGATGGAGTTAAGGAGCTGGGTGTGCTCTTGTGTTGCAGGAGGTGGGCGTGTGCAGAATTACCTGGGAAGGAAGCTGGGGCCAGGTTGCCAAGCAGCCTCCCCACCTGGGCAGTTCCAACCTCACCTTCTAGACCTTTGCTGTCCAATACTGTAGCCACTGGCCACATGGGCTTCCGAGCACTTAGAGTGCAAGGGCAGCTGAGATGTGCGGGACATACTGGCTTTTCTGAGGAGGAGTTCCTGGCTTTCCTAGGATTCTCAAAGGGGTCTGTGCCCCAGTGAGCTCAGGACCCGCATCCTGGGGCTGGGGCCTGGCACGCCCATCATGGGCAGGCCTGGGGAGGGGTGGCCAGCAGGGAGGGAAGACCTGGGGATGGCCATCCTGTCTGGGACTTCCTCCTGCAGGGCCCTGGATGCTCAGCAGGGTAGGGGCAGCCTTTCTTGGCAACACTGCACTTTTCCAACTGAAATCCTATAGGGAACCCCGATATATGCCCAAAGCACAAGTAGTGAAGGAGGGTTCCTCTAGAAGCCCGATACCATGGATGATGATAATAATAATTTCCAAAGTAGCAACCATTTGCAGAGTGCCTACTGTGGCCCAGGGCTTGAGGACCCAAGTTCCTACATATCTGGGTCCTTCATCCTGCTTCTGCCCAGCCTGGGGCATGCAGGGGTCCCCACAGAGCCAGTAGCATGGAAGATAAGGACTTCAGGGAATCCCCTGAGATGTGCAGTGCCAGAGGAAGACTCCTCCCACCAGGAAGGGCTTGGGGAAAGCCTGAGGTTTGTGGACATCAATCACTCCTGTTTTCCTTCTGTTGGCCCAACAGCTCAGTCTTGCTAAAGGCTGTTTCATGCGCCCCCTGGTGACCAGGGCTGGTATAACATGGGACTTAACAGGGCAGGCCTGTGTTATCTTGAGATTTTTCCAGGCACCAGGTGTTAAGGAGGTGCAGGGGCGGGGCCCAAAGCCCTGCCCCAGGCCTCCAAGCTGGTCAGAGGCAGAGACCCCTCCCTTGCAATTCCCAACAACCTCTTCTCTCCCCTCCCTCCACCCCTCTCATTACACATTTGCTCTCCTGTCCCTACCAATGGTGAGCTTCTTGAGGACACAGGGGTGTCTATTGTTCCCACTGCAGGCACATGACAGGTACCAGCCACAGGGAAAGCTCCTGCAGCTGACATTTAGTGAGAGACCACCTGGCCCAGGTGCTCTAGCACCTCATTCTGTCCTCATGTCACCTGTGAAGGATGGTTTCTATGGCCATGCCCTCTTTGGGAGGAGGGGCTGAGGCTGACTGGGATTTAGTCACCTGCCCAGGCTATGAGGCCAGAAGGTGGCAGAGCCCAGGCAGCCCGGCCCCGGAGCCCATGTTCTGACTGTGACGCTGCAAGAACACCTGGTGGGAGGGGCCCAGGGGAGGACCTACTGGGGGTCATTCTCAGACAGGATGGCTTGCCAGCTGGGTGACGTTCTAGATTTTGGAGTTGAGCAGGGATCCTGGAAGCATGGGTGTTTCAGGACACTGGAGCTGGGGCAGGTCCTGGACGGCTCCCATGTGCCCCAGTGGGAGGACAGGAAGGCACAGGAAAGCTGGCGGGGAGTGCCCGGTGACCCCTGGGACGTCACAGCGTGGGGGTGTGGACCGGCGTATGAGGGACTCTTGTTGCTTTGTGATAATCAGGCAAGCTCAGGGCTTGGCCTGTGCCTTTCCTCCTATGGTGGGACCCCTCCCCCATGCCTCCCTTCCCAGGGGTCCCCACACATATGTCACAGGGTTAGAGATGGTGGGGTGACAGCTTGGAGAAGCAGATGGCACCCTGGGCTCTATTCCCACCTCTGGAACTTGAGAGTTGGTGACTGTGAGCATTCCCTTTCCCTTTTGGGGCCTCAGTTTTACTATCTGGAAAATGGGTGGGTTAGAGAGAGGGTCAGAAAAGGGGGTCCTTGAGATATATCCCGACTTTGATGGGGCTCTGACTTTCCATGAACCAACGCGACAAGGTAGCCAAAGAAAGACTGGAAATCGACAGAACATTGAGGGAAATGGAAGGATTCTGGGCACCAGGAGTCGAGGGTCCTGGTCTGTCCTCCTGCCAGCTCTTCCTGTCAATCTTCTGGGGCCTCAGTTTCCATATCTGTAAGTGGGGATGACCCCATGTCTCTGCAGGGTTGGGGCAGAGCCATGACAAGCCAGCCAGAAGCTGTGGCCGTACTCCGCAGCCTGCAGAGAGCCGTGCGGGCCTGGAGGTTGTCTTTCTCAGACATGAAAGCCGTAAAGGGTTTCTTTTGATGACGGAGCTCCCCTTCCTCTTTCTGCCCTCCCTAGTTACATTCGCTGTTACTACTGGGCTGTGAAGACCCTCATCACCATTGGCGGGCTGCCTGACCCCAAGACACTGTTTGAGATTGTCTTCCAGCTGCTCAACTACTTCACGGGCGTCTTTGCTTTCTCCGTGATGATCGGACAGGTAGCTGGGCCGCTAGACCGGCTTCCCACCCACCTGTCTGCAGGGCCTCTCTCTCCCTTGCTGACAGAAGTGTCCCCATCTGCACCCGTACCCTTTTAGCCTGAGCCCAGGAAAGAGCCCTGGACTTAGGAGCCTGGATCTCTGAGGCTGCTAGGTTGGGGGTTGCGGGGGGTGAGTCCCACTCCCTTTATGAGGGGCTTCCATTTGAAACACCACTTCCTGTGGGATATCTCAGAGGGCTGGGCTGAATGGCTTTCCACCAAGATGAGGATTTGGGTTGTTCCCTTGGAGAGGAACCTGTGGAAATTCCTAGTGGGTTGGGGGCAAGACTCATATTCCAACCAGCATAGGAGGTGACAATCAGCGGTTTTCAGAGTTACCTTTGAGGGGTCCTGCCCTGAGCAGTACACAGGGCACATTTCCCCCGGTGTGGCCTCTGGCAGGAAGGGGCTGTGTTGTGCCTGAATCAGCCCAGGCCAGGGAAGCATTCCCGAGACCTGAGGCCACCGAGGGGCCAGCAGCCTCGCCCCCTCTCTCCCATCTTCGTCCTCGCTGGAGGCAGAACCTCCGCCCGCCAGCAAAACCTTCTCTGTGCGTGGACGTGGGTCTCCCCCACTACCTTGATCTTCCCTCACCCCTGCTCTGTGTGAAGGAAACGTGCCCATGACGGAGGCCCCCAAAGCCCATGTGAGGGCCTCGCTCTGACCCAGCGGCCTCCTTGACCTCTCCCTTGCCCCCAGATGAGAGACGTGGTGGGGGCCGCCACCGCGGGGCAGACCTACTACCGCAGCTGTATGGACAGCACGGTGAAGTACATGAACTTCTACAAGATCCCCAGGTCCGTGCAGAACCGCGTCAAGACCTGGTACGAGTACACCTGGCACTCCCAAGGCATGCTGGGTAAGACTCTTGCTGACTCGTTGACATCGTACTTTGCTTCTGAAATTCCTTGACTACAATTCGTTTAATTCACTGTTGTTTCTGCTTTCCTGCCCATGATGGGCTGTGCTCAGTAATTCTTACAAAGTGGGAGATTTTACCTGAAAATCATTTCCAGATGTAGTGAAGTTTTCCCAGTTTCTAAATGGAACCTTTACTGAAATCAGAATATGCTAATTATATGTTAATCATTTAAATTATTTTCCCAGTTTCTTTTTTTATCTTTGGGAGCTAGTTATTTTGTTCTCAGAGCCTAGATGTTGTTTTGGATGTCTCTGAAGAGCCCGAAGGTCACCGACACTGTGCCTTAGGGCCCCCCAACTCCTTCAGCCAAATAGAAGGGCCCCTTTGCCTCTGAGGGGTTCCCTCTGGTCTCAGAGAAGTCACACCTCAGCCCCAAGGTCTCCTGAGGTGGGGGTGTGGGCAAGCCTGTGGACAATGAGTGTTAGGGCTTCGTTACTGACCATTGCTAAAGCATGTAACTCTACACTTCACCAGGCACGTGCACCTCCCTTACCTCATTCCCTTCCAGTGACGTGTGCGCTTTAAGATCCAGAGAGGGCCCTGTCCCGCCCAGCCTGTACATAATTGTAGCACAGTGGGAGGGGCATCAGGGTGGGACCCATGCATTTCCTGTCTCCAGGGGCCAACATTCATGTTGGCCCTCTCTGGGCCTGGCTCTCTGCTGGGCACCACAGACCTCGTGGTGGACAAAACAGACCCAGCCCTTCCTGTCCTGGGACAGGCTCTGGAACCCCTCCCTCGCCCCCCCAGGGTGGGATCCTGAGTCCACTCCCTGGGTCATGTGGCCACAGGCAAATCACTGCTTTCTTGAGCTTCCCGTTCCTCGTCTGTAAAGTGAGAGCTACAGTAGTGAGCACCTCTTGGGTTGCTGGGAGTAATTAATAAAATCATCTTTGTAAAGCATTCTGTAAAAAGTGCTTGAAGTACTTTAGTTCCTGCTCATGTTGTTGTAAGTGAGGAGGGAAGATATACTACAAGGAAACAATTGCAATACAGGGTGTGATGTGTGCTACAGCACAGGCACTGCTAGCATCATAGCTGGTGGGAGGTCTCAGAAGGCTTCCTGGAAGAGGTGACATTAGTTCTGCTTTTTGAAGAATGAGTAGAAGTTAACCAGGAAAGTGTACACAAGAGAGTGGCATCTGCAAAGGCGAGAGAGGGTGCTCTCCCAATCCGGGTGGTGCAGGAGCGGTGTGGCGGGGTCAGGTGCAGTGCAGACTCACTCGGCCATGTGTTGGGGAGGAGCCTGCTCTGCCTCTGACTGTCGCCAGGGTCTCCTGTGCAGATGAGTCAGAGCTGATGGTGCAGCTTCCAGACAAGATGCGGCTGGACCTTGCCATTGACGTGAACTACGACATCGTCAGCAAAGTGGCGCTCTTCCAGGTACAACCCACCCAGCGCCCTCACCTCCAGGGCTCTTGGACACCCAAGGCCACACCTTCCTCCTAATGGGGAGTCCTTTCTGCTCCTCCCTGGGACAGGGCTGTGACCGACAGATGATCTTTGACATGCTGAAGCGGCTGCGCTCTGTCGTCTACCTGCCCAATGACTACGTGTGCAAGAAGGTGAGAGGCCTGAAGAGGCCGCAGTGCAGCCTGGGATTGGCTGCCTGCTGGCTGCTGGGGATGGGGCTGGAGGGGTGGCTACAAACCCTGGCCCTTGCATAGGTGTTTGTGGTTCTTTTTTTTCCCTAATCTGAAAAAAAAAAAAAAAAAGGTTGAATTAGTCTCCAACCTTAAAAAATGGAAGGTTTTACATAAAAATCCAGATTTCTGGCTGAAAACAGAACATTCGTTAGGTCTGATAGGGCCCCAGTTTTCCAAATAGCAAGAGTTAGCCAGGGTGGAGAAGGGGCTGCCCCTCCAGGGAGACATTGTCCTCACTCCTGAGCCACAAGCCCCACCACTCCCCACTGCCTCCCACCAGGCTGCCTTTGCTCCTTTACATCACCCATTTGATCCTGAAAAACATCTGGGTTTGAATCCTGGGGTTAGACAGTGTCTAGGGCCCTTCTGGTCCTACTCTTTGGGATTCAAGGTGAGACCAAGGTCACTTGGAGTGAGTGGTCAGCAGTGAGAGAACAGGAACCAGATTTCAGGCCCCTTGTTACAGAACTGTTAATGAGGCAGTGTGTATATGGGGGTAAAAACACTGCCCAAGCAACCCCTGTAAGACTCAGAAACCCCCAGCCCAAGAAGGTCCCTGTTTTTAAGCTTCATGCTTTAGCTTTAGTAATTTCTGGAAACAGAGAGCTGGGGGAAAGTGTGCTGTATACAGCTGCAAACGAAAGCTGCAGCCTTAGAGACCAAGAGGGGTTTGGGTGCATTTGTCTGACACTGGGGCCCCTTCCTAGCTGTGCACCCTTGGGGAAGTGGCTGGCCCTCTCTGAGTTTCTCTCTTCTCATAGGTAAAGTAGAGCTACTGAGAGGACCTTCCTCCCGGGGTGGTGGTGCGAGTTGAATATGATATGCACACAGAGTTTGGCCCTGTGCCTGGCACAGAGCAGCTGCTGTCATCCTCGTGGGTGACGTAGAATTTGCTTCAGATGAGAAAAAATGAAATCAGGTTGGAAAGTTTGCAGTTGGGAGTCTAAGTGAGCGCTTGGGGAGCATGTGTGAATGGCGCCCTCTGCTGCCCGGTTTTGCTCTGCGATGATTTTACTGAGACACCCCTGGGCTACCCTGGGCCACCCCAGGCCACCCCTGGGCTGGTTACAGGTGAGGGTGAGCTCATTAACCCCTCCCACATACACTTCAGCCCCTTGTCAAGTTGGACACAGAAACAAGGAAACACACTTTCTTCCTTTTTGTTAAGAAGGTCACGCAGGTGTGAGATATCCAGGAAACATCCGTCAAATTAATCAAAGTGTAATCGGCTTACCTGTCCTTGGTCTTTCTCCCTGTAAACATGGCAGGTGAGACTGCCAGGTAGTGGACCAGGGCAGAAGCCTGCGAGGCCATGAGGAGAGGAAGGTGTGTGGCAGACTGGGTATTTCTGATTTTGGTCCAAAGCAAATCATTCATTCATTCGGTTTAATTTGGGATGAAGGCCATTGTAGTCGTTTGCTACAGCTGCTAAGCACCACAGACCGGGTGGCTTAAAGAACAGAAACGTATGTCTCACAGTTCTGGGGGCCAGAAGTCCAAGACCCAGTGTCAGCGGGTTGTTCCTTCCGAGCACTGGGTCGAAGGCTTCTCTCCTTGGCCTGTCGGTGGCTGTTTCCTCCCGGTGTCTCTCCACATCGCTTTCCTTCTACACCTGTCTCTGTGTCTAAATGTGCCTTTTAGAAGGACATCGGTCATACTGGATTAGGGGTGCCCCCAACTCCATTATGACCTCATCTTAATTGAATACCATCTGCAAAGAACCTATTTCCGAATAAGGCCACGTTCTGAGGAACCGGGGGTTAGGATGAATTTGGGGGAAGGGATGACACAGTTCAACCTGCAACAACCATGACCCTGGAACCATACTGTCTGGGTTTGAATCCCGGCTCTGCCTGTGCCCAGTTTTGTGACCTTGGTGAAGAGTTCCTGCCTCAGAGGGCTGTTGAGGAGCAAGCAGGCTCGGCCACATCCAGCCCTTAGGACAGGGCTAGCCCAGATTCATGTTGTCTAGGTGCTGGGCCCTGTTGTTAGCGAGTGCTCACCGTGCCCCTGATGCGCCCCTGATGCGGTGTGTGCTGGGCATAGGCATCAGTTTACCGTCCGAGCCACTGCGGGCGGCCCGTGCTTCTGGGCCGTGTCATGGGAACTTGCAGAGGACCGATACCCCTGCCCCGTTACGTCTAGCGCTGTCATTTCCACTGCTGCACTAACTCCCACTGTGATCCCTCCCCCCAATCCACAGATGGAGAGACTGAGGCCCCCCCCACACACACACATACAGAGGTCGCAGCAGAGCGGGACCCCAGGGCAGGTTCCTCCGCGCTGTGCCGCCAGCCTCTGGGCCCAGTCCTGCTGCTTCTGTGGTCGCTTTGACGATGACAGAGGGACTTCCCCCTTCTCTGTCTCAGGGGGAGATAGGCCGCGAGATGTACATCATCCAGGCGGGGCAGGTGCAGGTCCTGGGTGGCCCTGATGGGAAGTCCGTGCTGGTGACGCTGAAGGCCGGATCTGTGTTTGGAGAAATAAGGTCAGAGGGGAGAGGGGTGAAGGGAGGGGAGGCCAGGGGGTGGGACCTCATCCTCCAGGGAACCTTGGTGGGTCTGAGGGAACCACTGCGGGTGCAGTCCTGGCCCCTGCGGACGTAGGCAGGCGACACACGCTCTCCCCCGTGGGGCTGCCATTGTGCCCACACGGGGCTGGGAATGGAGACTCAGTGTGACCGGAACCGCAGCCTCCGAAGGGCCTCACCGCCCTGCCCTCTCACCCCAGCCTGCTGGCTGTCGGGGGCGGGAACCGCCGCACCGCCAACGTGGTGGCCCACGGCTTCACCAACCTCTTCATTCTGGACAAGAAGGACCTGAATGAGATTTTGGTGCATTACCCTGAGTCCCAGAAGTTACTCCGGAAGAAGGCCAGGTACGCTTCCTTATTTACAAAATCCATGCATGCTTCAGTGTGCATTTCTGAAGGACTGAGACTTTCTCTAGCATCCCTGCAGCACCTTCATGGAAACCAGGCGATTCGATGTTGAACCAATACTGTGTCTCATCCCTGATCCATTGGGCACTTCGCTAACTGTTCCAACAGTGTCTTTCATAGCTTTTCTTTCCTTCTTTTCCACTCCTGGGTCATGTGGAGGGTCCACTGCCTTGCGTTGCCATATTTCATCTTTTGTGTCCTTCGATCTGGGATCGAAGTTCCTCGGCCTTTTCCTAGCTTAACTGGATTTGACTCCTTCGACCGCCCATTTTTTCCGTTTGTATTTACCTATATTTAACCCTTGCAACCTAACGCCACAGCGTTCATTCCAACCTCCTCCTTTTCCATATTTGTACATTCCTTCTGCCACCCTGAGGAATTTGACTCTCTGTTCTCCCCACATCAAGACAGAGAAAGTAGCATCGGCATCATGACCTGGCGTCACCAGAAAAAATAGAGGCTTCTGAGTGCAGTGCGGTTCTTTCTGTCTTTAGGAGGAGGACGTGTGACAGAAGCATGTCTTCAGTGTGACTTGGAGTCATTCTCATTTCCTCCCCTGGGTGTGTTGTTTTGTCCTCTTGAAATACAGTGGGGCTGGTGTGTTCTATTCCAGGGATCCGAATTTGTGTGTGTGTGCTTGTGTGTGTGTGTGGCTTTGAACATGAGATATATTGACATGCTCCCAAAAGTCAATCCGCTACAAAACAGGATCCTCAGAGAAGGGTCCCAACTCCCCCCACCCGCCGGTTGCCGCCCACCCCCTAAGGGATCCCAATCTCATTAGTTTCTGCTTTTCCCCCACTGTGTTTCCTTTTGCCAAAACAGGCAGATCCGTGGATGGTTCCCGACCTCTGTTTCTGTCTTGCACAACCGGTAGCATACTGTGGATTCTCTTTTGCACTTTGCCTGTTATTCACGTGACCAGGCATCCTGAAAAGCTTTCTCTCTTGGGCCGCAGGCAGCGTGTCCATTCCTGTGGAGAGCTGCGGACCGTTCCTGCGGGTGGGCATTCAGGCCAGTTGCCATGTTTTGTAACAGAAGCAGTGCTGCAATGAAAAACCCTGCACGTCCATATTTTGGATGGCTGGGGAGTAGGTGATTTCTTAGAAAAGCCCATTTTTGCTTTCAACCCCTTCAGATTAGGTTTTTAATTGAGCGACAGAGACCTCATTGTATGGTAGAAAACCCACAATATCAGGCTTGGGAGGCTGACAGGGCTTAAATCTCGTAGGTACTGGCTGCGTGACCTCGGAAAAGTCGCTTAACTTGTCTGGTCTCAGCTTTCTCCCCTGTAAGCTCCAGGTAACCATAAATGAAATACTGTGTGTGGACGTCTCCAGCAGGGAGCCGGGCCCGTGGGAGAGCTCAATAAAAATGTTACCTGTTAAATTCCCTCTATAATTTTTCCATTGGATTAAGACTTTTTAACTCACCTCCCTGCTTTCTGCCCCACCTTGCCTTTCAGCGCATATCCTTATTTCCCCTTCTTTCGATGAAATAACACCATAAACGTACTGCCCAGAGAGTGATCGTGATAAAAGGAACCGACTCACCAGCATGTATTCATCCAGCACCATAATTTGTTGAGGACGTAGCGCTTGGCCCTGGGCACACAGCAGGGACCAGGTGGAGCCTACGTTCCAGTCGGGGAGACCAGCAATGGGGAAGTGAAGGGCTGTCAGCGGAGAGTAAGGGCTATGAGGGAACAGAGCCCCGTGAGGGCACAGGTGATGGAGAGAGCTGTTGGAGATAAGTTGGCAAGGAAAAGCCGTTCTGAGGAGGTGGCATTTCAGCTGAGACCGGCCCAGAGTAAGGGAAGGGGCTGGGGTGCTGCCTGCAGGGAAGAGCATGCCAGGCAGAGGGAACAGCATGTGCAGCGGCCCCGAGTGGGCACAGGCTCAGGGGGTGTGCTGACCAGTGAGAACGCGCGAGCACTGCTGGTTACAGGAAGGGAGAAGCCGAGGGGCTGAGACTGGGTGCGGCCCCTGGGTGAAGCCTCGAAATCGCTCGGGCGCTTACTCCGAGGGAGACAAGATGTACGCAGGGTTTTACACAGGGGGTGACTCATGACTCAGGTCTCCACAGGGCCCCCTTGGCAGCCACTCCCAGGTGAGTGGATACAGAACCGATATCAGAGGACAACGCCCACGAGGCTCTGGGGTCCCCTGGGGAAGGAAGCCGTCCTGGGGCCCATCTTCCCTGGCTGCCTCGGAGAAGCCACTGGGCCCTTTCAAAGGCTGTTGTTCGGCCTGAACTGCTCCTGCAAAACTGCGCACTTCCCCTCCTTTCCCGAGGGCCAGGGAAGTAAGGTCAGCACTTATTGTCCACGGATCCCGCAGGTGCAGTTCGCGTCCTCACTAAAATTTATTTACGACCCCAGATCAATACTCAAGGCCATCCTGGCGCTTTGCAGGCCGTGCGGAGCAGTGGGGAATTTGTGTGGCCCAGACTGCGTGTTTAAGCTGAGGCTGAGCCAGCGGACGCTCTGCCTTCTTCTTCCAGCTCCTACTGTAAACTGGTGTCTTTTGTGGCCTGTTACGTGCCATGTTTTTTACATTTTTGTAAAAATTTTTTGGTGACTTTGCTACTTAAAAGGGCCCCTGAGGGTGGTGCTGAAATGCTGTCTCGTGTTTCTAAGGGCGAGAAGGCTGGGAGGTGCCTTCATTTGGACCCCAGCGCTCGAGCTGCTGGCCCCAGGTTCACTGTTAATGGGCCAACAGTATGTTAAATAAGATGCCTTAAAAGAGAAACACGCGCACACAGGCTTCGTATCGATCAGCTGATGGAAATGCTGTGTTGAGCGGCTCGCAGACTTGGCCGTGACCTCCCCTAGCAGCAGCGGTTCAGTGGCCGCTAATTCAGGGTTTGCAGGGACTTGATAGACCCAAATCATGGGGACGGACTGTTTATGTCTGAGAACTGGCCCCGGTCCCTCCCCCCACCCACACCGCTCCGGCAAGAGGGGAGCCTACTGCCCCCAGTCTCAGGCTGGCTTAGGTGAAGGTTTGCCGAACCAGCTACATCCTGCTGAGGCCGTGCACCTGACCTGCCTGCGGTGTGCTGGCGTGGGGCGGGGAGGAGGGTCTGATTCCGGCTCTCTGGACGAGCTTGAGGAGAGAGGCGGGGCTCTGTCCATCAGAAGAAGGCCATGGCCTGAAAGCCACAGGGCCTGGGGATGTCTGAGTTGGTGAGAGCCACACGTGGGGTTCTGCCTGAGCTCCCCACCTTATGGGGGAGAACTGAGGCCCCAAACAAAGGAGGTGCTCAGTTCTTTGACTTGGCTCCCCCAAGAAACGGGGCAAAAATATCTCATGCATGCCACTTCCTTCAGGGGTGAATGTTGGATCCTAATTATAGTGAAATGCATGTCGTATGAAAACGAGGCTCGATTTCCTCCATCTGGAAATGTCCCAGAAGCCTGCTTGATGTTTCAAAACAGAGCCAGCCGCCAGCCACCAGCCATCAGCAAAGGTCCTATAGATAGTTCTCTTGTGTCATTTTGGTATCACACCGAGCCTTCCTGCAGGCTGGTGTGCTATGCATTATGGTCTCAAATGACACAGGTGACAGTGCCAGGCATGTAAGAGGCCTCTGATGGGTTATGATGTTTGTGTTCTCCTGGGAGAACCCCAGCTAGCAAATGCAAGGCTTGGGCAATTAGTATCAATAAGCACAATTTAAATCCATTGCCTCTGATTAGATGAGCAGCCAGCGATGGCCTCATTTTTAAACAAACAAGCTTTGCTGGAACTCTGATGAATGAATTTGCCAATTAGTAGTCTAAGCCCTAGATTGCAGGCAAATTCGTTTGTTCTTGAGCCAAGCCACACATCATAAATTTGTAGTATGAAAAAATCCTTAGAGAAGGCCAGGGCTCTGTTAGATGGAGAATTCTCTCCTCATTTAGAAGTCGGCTGATAGGTTGCATTTCGTCTGGGTTGTTACTCTGTCTCTGCCACTTCCTGGCAAGTCACTCCCTCCATTCTGGGCCTCAGTTTCCCCAGCTCTCACAGGTACAGTAACCCTTTAGCATCCAAGAGGAGCATGACCGTGATGTTGCTTTGTAATCATTGAGTTCTGGGGTGCTGGGGTCAGAGGCGTGGGTTTGAAGCCCAGCTCTGCCACTTCCTGGCTGTGTGGACTTGGGAAAGTTCCTCAGCCCCTCTGGACTTCCATGTCCTCATCTGAAATGAGGGAAGATAATAGGACCTACCTGAGGGTTGCCACGAGACTTAAACGACAGAATGTGTTATCAGTCATCTATTGCTGTATGAAAACATTACCACAAATTTAGTAGCTTAAAATCACAAAAATCTCAGGTGCAAATGGGGAGGGATCTACTTCCAAGGGCACGTGGTTATTGGCCGAATCCAGTTCATGTAGTTGTAGGGCTGGGGACCTCCATTCCTAGCTAGTTGCTGGCCGGTGGCTGCCCTCAGTTTCTTGCCACATTATGTCCCCCAGTGTGGCCACTTGCTTCCTCCAAGTCAGCAAGGCTTTGCTTGTCCTTGCAAGACAGCAATCACAAGGCTACGTGACGTATTCACAAATGTGATATTTGAGTGCCCTTGCTGTGTTCTGTTGGTTGAAAGTCAGTCGGATGTCCCACTCACCCTCGGGGGAGGGGATCACACAGAGGTGTGAACACTCGGCAGGGGGATCCCAGAGGCCACCAAAGAGTGCCTGTAAAGGACTGAGCACAGGGCCTGACACTACAGACAGACACTCCGCAAATGCTGACAGTGGTGATGGTGCTGATGGTGAGGTGACGAAGCAAAAGAAAGAGAAGCAAAAATCTTGGGGTCCTTTGTCACCTGGGCATCTTATTTCTGATCCCGTTTCCTGAAGTACCCTTCCTTATTTCCTGTGTGACCTCAGAAAAGTTACTCAACCCCTCCGAGCCTCCATTTCTTCATCTAAGGTACAGACAGCAAGACCCACATCGGTGGTTCTGACCGTTCGGTGAGATGCTATGCACTTAGCGCTGTGTGTGGCTCAGAAAATGCACTCCAGAGTGGTTGGCCAAACAACCGCCATCACACGGGGCCAACTCGGAGGGCACAGACGACACAGATGAGCCCTTCTTCTGTCCCGGAGCGGGCTTGTGACATTCGCGGACGCTGCTTTCTTTCAGGCGCATGCTGAGAAACAACAACAAGCCCAAGGAGAAGAGCGTGCTGATCCTTCCCCCACGGGCTGGCACCCCCAAGCTCTTCAATGCCGCCCTGGCCGCAGCGGGGAAGATGGGTGCCAGGGGGGCAAAAGGCGGCAAGCTGGCCCACCTCCGGGCTCGACTCAAAGAACTGGCTGCGCTGGAGGCGGCTGCGAAACAGCAACAGTTGCTGGAACAGGTAATGTGGTGGGAACCCAGCTACCCACTCATTTCGATTATGTGCCAGAAGGAAGGCCTGGGGACCTCAGAGAGTGGATCACACATTTAATTTTACGGAATTCTTTCCCTTCTTTCTATCTGGCAGGGCTTGTTTGGTTGCAAGTGACAGAAATGCAAGTGACAGTAATGCAAGTGACAGTGCAAGCTCCTATTAACTTGAGCAAATGAATGTATTGGGTCAAATAATTTGAAAGTTCGGGCAGGGCTGGGTCCCAAAGTTCAAATGATGAGAATAGGATGAGGTTTAACATCTCTGCTTCCCTCGGGGGTGGCTCCATTCCCAGGCTGGCCCCCACGAGCTCTAGGATTACACCCTCCTGGTTTAGCAAGTCCAACAGGAAAGAGTACTTCTCTCCTGGTAATTTCAGCAAAAGTCTCAGGGCTCACTGTCATTGGATGGCTTGGATCACATGTCAGTTCCTAAGCCATTTAATGGGTGCTCTGCAGAGGCCTGGCTCACATGCCCCTGGCTATGTTGAAGGAATGGGATGGGTTCCCAAAGGAAGTCTTGGTGTGGGCAGGGAAAGCCCCTCCCTCCCCAGACAAAAGTGGTGTCCTCATAGTTAATTTTGTGTCTGTGCTAATTTAAAAGATTTGAAAAGGTGACAGGCATGGTCCATAAATCTAAAGGGAATTTTGAAATTAGTTCTGGGACTTTTTCTGTGACTAATGCCAAGAATGCCAATTAAAACAATTGCGTTAATTAATGGCTGCTCATGGCTGTCCTTCACAGAGGCTGCCAGGAAGGGGGAGTGGGGTTAGGCGGGGGCCCAGTGGCAGGAGGGGACAGCAGTCTCCATGAGGCGATTCAGAGGAGCCCAGTGAACACAGGTTCAGTCTGGGCCGGTGTCAGAGTCCAGGGACCCCATCGGAAGCCATGTGACAGTGGGGGACTGAGGAGTGATCTCAAAGCCACCTGGGGTTCCAGCTCTCCAGATGCAATCACCGATGGCCACAGACCGAGGACAGACGTGCCGGTCTGGCTCACAAACTGTCCAGGGCAGCATCAGGCTGGCAATTGGGGTCTCCAGGGAGGCCGAGTTGACGTGAGCTCCGAGAGTGTTCTCAGTACAGTGACAGGCTTTACCTGAAAGGGGCTCCTGATGTTGGCTCTTCACTGGGGCGGCTTGGAGACGTGAATTCAGTCTGCACAAAGGCGCCAGGAAAAGGCACTTCCCCGGCAACCAGGGCAGAACGGCGGAGTGCGAGAAGCTCTCAGGTAGCCGTCCAAAGGCACAGTCCAAGTCCCAGCTCTGTCACCGCCAGCTCTGTGACCTGGATAGCTAGCTCCTCAAGACTCCCGAGACCCCGATTCCTCATGGTTGCCATATACGGTGTCAAGAGATGAAGCAGGGTGCCCAGGCTGCCTTTTATAAAAGCAGTCTGACCGTGGTGAAGCCCTTGACCAAGCTTTCCCTGATTCTTCTGGTTCCGTTTAGAGCAGGATGCTTCAAGTGGTCTCATAGCGGACACACCCACTGCCTCAGGACACCCAACTATCCTGCCTTGGGACATTGTCAGAGTTTAGAGTAGTCAGGGGAGGGTGGAACAGGTATGACAAATGTTCAGAAGCACGGGGACAGAGGGTGTGGTGAGTCCCCCAAGATGCCTTGGGTTCTAGGAGCATCCTGTCCCCCATTCCCCTTCCTTCAATATTTTAGGAGTCCTGCAAACTTCGAGGTCTCTGTTTCTCACAAGCATGCCGACTGCCCTCACTTGAACTCACCACTGCCATTTCAAGTGGGCCTTGGACATCTGTGGACCCCCTGGGCCTCCTGGTCTGGAGGCTGCACTATCCCCACTGTCCTTCTGTGCAGAGATGGGGTCGGACAGGGCAGGAGGGGCCATGGGTACCCACTAAAGCATGGGTGTTCAACCAATCCCCCACTGATACACAGACCATGGCCAACATCCACGGGGAGCCCACGGGCTGGAGGCTGGAGGTACCGACCAAGTCCCCAAATGGCAGGGGTGGGGCTCAGCCCCGTCCAATGCCAGTGGCCCCTGGGCAGCTCAGCCTTCGAGACCTTCCAGAAAGGGAGTCAGGCCACCCCTGCTCCTGCCCTCATCAGTCTTTTCCTTGTTTTCTTAGGGTTTTTCTCACTCAACCAGGAGCAGGCAGCCCTGAGAACTGGGTGGGCAGGGAGGCCAGCTCAGCTTGGCAATGAGATGCTCCCTCAAGCTCATGGTCTCTCCTACTTTCATAGCTTGGGGTGGGGAGCTCAATCCTGCAATGCAACCAAGACCTAAAGTATCTCCCGGGCCTTCTGCTAAATCCATCCAGGACTTGAAATCCCTAAATGTGCGTCCTCTGTGATATACTGTCTGTACCAGTAACCTTGATGCCTCTCTGCCAAGCCCTCTATCCTGAGCCTCCACCAGCCTCTTCCAAGGGTGTCCGACAAGGGGAGCGGGGAGGTATCTAAGAGCCCTTGGATGTGCTCTGCCTCACCAGTCACTCTTTTGGGATCCCAGGCCAAGAGCTCGGAAGACGCTGCAGGAGAGGCGGGCTCCACTGTCCCTGACCAGCCTGTGCCCCAAGATCCCCCGGCCCCAGAACCCTCAGCCCCAGCCTCTCAGGCACCTGCCTCCCCAGAGGATGCCAAGAAGGGGGCAGCTGGTCCCAAGGAGCATTCAGTGCGGATCTGCATAAGCCCCGGCCCGGACCCTGGTGAACAGATCCTGTCGGTGGAAATCCCAGAAGAAGAGAAGAAGGAGGCGGAGTGAGGTGCGCACTGCTCCTGCTCCCTCGGCACGCCCAGCAGCCAAGATGCTGGTCCCCAGCGGTGGCCTCAGTGGCTTTCAGCTAGCTGCCGGTCACCCTTCCTGCCCCCACATCAGCCTCTCCCGGGGCTGGTCTTGAAATCAACACGTTTCCCAGTGTCCCTAAGTTCCCACCCTCACCTGAGAATCCTACTTCCCTTGACTATTATTTTTAAGAACAACAATTTTTTCTGGTTTGCAAGTTCATAGACAGGAAATAGATAAGGCTCCAACACCATGGGATGCTTCGTTGGAGACTTCAAGGCTTTGAATGTTTGGGGTGTCCCTTCAGGGATCTGTCCCCCACATTTTAAGGACAGGAAGCGTCCAGCGGAAAGGCGGGCAGTTGTACTGTTCTTTGGGCCTGCTGGGGACCAGGGTCCTCTGAGCCCATGTCACATGCCGTCTTTGCTAGCAGCCACGCTGGCAGCACGATGCTGGTTAGGGCCCTGAGCACTTGTCTTCCCCAGACCACATTCAGCCCCCTGCGATGCCATTATCTCAGAGCAGATAAGATAGAAATGGGCCCGTTGGCCAGGGGCTGTGAGCATTTCTGAGCACCCCCTCTGCCACTCACCCCCCTCTCCTCAGCAGGGATCGATCTACACCCTTGCTGTAGAGGCGATGGTGGCAGCTTTGATGAATCTTAGAAGATGAAAGCTCCCAACTGATACCCCTGAAATTCCCTGAGTTTCTCCAGATCACCACATGCTGCTTTTATGATTCAAAAAAGGGGGAGGGGAGTGATTTAGTCGATGGATTTTTTAAAATCCTCCCCTGAAACATTGATGTTAGAGAGAGACATCGATTGGTTGCCTTCTGCACACGCCCAACCAGGGATCGAACCCAGGTACGTGCCCTGACCCGGGATCAAACCCACAACATTTTGGCGTACAGGATGACATTTCAACCAGCTGAGCCGCCAGGCGAGGATGATGGGTATTTATTGAGAGGATCTGATTTGCAGACCTAATGGCTCTTGGGGGAGTAGTGGCCAAAAAACACAAACTAGTATTGGGCCATTTGTCCCCACTGGTGATGATGAACACAAAGGGCCCGATTTCTGGTAGGTAGTGCCCATTTTATATAAAATTACTGAACATGGGGAACTGCTAATGGGGCCTTTGGGGGCTTGCAAAGGTCTATATTTTCCTGACAATCTAAAAGCAGAACTTTCATTTCCCCTGTGAAAAAAATTAAACACCTTTGGGGGCCGTCTACACCTCCAGGTGCCAGGGTAATGAACGGGTTTACCTAGTTGGTGACGTCACAGGACCGGAGTGGCCATCACATTGGATACAATAAGGAGCCACGTTATTTTCCCCTTAAAAAAGCTTTTGGTTAATTTCTTTTAATAGCTAGTCACATATTTACATGGGTGTGAAAGGGCACCCAGTAAAAAATTCTCCCTCTTACCCCCAGCATCCAGCCTCCCTCATCTCCTTCCTGGAAGCCACCAGGAAGGAACCAGGAAGGAAGCCACCAGGAACTCCTATTGTTAGGAGTTTCTTCCGCATCCTTTCAGAGGCACTTGAAGCTTTCGCAAGGAATTGTGTAAATTCATCCTTGTTCCCTTCCTTTCCAACACCCCCCCTTCCCCCCCCCGCAATGAGAACACACTAGAGCCCCTGTTATTTTTCTCTTGATTTATTCGGGAGTGTCTTCCTTTTCAGCACATACGGAGCGTGCTTATTTTTTCCCAGCTGCCCTCCTGTCCGCTGCCTGGCAGTAACGTAACATCTAATGGTCTGCCATGGGCGTGCATTTGCACGATCTCCACTCTCACTGTGTTAAACAGACGCTGCGATAGCAAATCCCGCACAGGCACCGTGTCACTGGGAAACGCTGTGTTTAACTAGAAGTCTGGAGGTTTGGGCTCACTTTTTTTTTTTTCTCTCTGCCAGCCCCATCGATCATTCCCATATTTGCACCACGTGTTCTAAGGTCCCAGCACAGAGAATGCTTTCAGCTTTAGCAAGTATTCCAGATGTATCAATAAAGCAAGTGCGTTGCCCTTCAGCTGCTGGCTAAATGTTTCCAAGGCAGGCACCCTCCCTGTGAGATCCTATTTTATAAGAAAATTTTTTATGCAAATGTACTTATTCTTTTAGATACCAGCCCTCGAATGTATACTGCTTATTATATGAAGCTTGGGATTTTTGAGGTTCCCAAGCATTGTCCTGGAAAGAAAATTGATTTTGAGATGAGATTAACAGTGTCTTAATTGCGCTGAGCCATCTCATTAAACTCGACAATTTCACAGAACTTGGGCCTCAGAAAAATTGAATTTGAGGCTGGCATTTGGCTCCAAATAGAATTGGATGGGTTGATCGCCAAGGTACAAATGGTATTGCTCAGAGATACTGTAATTCTGCAGCTGAACGGGGGCCGTTAGGTATGTGCGTTGAATCTCTACTGATTTAAAATGTCTCAGCCTTTCCGTCACTTTGGTAGAAAATGAATAGCAAGCTATTTTTTTAAAACTACATAAACATCTTAAGTAAAATTAAAACCAAGACGCTATTTCAAATTTCATTATCAAAATGTATTCAGCTGAACCTGGAATATTCTCATGTTTTCCTAGTAAATGTGGAGACTGCCTCTTACACTCTGGCGCTCATCCTGTTACAATGCATTTTAATTAAAAGTATTTAGACAAATGTCCCCGGCTCGTGGCTTCATTTCAGAAACCGGCCATGTATGACAGACACTTTTGTGGGAAAAACTACGTGTATTTCCTGGCTCGGGCTCCCGGGCTCGCCTCCCTTTGACAGCTTTGGGGTTGTCACCCCGCCTGCGTTCCTGTGGCTGAGTGATACCCCTGTGGCATCCCTTATCAGAGCTCCCTGGGCCCTAGGATTCTGAGACAGCAGCCCCTTTATATCTGAGCTCACCACACTGATTGTTTATAATTTCCCCACCCCCCTTAGATTTACTCAATGGTGCAGAGCCTGATGAGCATGGGCTCTGAGTTCAGACTGCCCGGCTTGCAGGCCCAGCTTGCCCATGTCCCATGGGTGACCGCGGACCTCCCTGTTCCCCAGGGACCACGTCTATAAGACAGAGATAGTATGTTGTACCCCACAGGCCCCCGTGACGAGCAGATAATGGACTGGCAGGTATCACCAGCTTGAATAGGCGTGAGGATGAAGGCCGACTTCTACCCCTTCCTCTGCTACGGCTGGGGTGGAGTGGACCCCCCGGAGAACATGTCTTTTCTGAATTCTGCCTCCACCCTGGGTTATATGCAGAGAAAGGGGGTGACTGCTTCTTTCTTTGCTCTCTGAGACCTAGCACTAAGTCCTGGACACGTGGTTATTATAACAAAACAAATCACAGCTTTCCCGCTATCTGTGAATGTATTTTAATCTGATTTCACATGAAACAGACTCTAAAACACCTTCACCAATGCTTCCAGGGACGGTCACTCTGCTCGGGGCCCGGCCACGCAGGCCTCATGGCCGTGTGACCGGCGCGATCGCACAGGATGCTGTCCTCCGAAGGGCCCCAAGCTTGTTTAATGCTCTGCTGTCACCGTCTTTAAGTTCTTCATGATTTTTGGACAATCGGGTCCTGCATTTTTATTTGCACCAGGACGCGTGAATTACGCAGCGTCTCCTGGAATACCACCTGCTGTCTGCAAAGGCCAATGGCAGAGTCGCTTGCACTCAGCTTCCGTCCCCTGCCTTCCAGCAAGGGTCCTGCTTCCTTCTGACATGTTACCTTTCAACCATGCATCGTGACATCGTGACTTGGGCCAGGCCCATTGGTTCTCTTTCAGTCAGTGTCCCATTCAGTTAGTCTCATTGCTGGGTATTGAATGTCAAGAGCCCCTGCCCCGTCTTCCTCGCTAACAGAAACTTGACTTGGGGCAGCAACACGCCCAGCCCCAGAAATAAGGTCCTGGCATAAGCCAATTGCTGCTCTTCTCTTCCCTCTGCCCCGTGCTCACTTCCCCAGTCTTCCTCGTGGCTAGGGGTGGCTCTTGGCCCCAGTTCCAGCCATTGAATTATAAAGGGATGAATGAGGGGAGGCCTCTTTAGTAAAAAGGAAACCCCCCTATCTCTGCTGTCCATCTTTCCCCCTGCTTGCAATACTGGTGGGAGAATGAATTTGGAGCTGCCGCAGCCTTCTTGTGATGAAACAGCCAAAGAATTGGGGGTGCAGACTGTGATGTGCACAAGCTGCCATGCTGGCCCCCCCAAACCACTCATCTCGGTAAGACAGTGAAATAAATATCTTTATCAGTTCAGCCACTTTAGTCACAACCCCGGTTTCCTGCAGCTGAAAACCTCCCGGTTGCAGAGCAATGCGATGGGAGGAAAGGGAAAAAGCAGGAGCAGATGCGTCACGACTCAGCATCCTCGCCACACGGACCCTTTGTTCCTGGGGCTCAGATTCTCGTTACTCCCTGTGTTCCTGTCCTTCTGATCTGGACTTGCACTTTCCCTAATTCCCGGAGCTACCTTGTGTATCTTGAAAAAATCTGCCTTTGGCTAAAGTCAGCCGGAGTTGGGTTCTGTTGCTCCCAATGAAAGAGACAGCACCGACGCAGATGAAGGCACTCCGGGAGTTTCCTGGTTGTTTAAAATTCAAGATCTAGGCCACCCAGCCTGGGTGTGCTTTTTGGTCTAGCACAGGCACTTGCCGCTTCCCAACTCAAACAGCAGGAGGAGATCCTGGGTGAAGGGAACAGAGGAGAGGGGAGGCTGTCTTGGCCAAGATCACATTCAAATACTTCCCTGGGGAAACTCACAAGGAGAACTTAGGCATCGAGCCTCCTTCCCACAGGCTCTCCCCAGCTTCCTCCCTGTCCTTCAAAGGGACACGGCAGCCAAGCTCGTGGGACAGACCCCCTCATTGACGACCCTTTACCGGATCTGCCTCCCACCGCTCACCGTCGTCTACAATTAAATGCTAAGAACGCAGGCGGCTGTCTCTCTGGTTTTCGGAGGCCTTTCCCACTCAGCTTGCCTCCCCCGAAAGCTGCTGTGGGAGGATCAGAAAGGGAATTATGAGACCCAAATTGGAGATGAGGAAATCCAAACCCAGACAGGCAAAGGGATTTCATCTTTGGGGGATCAGCACCTTGGCCAGCGACAGAAACAGCCGGGGAGAAAAGACCCCTGAAGCCATCATCCTGCCTCCGCCACAGCCCTGTGGTGCAACCTCAGCTGGGTAACTTTTATTTGTTTGATAAAAATTAAAAAAAATTCTCCCCATGTTCCAAGCACTGTTCTAGTTGCTTTCTGGGCCTCAGGAGTTCCATCTTTTAGCTGGAAGGAATAAAACAATCCCAGCTTAATGGTTGTTGTAAAAAGATTCAATGGATGCTTGAGAAGTGGATTGTAACTATACTGTCTTAGTCTGTCTGCTGGGGCTGCCGTAACAAAATATTGTATGCCGGGGTGGGGTGGGGGGTGCTGAAAACAACAGGAATTTATTTTCTCACAGTTCTGGAGGCTAGAAAGTCCAAGATCAGGGGGTCAGTTTCTGGTGAGGACCCTTCTTGGCTGGCCACTGGCTGCCTTGTGTCCTGACGAGGGCCCCTGTGCTCAGGCTGTCTGGTCTTCCTATCAGGTCACTAATCGTGCTGGATCCGGGCCCCACTCACATGACCTCATTTAACCTTAGTTAGTTCCTTAGAGGCCTCATCTCCAAACACAGCCACGATTATGTGGGAGTTATAGGAGGCTTTAACACATGAGTTTGAGAGGCGGGTGTGTGTGGGGGGGAACATTCAGTCCGTGACACACAGAAACTGTGGAGCTCAGTGCTCCCTGGATTCAGTATCCAGAGTGCAATCTCCTCCAACACCCTTCAGAAATGAAGGGAAGGGAGGTCTGAGTGCCCTTTTTATTTTATTCTTTCAATAGCCACGAGGTGTCATCTCCGAAGGGTCTTCACTGGTCACCACAACAGAGTGCTGGTTTAACAAATAAAAATGCAGGAGGCTGCAATTTCAGGTAAATGGTGAATGGGGGGGGGTTCCTTCTGAAACGTATGTCTTGTTTACCACTTGGGATATATTTATGCTAAAAATTATTTGCTATTTATCCAAAATTCACATTAAACTGGATGTCTTGTATTTTCATCAGCAGCTCTCCCGGCTAGGATGGGAGCCTCATTGCTGACCTTGGCCCTGAGGCATTCCAGCCCTTCCCAGCCCTGGAAAGGTTTTTGATTGGAGGCCTTGCTCCCTCTTTTGCCAGAGCTGGTCACAATTGGTGCAGGAGGAGAGAAAGGACCCGCCCCAGTCTGTTTGTCAGTGTTTGGTTGTCAATATTCAATAACTTATCCTGAATGCACACATGGGGTGTTCTGCATCTGAGACAGATTTCTTATTAATTTCCTTAATGTCAATAATAAATACATCAACCCACCGCACATCCTTGAGGCCTTACACTGACTGGGCCAAGGATCAAATACCTTAGCAAGCAGCCAAATGGTCCACAGAGGAGGGATAAGGAAAATAGTTTGTCTGCTTAGGAAGAGGAAGGAGGGAGCTGTGCCCCTCCCTTCCTGAAGGACTCTCCTTGGAAACCTAATGGGCCTGAAACCTGCCTCCCACCCTTTGGTAGGTAAATAATCTCTCTCTTGGAGCTGGACATCCTCAGTGTCTCCGCTGTCACCACCTGGTAGGGTCTCCAAGTTCTGGGACTTCACCGCTTTTGATCTGGATACCGATGGAGATAGTGCTAGAGTCTGCTGGCCCCTTGGGGCATCACCTAGAGACCAGCACCCAGCTGCCGCCGTTTGGCCGCTCCCTGAGATCAGAGTCACTTTATCACCCTTTCAGAGGAGAGCAATTGACGAGACAGACGGCCACAGATCTCATTATCACAGTCCCTGCAGAGTCGCAGGAGGCTGGCGCTCTTCCCTGGAACCCTGAGGAGTCCGGGGACTTTGTGTTTCCCATAGTCGGTCTCTAGGAAAATGCGCGTACAGACCGCTGGTGAAGCCCACCTTCCACGTTTCTAGGTTTCTGAAACCCGAAGCACTCTGCTCCTTAAGAAAGGGGAAAAAAAGAAGTGTTTCCAACAGGATCAAAAGAATAATTCTGGTAATGCGGAAAATGTCCACATATCAGCCATTAACGCAAGTGAACAGTTTTAAAATCAGATCGACCTCAATTCTGCGGAGGATAATACCGTACATTGGACGATTTTCAGCCAATTTGTAACGACTAGCACGCACCAGGAAAGAAGCTGCTAGGAAGGAGGATGAGCCGCAAAAGTTGGTCCCTGGAAACAATACTTTGCATTCTATCAGAATCTAAGTTTGCTTGAAAGGGTAGAATTGAGAATGTAGGTAGATCCTTTTTAAAATTACTCCTGAGAAGCATTACTACAGGATGACTACAGAGGGAAAAGTTTTGAAGACTACACGGGAGTTTAGAAACTTTGTGCGATTCCGATGTGACTTGTCGGCTGCGATCTGGGGTGACTCTCCCCCATGCGAGCGGTGCCGCTGAGAACAGTGAGCTGAAGCGGAGCACAGTGCTGTGTGCTCAGATGGCCCTCAAAGCCACGTGGGCTCGGGGACTTGGCGCTGTCCTACTGAGCAGTTCCTTTGGGGTATTCGAAGGATATCCCCCAGAAGAGACAATTACTCTTTTAAAACAATAAAATGAAATAAGGAAGTGGTCGGCTACTGAGACTCCATGCCTTCCTTTTCAATGTTCTGTCTCATCGTAATCTTTGGCCACTGCTGAAATTTCTTCGTATCCCGCAGGTTAGGAAGCTGCGCGTGTGTGGCGTCTTCGATCAACTTTCTTACAATGCATCCAAGTGAGTGTTTTATGACTTCTACTTAGCACAAAACTGCTGCTCTCAAGGCCACTAGGCTGCTTGTGAATGATATCCGCAATGTCCCCTACCTTGTCACTGGGTCTTTATTGGGTCTTTGACCTTTAGTCTTGCTGCTGCCCACATTTGGTAGGTGCGTGACCTGGATGTCCTTGCCCAATCAGCCTCTGCCAGCCCTGGAAGCACCCCTGTCCTTCCTCCCATTGGACACTGTGTCTAGCTCTCTTGGCTGTGGGCTTACATCCCCTTTCTTAGTATTTTATAACATTTTAGATGTTTACGTTATGGAAAGTATGTACGCATGTACTTACAATCTAATCTGTGTTTCTTTTCAGGATATATATATATATATATATATATATATATATATATATCCCCAGACATCGAAAGAAGTAGTTTTTGCTTTTTTGGGGGCCCCTGCATAATATTGGTGCTTTCCTTTACTTACATTATGCAATGCTTTTTGGGGGGATAGTCTGTTGTCTCATGATAGCTTCGGGACCACTAGTCTTCATGATCCCCTTGAAATTTACTCTGCCCAAATGGCCATGTCAGGCTTCAAGGATATTGTCTATCTAGAAGCTTGGAGCAGCTCATAATTCTGCACTAATAATCTGAGCGTTTGGATTCTTCCACAAGCACGGAATTTGGCAGCGTAAACACACACACACAATTGACTATTAAGCATACAGCTTGAACTTTGAACTGATCCTATGTCTTTGACTCACTAAAGCAAAATATTTTCATTTAAGGACTTTTCCCCCCTCTCAAACAACTCTATTCTTGCAAGGCTTCTATCTCTAGGAAGAACCTAGAAAAAAATTAATGTTGTTTATATTGATCTATTCATTGATTTCAGTGGCTGGGAAGCAGTTCAGCTGACAGAGTGAAAACACACGGGGGAAAATTCCACCTATGAAGCACATTATTTGAACAAAAGAAATGATTCCTATGGAATTAACCAATTCAATGATCTGCTTTAACGTAACTCTTCTTATTGTGAACCTAACCCAAAACGAAATACTAGGTACATCGAGTGGGCACACAAAGCATGCATGACAGAAGTGCTTGGACAACTGGGATAAGAAGTGACATTTTTTAGCTGAGCCTTTGTTGTGTGATATCAGCTCATCGAGTTGACAGGTCCATTAATCAAGGGACACTTACATCCAGCAAGCTGAAAAGACAGGCTTCATTGGCTGAGTATTCATTACAGGAAAAATAACTCATGAGAACCTCTACGCAGGGCACACTTATCAACAAAACAGAGGGAATGCTGGTGACATCTCTAGAGACACAGAATTTCCAAATGGAATTTCAGGACAAAAAAAAGTGGGGGGAGGTGAGTCTGGAGAATCAGAACACATTTACATTTCAATGGGTGCAGATTCAGAAGGTAATTTTTCACGACAGCCTAATATATTTTAAATCACCATGAAATTAATTGCGTCGGAATTAATGGTGTTCCTTGTTTGGATTTTACCATGGAGCTGATGACTTTGCACTGGGCTTAATGGACTTGCTCTTCGCGTTCTCTGCTTACCTATATGAGCGTTATTAGACTTTAAAATTATCATTTATTTAAAGTTTGTAAATAAATAAAAGGGAGCCAAACATACGGTGATGGAAGGTGATTTGACTTTGGTGGTGGGCACACAGTGCCACATAAAGGTCATGTATCATAGAAATGTGCACTTGAACCCTATATAATCTTACTGTCCCATGTCACCTCAGCAAATTTTATTTGAAAAGTTGGTTTTTCAACTCTGTGCATTTGAAACTCTTTTTGGATTTGTCAGATAAAATAGAGCTGACCCGGAGAGAGCACACCCTCCTTTGTGTGACTGTACTGGGGATAAAGGAGGTGCATCTAGAAAGCTTACAGGTTGAGGCTTTTGTTAATATTTAATGGCAGGTAGAATACAAAAACCAGGCCCCGACATGCCTCATCAGCCCATCACTCATAAATGGCTACATTCTTTTGTGTGGTTAATGCCTGGCCCGCTGGTGCCCAGAGACTCATCCGCTTCCTTCAAATCTGTCTCCGAAACTTGCCCACTGGATGCTGAGTCCAGTCACAGAAAGGCCGATCTGTCTTTGCTTCTGTAGTTTCTGCCGTTTTCACACACGTCTAGATGATACATTTCCTAAGAAAGAGATAACCTGGAGGTGATTCGTATTGGCTGTCTGGGTTCCCCTTTGTCTCTGTGCGCAATTTTTGTCCATGCCAGTGGCCTTATTTGGGGTTTGGAAGATGTGGTCATGGCAACGAAATCGTCCAGTTTCATTGCTACACTCTCTGCGTTCCCGGGGTCATGCAGTAATGGTGGCTGCCTACCTAAGGCATCAGTCAATACGTGGTTACGGGGGCCCTATCAGGCCCCCAGGAGGTCTGATGTAGAGGAACCGGTTTATGCAGTCGTGTGCTCTGTGGATGCCAGCTACCACGATTCGCTGACGTGGTTCAGCTCTGCAATGGGATCGCCCTTCGGAGGTGGTGCACGCGTAGGGCTGATTTGCCTCCTTTCTCCACTCAAAGGCCCTATTTACTAAGTGACTATTTAGTACCCACTCTTTGGAGTGTTTGCCTTGCCCGGACGGTGGTCTCAGGGTAACTTAGGAACCAAGTATCAGGATAATACAATGTTTAGTCAGCAAGGTTTCATGGGATTTGCTTGGACATGAATGTTTTGTGATGGTTGTTGCCGCTTCCCTCAGAATCGTCCTTAGTATTTTCCATAATGTTAATTGGCCATACCTGGATTATTTTTAACATTTTTCTATAGATTTGTTTTTTTCTTTTTTTTTTTTAGATTTTTTAATTTATTTTATCTTTTTTAGAGGGGAAAGGAAGGAGAGAGGGAGAGAAATATCACTGTGTGGTTGCCTCTCATGTGTCCCCTGCCGTGAACTGGCCTGCAACCCAGGCATGTGCCCTGACTGGGGATCGAACCTCGATCCTTTGGTTCGCAGGCCCGCGCTCAATCCACTGAGCTACACCAGCCAGGGTGGATTTTTAACATTTTTTTACTGCACTCTGATGAAGGTTAAAAAATTTGGAAAAAAGCACATGTATTCTGAATTAAATACTAAACTTGTGGTTTTATTGGTTATTAGAGTTCTGTGCCAGGATTCAGTCAGGATAACAGCAGAAACTTGATCAGAGAAGACCACGGTAAACAGAATGGTTGCTGCCTTTTCATGTTCCAGGTATCTGGGGTTCACTAATTATTTCATCACAAGGATAAAGGACTCGAGGTCACTGAAGTTAGGCCTCTTGGTTTAACTTCGCGTTTGACCTAATTTCTGTTGCCTCCTGACGTGTTTAGGCTTGGAATCTCTTTCTCACGTTCAGCAGCCCCACTCGCCGCCTTTCTCCCCACTGCTGCAGTGACTGTTTACCACTAGATGGCGCTAAGACTCGGGTTATAGCTGCCAGAGACTCAGGCAAACAGGTGTTCTGGAGCCCAGGGGCTGGAATTTAGGAACGGGAAGATCCCTTCAAAGCTCTTCCGAGCAGCGCTCGTGTGTTACAACTGAGGAAACAAACTCAGTGACATTAAGTAATTTGTTAGAGTTCCAGAGAACTCCCTTCCTTCCCATCCCCTGCCCTCCTCCTCCTCTTCCTCTTTCATCTTGTTAATAGCTCCCAGTCTAACCTCATCATCTGAGAAGGAGCCCAGGAGGGAATACAGGTGGAAGTGATGCAGTCAGGTTTGTTTTGTAGAAACAGCTCTCCGGCAGCTGCAGTGTACTATTCATTCATTCATTCATCCATCCTTCTATCCATCCATCCATCCACCTATCCAGATAGAAGCCGTTATTAAATATGCACTTTTTGCTTTGCACAGTGCTAGGCACTGGGAATTAAAAAAAAAAAGCAAGGGCCTTAGGAACTCATATTCTCTTAGGGAATATAGAGATGAAAAAAAAATCACACCCTGAATCAAAGATGCTGCAACATAGGACGAGCTAGTCACTTAGAGGAATTTGAAAGCAACGGCATGAGGCATTTACAGGGGAGAGTTCGGTGGGATCACATCAGAGGCTGGAGGGCACCCGGGGTCTGTAGGCTGAGAAATGGGAGGAAGGACCTTCCAGGCAGAGAAGGAAAGGGCGTTCTGGGGGGCAGCTGGTCGTGGCTGACACCCAGAGACACCGCAGAGGGGCGGCTGGCAATCTGCGAGGAGGGAACAGACTGTGAAGATCTCGTCTGAGGTGTCACCCTTAGGAATTTGCCCTTTATCCTGCAGGCCCTGGGACAGCCAGAGAAGCAGTGTTGTATGATAGCTCAGAGAATGGTGCAGACAGGTGGCTTTTCCGAAACAGTGCCCTGCTGGCGGTGTGGGGGCTCAGGGACAAGGAAGGCTAGGGTTGGGGGCTGCTGTCACGGAGCAGGGCCAGGTGGGGGTGGTGCAGGGCGGGTGGGAGGGGATTCCAGGAGTGGAGGCGACTGGCCTCTCCCTGCTGAACAGTGATTGGGACTGTAAACAGCCTCCTTAGAGGGCTGTTACAATTCCAGTCCTTGAATTACTTACGGGCATTCAACAAATTAAGTTTTAATTAAATGCATATATTACTTGGATAGCATCTTTGAAATTATTTTTGAAGTGTAATTTAATGGCATCCCAAGTTGAAGTAGATCAAATCTTCCAACAGAGGAACTGCCCTCCCCCAACCCTGCTCATGGGATCCCCAGCCCACCTCCCTGTTCTCCAACCATTTCTGTATTGCTGCGTGTAGTCAGTCAGTCCTCAGTTTTCATGGAGAAGTGAAGGGAGGGCTCTCTGGCCAGGTGACACTAGAGCTGAGACCTGAAGGACAGGAAGGAGCCACCATCGAAGGAACGAAGGCGCTCTCAGGCACAGCTGCTGTAAAGCCCACCTGCCCTGGTTTGCACCCGGAAGCTCATCCTCACTCTTTGATGCTCTACATGCATTACAGACCAGTCCTCCTGCTCCTGGAGCTTGGAAACATCCTGCCTGTAGGAAAAGGTTATTTTGGTCATGCTGCACCCTTCTGCCCTCCTGCCCCTCGAAACCACAAGGAACACTGTCGTGAGTGTCCGCTGGGAAAGTGCCAGCTGCCGGGCCCACCTGCCGTGTTTCCTTGAGAATGTCCAGGCCTGTCGTTTGCCCTGAGCAACTCCATTCTATCTGTGAGACCAGCAAATTAATGATCTAAATTTCACTGAGATAGAGTTGGAGGGAATAGAAGATTGATAGCGGTGATGAGGGGGAAAAATGTAAATTCATTTCATTTGAATGGCCAGTTTGATTTTTCTAAACTTTACTCTGCTTTTATATAATTTCCCTGAGAGGGTTTAAGAGACCTCCTCCTGGCCAGCGCAGCTTTTTCACCACCCCGGCCCCCGCCCCCTGCTGAGGCAGGTCCTTCCCTGGGGGAAGTTAGCTTTCAGGAGAAACTGAGGCCTCCAGCTGACAGCCGTGTGAGTCTCCTTAGAAGGGTGACTTCAGCCGGGGTCAAGGCTTCAGGTGCCTGCAGCCCCAGGTGACACCTTGCAAACTCGTGAGGACCTGGAGCCAGAACCAGACCAGCTAAGCTACTCCCAGATTCCTGACCTTCAGAAACTGTGAGATAATACATGTCTGTTGGGTTTTAAGCAGCTAAGTTATGTAGTACTTTTTTTACACAGTAACAGACAATAATCTAGTAAAAGTCACCCTAAAAATAAAAAAAGAGATGTTCATCTGCCACTCTTGTTTTAATCTTCAAAATTTTTACAAGCAATGTGTTTTGAAACGAAACCGAAAGTTCAGAGTTTTTGGTTTCCTGCACAGTTATCCGCCCCCCCCCCCCCCCATGGTGACTGTCTTCAGGGGTCGGGGGGGAGAACCGGCGAGGGAAGTTTCTAAGGCCAGCGCAGACAACATCATCTCGGGGTCTGTGGCAGCTCAGCAGGAATGGAGGAGCCCCCTGGTGGGGTTTCTGAAAGCAGCTATAATTAGTATCTCTAACTAGTACCATTTTTACTCCCAACTGAAGTCATTCAGGCCCCTGGAACTGCTGTAACCTGATTTGGAGGAAGGCAGCAGAGAGGGAGTGGGGGTGGGGGCAGGAGTGTAGCCTTTTCTTAAACTTGGAAGCGGAAATGAAGAAAAATAAGCAGAGAATATACGTTAGGAAACTACCTATTTTTGGTGCGTGGGAAATAAGTGGCTGTAGCACAGACATTTCTGGAGGGCTTTGTCTTCCCTCTTTGGGGTCGGGCCTTTTGCATCACCGTTGCCACAGTGCAAAGGGTGGGCAGCTGGCTGTAAGGAACTCTAACCCGGGCTTCCCCAGAATAGAAACTGTTTAAGACTTTCCTGAAATAGAGAGGTGGATGTGGTCCTATACGTTATTTTTAAGACTCTTAGAATGCAAAGTAAAAATGTCTTTTTGTTTACTTTCTTTTGTCATAGAACCAAAGAATACATTGTAGAATATTTTCTCTGCATTTGTCTGTCTGGATACACACGGAATTAAATTCGTTCTGAGAATTCAATTATGCCTTTTCATTTAAGCTCATTAAAGGAGGGGAGGGTGCTTGTGGGTTAGTGAACAATAGAAAGTAGATGGCATTTAATTATACACCTGGAACAGAACCCCAGCGACACACAAGACACACAATGCAGGCTGTCGTGGTGTGCTTTTTGTTGTTTTTCGGTGAGTGGTACAGGAAACTCACGTTGCATGCCTTTCTACTACTGAAGTGTGACAGGAAGGAAAAAAACGAAAACAAATGAAACAAAATGCAAAAATAACACAAAACAAAAACCTTCAACTGGCTTCAGTTGCCTCAGGATTTGGGGGGAGAAGCAGGTTTCACTGAGGGGACAAAGTGACCTTTGCCCTGGGGGGACATCCACGATTGACCTTTGGGTCATGACAGGAGGCTCTGAGGACTAAAAGAAGCCACATTTCTCTGCTTACTAAGTATCAGGAAATGTGAAAAGAGAGCGGGAGGACGTTTGGGAGGGTCCTAGGAGACGCTGGGAAGTGAGAAGGGAGCGATGAGTCTCGGAAGGCCAGGCTGAAGTCGGGGGACCCAGAACCAGGCTCTCCAAAGGAGGGAGGGCTGGCGTCTTAGGGATGGTGATGCTTGACCTTCAGGCAACTCTGTTTCCTGGGGAGGTTGGCAACAGCCAGGAGAATATGCCCTTCCCCCTGGAGATCCTTAGAGAGACACACAGCACGCAGGGAGAGTGGCCTGTGTCACTCTGCCTTTAAACTGAGGCCTCGACACAGCTTTCGCCGATGGGTTTTGTGGCTGGTGGTCAGTGATGGGCAGTCCCCAACATGTTGAACGCATCGCTGTCCACCATACTGGACTCGTGCCATGAGTTGGGAGGTGTCTCTTGTCTACGTATCGGAAGAGATTGTGAGGAACCGGCATCATAACGCCTCCAAATATTTGATAAAATTCATCCGTGAAACCATCTGGGCCTGGGATTTTCTTTATTAAAAGGATTTGACAATGAATTCAATTTCTTACCATAGTGATAGGACTGTTTAGTCCATTTTTAAAAAATTGATTTCTAGCTTAATTTCTCTATGGTCAGAGAACATATTTTATGTGATTTAAATTTTTAAATATTTGTTACCGTTTGTTTTACGGCCCAGAATATGGTCTATCTTGGTGACTGTTCTACGTGTACTTGAAAAGAATACCTATTTGGAGCCCTGGCCCGGACGGCCCGCAACTGAAAGGTTGCAGGTTCGATTCCTGGTCCGGGCACACACCTCGGTTTCAGGTCAGATCCCCCGTCTGGGTGCGGGTGCATGTGACTCCCAGTCCGGACGCATGCGATCCCTAGTCAGGGTAGATCACTAGTTGGGGTAGATCCCTAGTCGGGGTACGCACAGGAGGCAGCCAATCGGTGCTTCTTTCTCTTACCTCGATGTTTCTCTCTCTCCCTTCCTCTCTCTCTAAAAGCAACAACAAAAAATGTCCTCAGGTGAGGCTAAATTTTTTTTTTAAATATGTATCTGCTTTTATTGGGTGAAGTATTCCATAAATATCCATTAGATTCAGTTAGTTGATGGCGATGTTTAATTCCGTATCTTTGATAATTTTCTACCTGCTTGCCTGTCAGTTCCTGAGAAAGATGTGTTGAAGTCTCCAACTGTGATACAGACTTGTCCATTTCTTTTTTTTTTGTTTTTTTGTTATGAGCATCTCAGTTTTTCTGCATGTATTTTTACACTCTATTGTCAGGTGTGTGTACATTTAGCATTGTTATAGCCTATGGTGAATCGGCCCTCTTACTGTTATGCAAAGTCCCTCTTTATCCCTGGCGATTTCCTTGCTCTGCAATTTATTTTGCCGAGTATTAATTTAGGCATCAGCCCTTCCTTTGTGCATAGTACATATTTTTCCATCTTTATGCTTTTAATATAACGATACCATTATAGGTAAAGTGAGTTCCTTATAGGTAGCATATAGTTGGGTCTTTTTAAAACTCTAACTTAATAATTTTTGTCTTTTAGTTGGTGTGTTTAGACTATTTATGCTTAATATCATTATTCATATTTTAAAATTTAGGTCAATCATATTTACTATTTGGAAAATTAGGAAAATAAATTTACTATTTGTTTTCTGTTTGTCTCCTACACTTTTCTCTATTTTGTCCTTCCTTTCCCTCTTTCAGGTTATTTGAACATTTTGATTCAATTATTATTATTGAATATAATAATATATTCAATAATATATATTATTTCAATTTATCTGTTGGGTCTCTTATTATAGTTCTTTGTATAGTTTTTCTCTCCAAAGAAAATTTCTACTCCTATACTAGTTTTTGTTCTATACAGAAAATTTTCTAGCTGTTTCACGAAAAGTAATATTCTGCAAAAATGTTTAAATTGCTCTAGGAGTGTATATAACTTTCCACAGTCCACTTAAACTTGATAGTCCACCACTGCAGGTCCAGTGTAGAAATCTTCCACCACATAACTCTCTTTTCTCTCTCCCAGTTGGGTTCATTGCCTGGAACCTCGGGAAGTAAAATATGAATGTGTATGACTCCTAGTTGCACCTATGGAGGCTGGAGCCCATGGTTTATTTTCATCCATTCCTGAGCCCATAGGAAATGACTGTCCAGCATTTAAGGAGTAAAAGCCTGCGAGACTGAGGATAACAGAAGAGGAAACAGCAGCAGGCAGAAGGTGTCGAGGAATCTGGACTTGGAGAAGTGGGCCGATGAGGCACCGGACCCAGCACAGCGGTTATGCGAAACTCTGACTCTAAGCAATGAGACTTCCAGCCTCCTTCCCTCTCTGAGGTCTCAGAATATTGGCAGCCAGGATTATCCCCAACCTAAGCAGGAGATGGGTGGGACGCTTCATTTCTGGGGGAATTGACCAGCTCGAGAGAGAAAAGACCTAATGAAACTGACAAAGGAGGCCTTCCAGTAAAGGTCTTGGCCTCACTCCATCACCCTGCAGGGCGCTGACTTTGCGGTGCCCCATCCTTAAATGTGGACAGAAAGTCAAGAGTAATCTAACAGGAAGTCTCTTACGTAATAAGTAGATAGATACCGAAACAAAACATATAGGAAAACTGGCCTACAGCCATATGATAGAATGATCAACTTCATTAATCATCAGGGAAATTAAATAAAATCACAGTGCGTGGTTGGACGGCAACAGGGATGGACCTCAAGGAAGCAGACAGTCCAGGCAGCAAAAGAGAGAGAGGACAAAACCAAACCCTGTAATTAATAGTCCCAGAGAGATGAAATGCAATCCTGCTGTTGAAATGCTGTTGATAAAGGGATGGGTAAAAAAAAGAAAGAAAAGAAAATCTCTGGGGAATTAAAATACCATGTGAGGGGGGAAAAATCAATAGGTGGGTTTGAAGATCGAGCTGAGGAAATTTCTCAGGAGCTAGAATAAAATGAGAGAAGGCTAAAAAAATAGAAGAGAAAGGCAAGGTAGCATCCAATCCAGAATCGCAAAAACAGACCCAAAAGTATTCTGGAAAGAGCCAAGAAAACGGAGGGGAGAAAAAAATATATCAAAGAAACAGCACAGGAACTTCCCCTCAAGTAAAACGCATGAGGTTCTAGGTTGAAACTGTCTTGCTCGGTGCTCAGAACAATGAATGACTCATTTTTCGAGAAGTCAGGTATCTCAGGTACGCCCAGGTATTGTCAGTCTGTTTCACTCAGCCATTTTCAGCATTAAGCGAAAGAGGAAACAGTTCATCTCTCCCTTCAAAAAGTTTCCCCCTTTAAAGAAATTCCCCATTGCAAACAGGAGTGACCCACGGGAAACCCTGTGAATCATAGCAACGTGCCGTGATGGACGTTCAACACTCACCCTAACCGCCCCCCCCCGCCCCCGCCCCCCAAACGTCTTCTGGTCCAGCGGTCATGAGTTTCCGCCTTTCCCTTCGTAAAACAAAGGGCACTAACTCCGCAGCTGGAAAATCTATACTGACTTTCAGATCTTTGGAGAAGTGCCACCGTGTACTGCCTGAGCACTTGACTGAGCGCTTGAAAATTAGCCTAGCAGTAACGACAAAGGACGTGCCTTCACGAGAGACGTTCGAGGAAGTTTATCCCCATTGACCTGGTGGGTCCAAATTTGCGTTGTCATTATCTCCTCGGTAATTCATCTCAGTTAAGCTGGTCCGCAGGGAATACGTGGATGAGTGAAACTGGGTTTCACGGCTGCGCTTATTCACCTACCACTGACCCTTCCGACTAAGACCACCAGTCATCAAGAAGCTGCTGCGGTAGTTGCCTTGGACAGGTTAATGGGTTGTTGTCTCCAATCACAGAGCCCGATTCAAGTTGCAGGTATAAACCTCTGAAGCTCGAGGCCAATCCCTCTGCTAATCCCTGCACCATCTGATCACTCTGTACTATTGTTTTGTGCTTGTCAAAATGCCCTTAAAAAGTGGCTTTCTTATCATGACATCAAAGGGGTGTTGTTTGTAGGATTCTAGGATTACTCTTTCACGGAGGGGAAAAAAAGAGACAAACTTTAAATCACCATAGAAATTCCCTCCCAAAGCTTAATTTTACGTGAACAGTTTCTCCCTTGAAAACAAAACACGTTTCAGGTTGCTGCCTCCAAGGAATCTAACACCTTTGGAATTTTTTTCCTGACAATATGTTTGACCTTGAAAAAGTCTGTCTAGACCTTCGCTGTTTTCCTTCAAGGCTGCCTGAAGCTATCGCAAGCGTGATGTCCTCAGACGCAGCACCTGTTGGTGTTAGAAACGTCACAAGGGCCTTCTCAGGGCTGCTGTCTCCGGAGAGAGGTGCATCGGTTGTCCACACGCAGACCTGAAACTGAGATTCCCACAGCGTCTTCACGCGGGTCCCGGATGTCAGCTCCCTGGGTGGTCCTTCTGCAGTCAGTGAGTCACCCCTTGTTACTTCCAGCTCTATGCTAAGCAAACAATGACACAATAACATTGATGCCAGACCCCTCTGACTTCCGGGGGGCGTCCAAAACAAGCTTCTCGATCTAGCAGGCTCCCCAAAATGTGTGGCAATTTCAAGGCATCAGATAGAAAATGATGACTTGATGAAACTTTGGCCTCTGGATTGTTTTTTTAATTAATAACAATGAGGCTCCAACAATAATTTTTTGGAGTATTTTGATACTATATCTTTGCAAAGGACTGTCTGGCATCTAAAAGTATATACTTGAACAATAAGTGGAAGGAAGTGAAGCCTCGATCCTCTCTTCGACACCCAGAACATCTGCAGATTTCCTTACAGATCTTGCCTGGCCTGCGTCTTTGTCACAGAAAATCGGGTGACCTGTGTGTGTTCAACACAGACTATTGGGAATCACAAGGGGAGACAAACTCATTTTTATTGGGCATTTCTTCACCTTGCTCATAAAAAAGTTACCCCAGGTCATAGTCCAGATTGTGAAATTCATTTAAGTAGGAAGTTTCTCAAAACCCACACCCGAGTGTGTGTTTGGGGAAGGAAATTGGACCTGTGGGAATGGAATGAATGTGGATGGGGCTGCAGCTCTGAACCAGCCCCGGGAGTGACCTTTCTAATCCGCTTTTCCCATTGACACCCAGATGGAGAGGGAGGGAGGGGAGAGGACAGGCTCTCTGTGACCAGATTCACGGGAGAGTCGGCCCTGGTGGTTTGAGGAGGGAACTCGTACTTGCTGGGGCTGCGCGGAGCCGTCCTCTCGGCCTGGGTGGCAGTTTCCCAGTGGGACACGACATTCCACGTCTTCAGCCAGCCCACTTCTATGAGGGTCACACTCTACCTACCACTCACATTCGCATTTCGGGATCAAGGTTTTTGTTTAGGAAGCTGAGTGCCTGGAAGGCCCACACCCAGGTGGGAGGCTGCTGGGAGGTCACAGGTAGGGAAAAACTGGGTCGGTCCTTCAGCTCTGGCTGCTTCCCCCGTCCTGGAGCCAGGAGCCCCAAGGTGCTCTGAGGGCAGCTGAGGACCGAGCCACCAGTCGCTAGAGGTCAAGGACCTCCTCTCCCGTTGGGGGTCGGGGTGGGCATAAGTTTACAAGTGGCCATGGGGGGGTGCCTGTCTCCGTCCCTCCTCCCACCCTTTCCCCCATCTCATCTCCCTAGCAGCAGGAAAGTCCAAAACTTCCCCTCTGTTCCCTTCCTCCTCTTTTTTTCCCACAGAGATTCCATGCCTCACCAGGCCTCTCCTGCATTTCACAAATCTTCTCTGAACCGTTAACACAAGCCAGGATCCGTACGGCTGTCCGAGATGTACCAGCACACAAAACAGGCACACTGCGCCTTGTCGGCTCCCTCCCCTTCACGTGCAGGGGACACAGGTAATGAACAGCAGACGCGACAAAGAAGTCCGAGGAGGAGGTGTTAAAGGCTGTCGTGAAGGAAGAAGGAAAAGCCAGAGCAGGGTGCAGGTGTCAGGAGGGCTGGGGGGCAGAGGTGGAAGGTGGAGGGTGAGGAATGGGTTGTCATTTTCAGTCAATGAGCTTCCTGGAGGAAAAGACCTGTGAGCAGGTGTGAAGGCAGGTGGGGAGGGAGCCGTGTGGGCACCTGGGGAACAGCATGTGCAAAGGCCCTGGGGGCCCGGGGGGATTTCAGGAGCAGAGTGCAGAGGAGCGGTAGGTTTGAGGCCGAGCGGCCTCCGGGGCTGCGGTCAGACCTGGACTTTTATGCAGAGTGATTATGGGGGCCATCGAAGGCTCTTTGCAGGAGAGTGGCCGGCGTTGGCTTTGACTGTGACAGGGTGCGGTGGCTGCTGAGCTGAGCGGTGACGGAAGTGAGTCAGGGCTGGAGCTGAGAGGCTAGGCAGAGACTGTTCCTGGCGTCCATGCAGAGGCAGCAGGAGCGGCAGACAGGGTGAGAGTGGCCAGACGCTGACCCATATTTGAAGGAGGTGTAACTGGTAGGATGTGGGCTGTGCACGAGAGCTGGAGACCCAGATGCCTTCGAGGTTTCCACTGAAGTCCCGGGAAGGCGTGGTCACTCTTAGCTGGGATGAGAAGGCTGGGGGTGGGGCAGGATTTGGGGGGATGAACATCAAGATTCAGTTTTGGGCATCTCAAGTTCCCACTTGAATATTAGGAGCCTAATTAACTTTATTTTTGCCCCCTGCCCCCCACTATCATAATTCGAATTCTTCTCAAGGCCGTGCGGACCACAGAGAATGCACGCTGGCTGGCTAACTCCGAGGACTTTGTGTAAAGACCCTTGCTTGGGACCCATGTCATCCCTTGGAAACTAAAGGAGATCTCGTCCTCAAAGCCTTTTAATTGCTGGACTGAAGACTGAATGCCCGCCTTGTTCAACACCAAAGCCACTGCTGGTCCAGCTAAAAATTGGTGAACCAAGCAGAAAATTCCAGGGCACAGGCAATTACAGGCTCCCATCTGGAAGATTCTGTTCCCACAGCCTGACAGGGCGAGCCGAGCCACAGCTGCCATGTTCGTGGTCCCTGCCCTGGTGCGGCTTAGCTCCAACAGCTGGGCGCTGTGGAGGGGACAGAGGGGAGAGTGGCAAGGACACCCCAGCACAGGCCTGGAGGAGGCCCCCGGATGGCACTGGCTTGGCTCCGGCACCTCCCTCGGAGCTGTTCTTGCCCAAGTCCAAGCCCCTTCCCGAGGGAGCATCCTGGTGTTGGAGACAGCGGCCCATGGCTCACAGGTAAGGAGCGGAGGGCAGTGCCTTCAGATCAAGGAAAGAACCTTCTTCAGGATGGGGTGTGGGTGTTTCCCTCCACACCCTGCAAACAAATCTGAAGGTTTTGCCAGATTAGACATTTCTAGTATCTTCTATCTCCTGCCATCTGACCAGATCTAACCCTGGGAGTGCTAGGTTTTTCCTGTGATGGGTGTGTGTGCGGCCAGAGCTGAGTTCAGTACTCAGCTCGGTCATTTCCCAGCCACAGGAACGTGAGCAAGTGACTTAATCGCTCCGTGCCTCAGTTGCCTCGTTTGTAAACTGGGGATGACAGCACATAGAAATGAGGTCACGCATGTCCACTGCACAGCCTAGGGCCCTGTTGACAGTGAGTGCTCCATACACGGCGGTTCACATTCACATTCTGACCATACCGTGGTTGGGTCTCTTTCAAGTAGCTCAGCCTTAATCAAATATCCTTTCATCGGAGTCATCCCGATTGCCTGTGAGGTGATCTCTTTCTGAAAATTTTCTTGCACCGGCTCCTTTCACACCATAAGTGCCCCATGTGGTTCCTTTAGAGCAATTTGAATACAAGCGTGTAGCTTCTGTAAGGATCCTGGCTCTGTCCCACACGGGGGGTCACAAAACACCCCGAAGTCTCAGTTGCCGGTCCCATGGAATGGGAAGAGGGTCCCATCTCCCACTGCGCTGTCACGGGGATGAAAATAGATAGGAATGTCGAGGGCTTCCGATAAACACCCGAGTTACGAGTGTGGTTGAGCTGCCTCATGGAATGGAATCATGCCCCGAAATTACCAAATTATTATTGAATTGTTCTGGTTGCTATTGTCATCGTTGTCCTTATTCTGGGTAAGACGGCAGAGCCTGAGATGGGGGTGGACTTGTTTTTGAGTGATTCTTGCTTTGCTGCCCTGGGTTGCATTAATTATTTACAAGTTCATTATCTGGTTCTCCTTGATTGATTGATTTCTTCACTCGATAAATGTGTCTTGAATGTTTGCTGGGTCCCAGGCCCTGTTCCAGGCTGTGAACGGGCAACGCCATTCTCTCTCTCAGAGCTTGCGTTCTTGGCAGGGGAGGCGGACAGGAAAGAAGATGATTTCAAATGGTGACAAGAGCCACAATGTGAATAAAACACAGAAAGAGGGCAGGTGATGGGAGGCTGGTGGTGGTCAGGGAAGGCTTCTTGGAGGAAGAGACATCTTTAATATCTGAGGGTGGACAGGAACCAGCCTTGAGAAAAGGAAAATGGGGGATAGGGGTGTCAATCTAAATAAAGAGGTAAACTGAGGCAGGCTTGAATGACCAGAAGGTGAGTTTACTCGGGAAGAACAGAGGAATTGTAATTCGGGAAAACACGTTACAGCAATCCACCGATACATGAGAATCTGTTCAGGGTTTGGGGTGGGCTGTATTTATGAGCAAGGACAGGGCAAGTCTAGTCAGAGGCCAAGCAGTAAGTAAGTTCATTGGCTTGAGGATGGGGAGGAATTCTCGGCAGATGTTCATTGGTCAGGAGGGAAGCCTGGGTCTTCTGTAAACGGGGCATGTACGGGAAACCAGTCTCTCAGTTCCTACCTTCCAGTCTTCTGAGGGTGCATGCGTGAGATCCTCCGTTTCATAATCTCTGGTTCCGTTTCAGATTGAAATCCTTTCACAGGGCGTGTGTGTGAAGGGTGTATCCCAGAAAGAGGGCACCCTGAAACGGGAAAGAGCCTGGCATGGAGACAGACCCAAGAGAGACTCACACGGGCAGAGAACGGAGGGTCGCGGGTGCAGATCCTACGGGGCCTCAAGGGCGATGGCAGGGAATTCAGGTTACATTGTAACGGGGTAAGGAGCCGTCAGAGGTTGTCGCTTTTCCCTGGGCACTGGGTGGGATTCTCTCCCCACTCCTTCAGGCCTCAGATGCTCCCTTCGGTGGGGCTTCCGTGCGCTGCTGTACCTAACATGGCAACCCCATTTGTAGACCTGGAGCGAATTCCGCTGCTCGCTGCACTCCAGGGCCTCCTTCTCTGGGTCGTTTTTCCGCACAGCTCTTCTTATCCTCTGACACCGTGCGTTTCATTCCTTACGTTGTGGATTCTCCTCTCCCTGACGTGAACGCAAGGTTTAGAAAGTGCTGGAACGGTGCTGGGGTGGAGTACGTGCGTCACTATTTGTTGAATGCAAGACCAAATAAAGTGACGTAGGGTAGGTCATGCTTTTATAAGGTCCCTCTGGCAGCCTCATGGGGGAGGGGGGTTGGGGACACAGAGAGACGAGAGAGGCGACTTCCGAAGCCCTCTAGGATGAGGGTGGTGGGAGGCGGTCTGGTTTGACGTCGCCCTGCTCGTGGGCCCGCCGGACTTGCTCATGGCCAGCGCGTGGGGATGAAGAGTGGAAGACGGGCTCCAGGGTTTTCACGGGAGCGACTGTGACCATCTACTGCGACTGGGAAAGCTGGGGAGGAACAGGTCGGGGAGGTGACACTCTAGTCCAGTCGGAGCCAATGCAAGGAGTCTGTCAGACAAGTGAGAGTGGCATCGTCCATGGAAGAAGATGGGGGTGAAAAAGAAGGCGCTTAAAATAGTAGAAAACAGTCCAAGCAGCAAATATGAGCTGTTCAAATAGCATGGAATTTGGGATCCAGAAATCCCCCCAAAAAAACCTAGATCTGAGTAAGTCTGGGTGAATAAATCTGATCCTTTTTTTTTTAAAGATTTTATTTATTTAGTTTTAGAGAGGGGAAGGGAGGGAGAGAAAGATCAGTGTGTGGTTGCCTCTCACACACCCACTACTGGGGACCTGGCCTGGAACCTAGGCATGTGTCTTGACTGGGAATTGAACCGGCGACTCTTTAGTTCATAGGCCAGTGCTCAATCCACTGAGCCACGCCAGGCAGGGGTAAATCTCATCCTTATATTACATTGAAGTACGAAGCATGACATAATAATATTAGCCAAAATGCCTATATTTTCAAGTCACAGGAAGTGCTTCAAAATAAATTTCAGTGGAACTTAAATAAAATGAACAGGATGGCAATGGGGGAGGTGTCCATTTGTAGGGCTTTTTTTTTTTTTGCCTTTCAGTTACAGAAATAATTACAAATAATATTTAATATTATAAGGGCAGAATATCATCCAAATAAGGGTTATTTCCCAGGATACCATTCTCAGCTTTTAGGAAGAGGCCGTTGAGTTTTTCTTCTGCGTGGGACTGTTCCTGCCTCCCCCACATTTCCCAGGGGCCATTTCAGCCAGGCCACCAGGCCACGGAGAGCTTCATGTGTCTGCACACGCCGGTGCAGCTGCTGTTTGGTTTTCCTGCACACGGACGCTAATCTTTCTATGATGAGATTTGCGGTAAGACGCAGGCGAGGTTCCAGGGGCAGAGATGACAACACCAAACCTGTGTGGAAATATATTAAGCAAAGCTATGGTACCGTCTAAACTTGATGGGCTTCTGGAAAGCATTCTGCGTTCTTTAAGAAATGGAAGCTGCCGCCCCATAGCAATGTCAGCCCGTTCTTTCCTCCCGGAGAAGTCATCAAAGCAATATTTTCCACCTAAAGATTCCTCTGCCCCCACCGGGGCGTTGTGCTGACTGCTCATATTTTCCTGCACGGAGCTGTGTTTTCTGCACACCGTCTGTCTACGGATGCTCCGTAATAGATTTTCACGTGAAGCCTTGCCTTTGAAATTGCTGCAGACAAGCTGGGGCAGGGCTGTAACCAGGTGGCCGTGTCGGGAACTCTGGGGTGTGTTTAGCATTCCATGTGCATCAAGGTTGCAAGGACCCAGCCAGGGCTGCCTCTGGGACGGCTGGGCAACGCCCAGGGCACACGGGTGCCAAATCTCAGAGGCCGCTTGGAGGAGGAGGGTAGTCAAAACATCAGCTGCTCCTGCAGGGAAATCTGCGTTGCATTCCATCTCTAATCACTCGACCTTGAGGGGAATGCTTCCCCCCAGGTCTCCGTTCTCTGTCCTCTGGCGGCGGATTCGCTGGCAATGCATGGTCGGTGCAGAACACAGCTGCTCCTCGGGAAGAGGAAAGATGACCGTGCTCTGTGGGTGGAGCTAAGTTGTGCTGTGCTGCCTCCTCACCTTGTTTTGTCCCCCAGCCCCTTCTACTTGACCCTGGTTTAGCAAACCGGTGTGCGTCAGCTGCCAGGAGTCGGTGGCCCCGCACAATCCTGCACCTGAGCCCCAGCATCCCATCGGATGGCAGCACATGGCACCAGGTGTTAGGCGGGCGGAGTCACACCAGACCTTGGTTCAGCAACTTGGTACCTGAGCTCTGGCTAGGAAAGAATTCAGAGACGAGACTCAAACTATAAGAGAACGTTTGTTCAGAAAGTCACAGAGGTAGCAGAAATAGGCTCAGGAAATGAGTTACAGAGGCAAAAGAAGGGCCCTTGGAGCCTAGGAGGGAGGAACGTAAAGGTAGTGCACCTGGGGGAAGAAAGGGGGGCAGGAAAGGCGCAGGCGTGCTCCGGGAAGGGAGAATGCGCTGGGGCCTCCATCTTAAGGGCTTTTAAGGGTGGAGATTTTAGGGAAGCTCTCAGGGGAGGATCTCAATAGAATATTCATCAGCCTTCCAGGTGTGTCCTTTCAGGGCCCTGGTCTCCACTGATTGGTCAGCACCAGGGCAGAGGGTCATTAGCCAATGCAGCTGGTCCTGATGTTGGTCAAGGCATTGCCTGTCTGGTTTTGCTGCTTTTCTGGGCCTGGAGCTGAAGCACAACTGTGGCCTAGATGTATCTGATGTGGGTCAGAACCTCATTGTCCTGGGGACTTCATGCTTAAGGGCTGTGCTCCAACCCCCTCGTTCATTCCCCCTCAGTGGGTGTCTAACCCCCATGACTAGCAACGTGCCAGAAGGGGAAAGGCCAGGGGAGGATCCGAACTGCGAATTGTGTGACCAGCAATATGCCGGGGAGGAAAGGTTACTCTGGGGGCGAGGTCCTTGTCTTCCCAGTTTTGCCTGTTGCTAGGCACCCAGGGCTTCCTGGCCTATCATTCTTGCTCTGCTCAAATCTGTCTCACTGCCGACCACACATCCATTAAATGAGGAAGTTCAGAATAGCATTGCCCAGCTCCGCTACAGGGCGATGATGCTGTGCCTGACAAGGGTGCTCGGAGACCCAGGTTCCTCTGGGCACTGACTGTCTAAGACCCCAGCTCCGAGGGCCTTACCTAGGGGCAGTACCAGCGCCCCCAGTTACGAACAATGACAGCGGCAAATGGGCACACCCTCATCCCCACTCATTCCTGAGGACGCTATCTGCTGGCACCTGCCCAGAATAAATGCTGGGAAAATGAAAATGTCAATTAAATGGTTGCTATGGCAACCCAATCTCCTGTTTGCTGCTACATTTTCAGGGTTGTAATCGGTCCTCCTCTCTCCTGCATGGAGCCAGCTCATTGAATCCCTCAGTAGCTGTGGCCTTCCCCAACTCCGAGTCCCTTTCAACACACGCACACTCACTCTCAGGCACTCACACCCTACACCCACTGGTTTGAAGACTAACAGAACTCACAGAGCAGGTGATGCATCTTTAAGGGGCTGACATAGAGGCTGGGAGAATGCTTTCGAAGCAAGAGTACACATTTTTGTGGGGAATTTTTGTGCCTTTTTGGGGTAGTTTAATGAGATACAGTTTTCACCCGAGACCAGGAAAACTCTCCCAGGAATTCCCTTTTCCAGGTTGCATGAGGTCCCCAACTTCTTGAGCAGGAGGTTTAGCTCTTTATCAAGAGGAAATAGACTCTTAGCCCTACCCAGGGTCCGGTCAACACCCACGAGAAAATGCCTGCAACCTTTGCATTCCCCTGAGAGGAGCCATCTGCATGCAGGTGGGGGCTGGGTTTCACTCCGGAGTCCAGAGTGTCCCGGGCAGGAGCAAGGGCCTGGAGACGGGTGCCTGGGTTGGAATCGAGTTTTATTAGCCACAAAACTTTGAATCAGGCACTCCCTCTGATGGTCTCCGACACCAAGGTGGGAAAGAACAGTATAATCTCATCAGGTTGTTCTGACACTTGGTGAAATGCCATAGTAAACGCTGGCACGTTGGAAGTACCCAACAGACGGTCGCTCTTATTGTATTCCTGTCGGTCACTTCAGGAAGCCCACGGAGGAATATTGTCCGGTCAGATTGTCCCAGTTGGAAGGCATGCGCCTGAACTTCCCTTACGCAAGTCTTCACCATTTTTTGGAATGCGTTTTGTGCTTTATCTCTCAGAGCAGGATGCGCTGCATTGAACAAACGTTCGTGTTTCTTCTCCCAGTTGAGAAATGAGCTGATTTGATTTTGATGTTTTAAAATTTTGTTTCATTTTTTAACAGTATTTTATTTTTGTATCTAGTGTTTTCAATTCAGTTAACGTTGGTTAGTGACATTACGTCACTTCCATTGTACACCATGATAATTTGACATCTGTATACTCTATGGCAGCAGTCCTCAACTGTTTTGGCGCCAGGGAGGGTTTTGCAGGAGATGGGGGCGGGGGTGGGGTGGGAGACAGGAGGCAGAGCCCCGTGGCGGTGGGAGGGGGGAGGTGCCTTTGGGGGGCCCCTGTTCTGTGATGTGCTCACCACCCAAAGTCTAGTTGCTTTCTGTTACTATATCCTTGATCCCCTAATCCATTTTGCTCTCCCCACACCCGCTTCCTGTCTCATAACCACCATTCGGTTGTCTGTCTCTCTGAGTTTGTATCTGACAGTTTTTTTTTCTATTGACAAAACCCGATGATGGAATTATCTGTCATCAACTCAGAAACCGGTGCTGAAGTGCCTTGAGGGAAGAGGTAGTACTTCTCCCACGATGGAGTGGCTAGACACAGAGGGAGGCACCCTCTGTCCTTACTCCCAGGGCGAGTCCCTGCAGGGACCCAGGCAGCCTTGGCAGAGAGGAAAAGGAAAGAAGGAAGCTCTGGATTGCTCTTTTATGCTCCGGCTTTTACTGTCTCCCAGACAGGTGCTTCCCACTGCTTCCTCGATCTGAGCTCTTGGGGAAGACAGAGGGATACCATTGCTTGTCTATTGCTCCGTCTGTGGGGGGAGGGGAACAGAGAGCCACCCATTCTAGGTGGCATCTAAAGGTCTTATTATTTTACACAAATCTCAGATGTTTAACACTTTTAAAAAAGATCGAGGTGAATATTTTACTGAATAATGAGTGACCTGTACCATGTGTATAACCTTCGCTGTGTGTGTGTGCGCGCGCGCGCGCTTAAACAATGTCAGAGAGCATGGTTTGCTCAGGGAGAAACTGGTGTTTCCTAGGCCCAGAACAGCTGAAGCAAGGAGAGCTCCACTAAAATTTCTGTTTTTAACAGATGGAAGCCTTCAGCAATTTCTTATCAATTCATTGGATGGTGTGTTCCTAAACCACAGCACATGCATTACTTTCAAAGTGAAATGGTGAATGCTTTCCTAAATATTGAATGTCATTAAACTGAGTAGATGCCGTGGGTGTGACACCACTTTAAGAATTGCTAGTGGGCTCTTCAGTTCTGTGCCCAGGCTCCCTTGCGGAGGGTTGGCCGTAAGTTCTTTTTCAGTAATGTTGGGGCCCCTCCCCCTCCGTTGTCACCAGAATGGGGAAGCCCAGGGCTAAGGTCTCTGCAGTTCAGTGTCAGAGCCTCTGATACTGGCACCACGGGTGTCCTGGGCTTTGGGTCCTGGGGTGGGGGTGGGGGTCGCCCATGGGGGCCTCTTCTAGGTGGAGCAGGCTTGGGGCGAGGAGCCTGGGAGGTATCTGGAAGGTCCTCTCGGAGGCAACCCTGCTCCCCAGTGCAGGGCTTGTGCCCGGTGCAGGGAGTCCTCTAAGGGGTGTGGATGCGCCTCCCCAGAGTGCTCTGGCAAAGTCGATTGTGTTCGAGAATTGGGGGGGGGGTCCAGGTGGAGTTGATGGGGAGGCTGAGGGGCTTCCATTTGTCTGTCACTGTATTGGCCACCACATCTTGCACAAGAAGGGGGAGTCACAGTCCCCTCCCCCATCCTGAGCCCCTGGGCTTGTATTTTTATAAAAGAAAAGAGCCCCTACAAGATGATTCAGCAAAAATCCCACTTTTTAAAAGAAAAACAAACGTATTTAATTATTTATTTTTAAGCATTTCTTTAGAGGGGAAGGGAAGGAGAGAGGGAGAGAAATATCAATGTGTGGTTGCCTCTCCTGCATCCCTTGAAGGGAACTGGCATGCAACCCAGGCATGTGCCCTGACTGGGAATTGAACCGCGATCCTTTGGTTCACAGGCCTGTGCTCAATCCACTGAGCTACACCAGCAAGGGAAAAAAAAAAAAAATCCCACTTTTAAAGCACTTTCCCATAAGAATGAGCCGGGGCCCCTAAGGCCAGCCGGAGTTAGGAGAAGGAGTGATGGGAGAGGACTGGACTTTATCTGTTTTCTGAAGGACAGCATATGACCACCACCGTTAGTGGTGATTTTAAAATCTCCGTGAAAAGACAGTGCCAGAGGATCTTGCTGGCTTCCTGAAAAGGGTGTGGGGCAAGTGAGTGTGCTGGGGGGAAAATGAACCCTTAGTAAATTATCCTGCCACCAATGCTCACACTTAATTCATTTTGTGCCCCGTCTCCCCACCCCCCCCAAGAAAAGAAACCCGAAGGACCTAGTTTATAGCAGCACTGCCCGTTCCTCAAGACCCAAGCTCTGCCTGTGAACTGCCAGGGCTCCGTGGTTAACCCGGTGAAGCGCAGCCCCAGGTGTCTGTGGGACCAGAGGAATGACAATGTCCTTTTTCTTCCCAGCTGCCTCAGCATCACCTGGGCTCTTGTCACAGGTGCAGAATCTCAATCGCACTGAATCTCAAGCTGCGTTTTAACCACATGCCGGGCAATGCATGCGCACAGCTCAGTTTGAAAACACGTTGCTCTGGGAGAGGAGCCGGGGGCTGTCCTCCTAGGAGGCTGCCCCCTGAGAAACTCCCCTGTTTGGTTCCCAGGGTTCAGCCTCCCTAGTGTGAACAGATGTGGTTCTAATTATAGGGCCAAGCCTGGGGGTAGACAGCTCACCTGCTGGGCAACAGCGCTGCTCACCTGGAAGGAACCTCGCTCTGCTCATCCCCGAGGCCTCTGCTGTCATTTCTGGGTTTCTGCCTCAGGTTGTGTCATCCTGGACTTGCAAAACTCAAGTGTGAATTTCCAACTCTGGTGACACCTTAATTAAAGGCGACTCTCCCCTTCCATTAGTAAGGTCACTACCTCCTGTCTAACCTGTCCCCTCAAAGGCTTGGAGGGAAGAAGATGCTGACCTCATGGTGTGGCCTCAGTTAAGGCACCTTTGGTGGCTTCTCCAAATTTATCAATGTCTTGGGGAGGCACATAGCATAACAATTACTCACGGCCGTAGGGACGTCGGGATTGATTTTTTTTTCCCTTCCCAAACAAAAGAACGGTCCTCTGGCTTTTACCAGCTGCAACTGCTTTTCTAAACAGAAAGCATTTTATTTTTGGCAGTTCTCGGTATAACTCTGTTGGGGGTGTGTGTGTTACAATTCCCATTTGCCAGAGGGGAAAACAGTGTCACATTCTCAAGGTCACGCAGCAAACTAAATGGCAGAGTGAGGACCTGAACCCAGGTCTGAGCGATGCCAAAGCCAGCGCTCTCTGTCCCCCTGGGCCACGCCTGGACTTTCAAAGACAGAATCCCCGGTGGGTGGAGGCCACCTGTTGTTTCCTTTCAGGGGAGGAAGAAAAGCTGGAATGTTCCCTGATGATCGATAAACATGCTCCTCCTTCTTCTCTCACTTCTCCTGCTTCTCCCAGGCAGGTGGGTGCCTCCACGTGAGGCCTCACAGCATCCTCACTTTCTCCCCACCAGGGGCTTGGCCCCGGAAATGTGGTTCCTCTGCTCCAACTGGCTTCTTAGAAGGTCAGGAGTTGAGCCCGGGAAGCTTACCTGCCAGGGGCGGTGGCCAGCAGGCCGAGTGTCCGTGGCTGAGTGGCTGTGGCCTTCCCAGGGACTGGCGCACACTCAGCTCCCAGAATGGCCCTGGCTGTTTCTTTGGTCCTGGGGGAGAGGCTGGGTGTTTCTGACGGCCGCGATCTTCTGGGGAGGGCAGGGCTGGGCTCAGGTCCTGCTCACTCAGGGCAGCGTGATGACTTTCTGGGCCCTGGGCACCTCCTTTGCGTTTGAAGGCCCCTTCTTCTATTCAAAAGCAAAATCTGGCCCCGGAGGGTGTGGCTCATCGGCTTGAGTGTCGGCGGGTGGAGAGACCCGATCTATCAGGGCACACGTGAGAACAAGAACCCAGGCTCAGACCCCAGTCCAGAGCCCCTGGGTCCTACCCCAGGCTGTCTCCTCAGGGGCGCCGCCCTCAGGGAGACAATTAATTACAGGCCAATCTTCTTGGCAAAGACATAATAAGACTTTGCCACAAACTGCCGCCCACACGGCCTCCTTGGCCTTTCCCCGACTCCCTCCCTCTCCTCACGAGACATCCGCATGTGGGCTGCCACGTGCATGCAGTGCCGGGCAAGGGCCTGGTCTTTAAAGACAGCACAGCCCCGGGCAGAATCCCGGCTCTACCACTGAGATGCTGGGCAGGTTGCTTCGGGTTGGCTTCCTCGCCTGGGAAAGGGACATGACCACGCTTCCTACGGCCAGGGGCAGGTGCAAAGGTGGTGCAAGATAAAGCACCGGCTCTCTGGCAGGCACATGGTGGTGGGGGTGGGGGGAACCATCCTGAGGATGAAGACGGTAAGGAGGAGGAGGGACGCAGAGGGGGGAGCTGCTTCCTCCCCAATCTCTCCTTCAGGAAGCTGCCCAAGGGGGAGCCCACAGCATCCGTGGCAAAGCGCTGGAGCAGAGGGGAGTTCCTGACCATCCGTGGCCTCGTGGTTGCTAAGGCACAACCTGATGACTTCCCTCAGTCCTGGAGAATGGCTGTAGTCCCAGAAATCTCTGCGAGGTGTTGTACGGGCAGCATGAGGCTCTGGAGAGAGTTGAGCTCCAGGAACTTCTAGGGAAAGGGGGAAGGAAGGGGAGAGATGGCCGGTGTTGAGCATCTCCACTGGGTGGCTCTTTGCTCAGCTCTGGGTTTGTGGAAATGGCCCTGTGTGAGTCTACTGGTAGATGGTCAGCCAGGGCCCTTGGCTCTCTGGCTTCAACTCTTGCTATGTCTTCATGGTAGGCAATGCCCTCGGAATTAGAGTCAGCTGGACACCACATCCCATGGCCAGGGCCCAAGGGACGCTCCTGGCTTCCTTCCGAAGGCACCAAAGTCAGACTCTGAGCCCACTGACGCCACCTCCCTGACCAGCCACGGGCTGCTCACAGATGTTTCCCTTCAGCTTTTCTTTGGTGGAATGTCTTTCGTCCGCTGTGGCCGCTTCATGAGAGATGATGCCGTCTGTGCTGTCTGTGCAGGCCTTTCCTGCAGAGACTTCTGTTACCCCGAGTCCTTACTGGCTGCGGCATAAAATATTAATGCCTAACCAAGCGTGTGAGCTCTGGAGCCTTCCTGGTGCAGGGTCTGGTTTCACAGTCCGCAGGCGGCAGCTGCAGGCAGGGTCCCCGGCAGGTCCAGGGCCCCAGAGCCTCAGCGCCGCTGTGAGGATCAGCCCTGGACCGGTGCTCCGGCTCAACAGCCACGTTCTGGGGATCTGCCGTCAAGGGGCACTGCGACCATGAGAGGCACATACCCTGGCAGATGGAGCACCGTAAAGAATCTGACTTCTGGAATCTGAACTGAGCTGCGCTGGCTGCCGGCAGAGCCAACTGGTTGGTGCCTGTGTGATGGCCGAATCAAAGCACTCACCTGCTCACACGCATGGACGTGATGGTCGAATGCACATGTTCTTTCCCCCTCTTCCAAAATATCTTCATGTGGAGCCTGTGAGCCTTCCTCCAGAAAGTGCACGCAAAATAATTGCATCGGTTTTTTCTAGAGATAGGATTTGCATTTTATCATTAGATTCTTAAAGAAGAATATAATGCGGGCCCTCCCTGATGTTGAAAAATGATAATGCCAGCAATCGCGCTTCAAGCAATACCTATGGCTTCTTGCAAGTGAGAACAAGGGTCCAGGCACAAAGACGTTCCTGGAAGCATCGTTTGTGGTGGCAAAGATGAGATGTGGAGGGCTCTCCAAGGGGGTGAGCTAAGAACAGCAAAGTGCAGAGCAGCTGGGAGCTGCGTTAACATGGGGGGAGGGGGGTGAGGCATTTCTCTGCGTGGGCTTCCACATGGGGGCTCTCTCTGGGAATCATCCAGCCCCTGGTCTCAGTGATTGTCTCAGAGGAGGCAGATGTGGGGACAGAGGTTGGGGCGAGTGGAGGCTTCCTTTTCAGCCAAGTTTGTTCCGTCTGGACTTGTATGGCTTAAAAACAGTCAAACAAACAAACAAACAAACAAGCAAAAACAGCCCCACCGGGCAACATGCCAACTTGACTTTCAAAAGAACCGGAGCAGAGAGAGGCATGCGAACAGGGGCTGAGGCTGAACACCAGGGCCGGCTAATTTGGGTGGGCAGCTGCCACGCCTCTAATTTAAGAAGGTGGCCAAGGTCAAGGCCTGACTCACAGCTGGCTTGCGGTGGCCCAGGGAGTTAAGTGGAGTGGCGTCCTCCCTTGCGGCGTTTAATAGTCTGCTGCATGCAAGCTCGTATTTTCTCCATAATCACAGGATCTATGGCTTTGCTGAATGCAGCTCAAAGCTCGTGTACAAACCCCATTTACCCTCCGCTGAGGCCTTCAGGGCTGGGGTGCTATAGCAGACACTCAGCCTCTGTTGGGTAGGGACCGGAGGGAGGGGACTTCGCAGTGACTCATGAGGGCTGACGAAGGTGACTTGCCCCTCTGCACTCAGGAGGGAAGTCCCCCAGGAGGTCATCTGTGTGGCAGAACAGCCTGGGATTGCCCACTGGCCAACCTGCCAGGCGGGCTAGGCTGGGGCGAGCTGAGCTGTAGGCCACATTCCTCGGCCATGAAGTGTCCATAGGTCCTTCACACTTTGGTTGCATGACCCAGTGACAGCTGAGTAGGCTTTTGATGCAAGTTAACTATTTGCCTGAGGCCTAGTGAGGACTGGTCAAGAGGTGGGGCAGGGCCTCATTGGCGGTCCAGGTATAGGGCCTCTGGGCTGCTTTGAAATCTTGCTCTCTGAGGTGAACACCTTATTTTGACAGTAAGTCGCTGGCACGGCTCTTGGGTGGGATGGGATGTCCAGCCTGCATTCCGCCCACTTGTGGCAGCCCTGCCCCTGGCTGAAGACAGCCTTCTGGGACGCCCCCAGCAGGGAGGCTCACCGACCTGCAGAGGCTTCTTGTGCACCCACGGTGTTCATCCATCAGACTCGCCTGGATGTAGGCCACTCACCGTCCTGGGTGGCACAGGGCTGTGGAATGTCCCAGGAAGAGGGACTTCCAGTGCTAAACCCAGAGCAGTTCCGGGCAACCTGGGTGGCTGATCACCCTGGAAGCTTGTCACCGAGGGACATGCTGTCCTCTGGCAGACTCACTGCCTCCCTCCAAGGGCACGGGCCCCGCATTTCCTTTTCTTCCCTTTGATAGTTACAAACTTTGCAGAAAAGTTGCAAGAATAATGCAAAGACTTCCCAGATAACCTCCATCTAGATTCCCCCAAGTTTTTAACATTTTATTACGTTTGCTTTATCCTTCTCTCTCTCTCTCTCTCTCTCTGAAGAGTAAGTGACAGGCACGAGGCTTCTTTACCCTAAATACTTCAGAATGCATTTTCTAAAAGCAAGAATTGTTTTACAGCCGCTGCACAAGGAACACTACCAGCAAATTAGCGTTGGAACAACACTCCTATCAAATCTACAGACCGCATTGGGGTTTATCAATTGTCCCAATGACGTCCTTTGTGGCAAAAGGAAATGCCAGCTCAGGTGTGGCCTTTGGTTGTCACCTCTCCTTAGTCCCCTTTCATCTGAAACAGCCCTCGTTTCTTCTGAGTTGACTTGTGTTTCATGGTGGCATTCCCTGTTTTGAAGAGGACAGGCCCGTCCTGCTGTGGAATGAAGGGCCCTGGGGCAGTGCCTGGCACATAACTAGCCCCCAATAAATGTTGTCACATGTTGAGCGCCTACTGTGTACCAGGCTTCTTGCATTAGCTCATTCTTCTCTTCAACAACTCTTTGAAGGACAAGGGGTATGATTATCCCCATTTTGCAAAAAAGGGGCGGACGTTCCAAAGACGAGGAGCCAGCCTGCAGAGAGTGGGGGGAATGGCATTTCAGGCAGAGGGAACAGCAAGGGCCAACGTGTGTCTGGGGGAACACGAAGGTGGCTCGTGTGGCTGGAGCTGAGCTGGGCTGAGTGGAGGGAGGTCATGGGGCCAGGCCCGAAGGGCCACATGGACCACGGTTAGAAGTTCGAGTTTTGTGGGAAGCTCCATGGGAGGCCACGGAAGCTTTTAAAGTTGGAAGGTGATGTGGTCTCCTTTACATGTCACAGATTCTCTGGCCGTGGATCAGACAGGAGGTCCCGAAGGGTCCCACCCTCCTGCCAGGACCAAGTTGTGCCCCCTCACCCTGCATGGCTCCCCAGTACCCCGGCTGGCCTCTGTCTCCTGGTCCTCAGTCCTGATCTCTCTTTCTCAAATCCTGTCCTTGCATGCTCGATGGTCCTTCTACCACGGCGGCCACTCTTGCAGCCTCCAGCCCTTGCTGAATGCTCTTTCTACGAAGACCAAGACAGGGACTCTGGACTCAGGCAGACCTGGGACCAAGTCCTGGCGTGGCCACTCACTAGCCTGACCTTGCCTGAGCCTCATTTTCCCTTCTAGAAAAAGTAAACATACCAATAGCACCTACATCCTACATCTTGGGATGCTTTCAAGGATCACCAGAACATGCTGGACTGTGCCTGCCTCTGTGCCTGGCATGGGGTCAGCAGTGGGCTGCCTGGGTCTGACCCTTTCTTGACTCAGAGCGATGGAGGATCAGTGCCTGCTGCATCCCTTGCTGCTGCCCAGGTTGTGTGGCTTGGCCACGTGGATTCTTGACCTGGTTTTTCTCTACTTCTGACAGACCCAACAGCTGGCTTTGCTGCAGGCAGAGAAACCAGGGACAAGAGGCTGAAACCTGAGGAGGTGAAGTTAAGCGGCAGATTCACAATAGCTTCTGTGAGCTTGGCAGGTAGAGCTGAAGTGGGCGTTATCAGTAAACACAGCAAGGCCATTGCTCTCCTGGGCAAACTGCGCCCCCAGCTTGGTGAAGCCTTGGAATGTTCCCATTAGACCCCCATTGGGGGTCAACGTAGTGGAGAATGCTGGACCTGAGGTCAAAAGCCCTGCCACCCTCCAGCTGTGTGACCTTGGTCGAGTTAATGAACAGCCTGTTTCTTTGGTAAACCACAAACCAGGGCTTCAAAGTTGCAGTGGCAAGAAGAAAATATGACAGTGACCAGGAGAAGCTTTGCAAACATTGAGCCTCTAGGCCCCTGTGAAGGGGATGGTGATGAGGATAGTGTCTGGGACAATGTATCGAGGCTTCTAGAATCAGAGAGACTGGGTACCACTCCCGGCTGTGTGACTTCGGGCAAGTTACTTAACCTCTCTGAGCCTCAGTTTTGTCATCTGTATGGTGGAGACAAGAGTGGTGTCAGTGTGGTTAGGAGGATAACATGGGCTCAGGTTGAATCATGCCTCCCATAAATTTATGTCCATGTGGAAGCTTTGAATATGATCTTATTTGGAAAGGGGATTTCACAGATGGAATCAAGTTAAGATAAAGTCATACTAGGTTAGAATGCGCCCCAGTCCAATATGACTGACGTCCTTACAAGGGGAGGGGGATTGGGGAAGAGACACAGACACGTGGAGAAGAGAACACCATGTGGAAACTGAGACGGGGATCGAAGTGCTCCATCGACAAGCCGAGGAACACCGAGGACAGCCAGCAGGCGCCAGACGCCAGAAGGGGCAAAGGAGGATTCTCCCCTAGTGCCGTCGGAGGGAGCCCGTCCCCGCCAACACCTCAAATTCAGGCCCCGGACTCCATAACTGCGAGGGAACACGTTCACGTTGTTTGAGCTGCCCGGTGCATGGTGACTTGTCACAGCGCCCACAGGATCCCAGCACATCCCGAAGAAGGGCTCCCTGCAGGACGTGGCACGTAGCAAGCCCCGTGTCACTTTGTCATTCTTCTACAGCCACTGGACGACGGGGATGGGTTCTGAGAAATCTGCCGTCGGGCGATGTTGCCGTTGTGCGGACATCGCACGCAGGGTGCGCCGGAGCAATCGTACGCGGTCTGGCCCGCTGTGCGCCTGGGCTGTAGGGTAGAGCCTGCTGCTCCCGGGTTACAAGCCTGTGCAGCACGTGACTGTCCTGAATACTGTGGGCAACTGTGACAAAACAGTCAGTATGTGTGCATCTGAACGCAGCGAAGGCACAGTAGAAATACAGCGTGAGAGACAGAGAAGGGTGCCCCTGCACAGGGCACGGGCCGTGAACGGAGCGCCTGGGTGGAACTTGCTCGGGGTGAGTCCGTGAGGGAGGGGTGCGTGACCGTGCAGGCCTGGAACATTCCCATGCTGTGACATCACAACAGCTGTGACATCACTAGGCCTTCAGAATTTCTCAGCTCCATTGTAATTTTGTAAATTAAGTTTACTAGGGCGACAGGAGTTAGTAAGATGATGTAAGTTTCGGGGGTACCTCTTTATAGAACGACATCTGTGTACTCTGTCGTGTGCCCACCGCCTGAAGCCTCACCTCCTTCTGTCACCACAGGTTTGACCCCCTTCACACTCTCTGTCCTTCCCCCACCACATCCCCTTTGGTAACCTCATGGGACCACTGTTATATATGGGGTTCGTCGGTGGCCGAAACATTGTTATTTGACACATGACTATAATTATCCTTAATAATGGTTTCTTGGCAGGTTGTTACGGCTACAGACGTGGCTGGGGGAGAGCCCCTGCAATCTCCCTGGCCTCAAACCTTGCTGGAGGTGAGGGTGGCATGGCTGCCCAGGCTGTGGTCTCCACAAGTCCTTGTCTGGACGGGGACGGGGCAGCTGCCCCTGGGGGTGGTGGAGGGTTCCCGTGAATCTGCTGGGGAATGAGGCTTGGAGGGTAGGTCTCCATGAGCCCTTGTTGGGGGAGGGGTGATGGCTGCCCCGTGTCTATAACCTCCTGGGAGCTGCCTGGCGTGGCAACAGCCCAGGCCTGGTTTCTGGATTCCACCTCGACAGATGCCTCATAAACCTGTCTGGCAACAACATTCCTCCGACACCCAGAGCAGCTGGCTGTCACCCCGCAGCCCGCTGTGGTTTTGTAACGTGCAGACGAGGGACGCCAGCTGCGGCTCTCCGGACAGTCCTGAGCCGGGAGTCTCCCCTGTGGCAGGCAGGGCCCTTGCCTTCTGTCCAACTTCTGTTCGGAGACCGGAGGCGGGTCCTCCGAGGCCTTCCTCAGCAGGAAGGGAGGGAGACAGAGGCCTCTGGGCTCCTCCAGACTCGCCAACAGGTCTGACTCCACTTCCCATTTCCTCTGAGGCCTGTCACAGCTTCTAGGTTTGGGGCAAGGAGTGTCATGGTGTGGGTTTCGGGTAAGAGTGGGTAGTGGCAAGAAGTGACCTCCAAATAGCTGGTTCTGGCATTTTCCTTGGACTGGCCACTTGATCTTTTAGGGCCCCAGTTGTCTCACCTGGAAATGGGGATGCTCTGAGGATGTGAGGAGCTATCAGAAGTGGAGGGTACCCTCCCTCCCCTGTGCCCAACAGCGCCAGGCACTTGGACCAGGAGGAGCAGGAAGAGGGTTCGACCGCATCTTTGCTCGTGTCCACTAATTTATACCAGCGCAGAGGAGGTCTCGGGGGGAAAGGGACAGGACTCCTGAATGAAGTCGCGGTTACAAAAGCCTGCCTCCTGGGCGGGGTGGCCCAGCTGAGCCCATCCTGTGAACGGTTCCCCAGGCTGAAGCATGAAGCACAGAGATGGGGGACATTGCACACCCATGGCCTTGAGCTGCCAAACCAACCCTGAAGCTATTCTGATGACAAATGTGCACAAATCTGCCCCAGGTCAGCCACCAAGGACTTCAGAGATTCGGGCAGGGTTTACGAGGAGGCCCATTTGGCGTGGAACTCTGAGCATTGCAGGGCTGTTTTGGGCTGAGACTATTTCAATGGGTAAGGACAGCGCTGATGGGGAAAGTGAAAGCAGCCCACCCTGGCCCCCGGCCCCAACTGTCTGCTGGCCTCAGTCAAGCTCCGAAGGCGGTGTCACCCCATCCAGGCTGGGGCTAGGCCTGAGCATTCTGGAGCGCACGCAAGGCTCCGTTTAAGGAACTCTTTTCCTGTCCAAGTCCCCTCCCATTTTCACCCACAATTGAATTTAACGAACAGGATCTGAGTGTCTGCTGCATGCCAGGCTTTGTGGCAGAAGAAAGGATCGCAACAATAATAACGGGGCAGTCCTAACGACGGTGACAGTTTCTTCCTCTGACACATGAGGTAACATCAAGGACTTAGTTGTAGTGCCTGACACATAATAAGTGCTTATAAATATTACCAATAATAATATTAATAATAACAACTATTATTGTTAGGGCTGCCATTTATGAAGACATCGAGGCTCAGAGAGGTTAAGCACCTTACCCAAGGTCACACAGTATGGAGCCTGAATTCAGGGAGCTCAAGCCTCATGGAGAAGACAGGTATGCCCCTCTCAAGAGGGAGGGGACTGAGGGAAAATGAGCTAAGGGAAAGGTAGGTGGTCGCGGGGACTCTCTGACTGGGCAGTGTCAGGAAGGGGTGCTATGCCCATGGGGCCTCACCAGGTGAATGGGCTGTCATCATGGAGGTAACTGCATGAGCAAAGGCCAGGTGGTGTGGACACACAGTGGACTCAAGCAACAGAAAAAGGGCACCCGGGGGAATCAGTGGGTGAGAAGGCTGGGCAGTTCCGTTGCAGGCAGATGCCAAAGAGCCCCAAATGCACGCTGAGGACTGACCCAGGGTGGCAAGGACCCCACTGACTGTACCCTTGAGAGGCAGTATGGCGCAGCGGCTCAAGACCTGGACTCTGCAGCTGGCCAGCCTGGGGTCCAATCCACAGAGCAGGGCCAAGGGCGGCACATGCACTCTTCGGCAGGAGGAGGAAGGCGGCAGCCCCCAGCCCAGCACCAGCCTGTCTGCCAGGCCGGGTTTGGGTTTCAGGCCAGGAGAGCTTTCGGGTCTGTCTTTGGGCTGTGACTCTCCAGCTGCTCTGAGTGTCCGGAGTCCTCTGGCCTCTTCCCTCCAAAGCAGCCCACTGCAAAGCCTGTAGGGACGCCCAGCCTGCCTGGGAGAATGGTGCTCAGCTGCTTCGAGCTGCTGGGCACAGGCAGGATGCCAGGTTGAAAGTCTTCGGAGCTGAGTGAAATTCTAATAAATTATTGACAAGCAGGAGCTTGGCAGGCACGTGGGTTTGTTTGAGCCCGGGGCAGGACTCTCAGAAGGTGGTCAGAGTCTCCGAAATGCAGCTTCCTTCGTCCCAATAAGGCTGGGCCACCTGCCCGGAGAGGCAGGCACTCCACATCCCCCGCCCCCCAGCCACTGATCTCCTTTCTTGTGCTGGTGTTCTTTCGGGAGGCCTGGGCGCCGAGCGGAAAGGCCCAGTCCCTTGTAGTCATCCCTGGCACCATGCGTTAGTGGCAGGAAGGTCACCAGGGCCCCCTCTTCATTGCCCAGGGAGGAACAGAGACCCGGACAGGAGACCCAGAGAGGGGAAAGAAACTGCCCAAGGCCATGCAGTGGTAGGGAACACAGTTCCCAGGTACCTGTCCCCAGGTACCCCCCTTTTCCCCCAGCGCTCCAAGCTGCCTTCCCACAGCGGCCACCACGGACTCATCCATGGGCCTCCACCCAGCCATTCTGATAACACGGAGCCTCAGTTTCTCCATCCGTACAATGGCAATGATAGCACCTGCTGCACCTGTTCTGAGGATTAAGTGATGGCAAAGCCATCCTGTATATAAAAGGGTTAGGCCAGTGTTTGGGACACACCTGTCCCTCAGCAGAACTGCGCTAAGTTGAATTCAAGTCCCACCCTGCTCTTCCAGGCAGGCCCCAGACATTCCAGTTGTTTGGGGCAGGTGGAGGTTCCCCCCCTCCCCAGTGAAGATGACGAATGGAAGCCGCTGAAACTGCCGAGCTCCTAGTCACTTCTTCCCCATCCCCTGGGAGCTGGGGATGTCAGCAGGGCGGGCAGAAGGTTGAGACTTGTCAGTGATGACTAAGAACCCAGAGCTGTGGGAGTCTGCTTCATCAACAGCATCAAAACTTCCTGTGGCTGTTTGCAAACAAGGCCACCCCCAGAGGAGGGAGACCAGCGTGGTGGTGGTGGTGCGGCGGGGAAGCCCCGGGGCTGCCGCAGAGCCTGGCTGAGTGATGCTGGCGGTGCCACGAGGCTGGCAGGGGGGTCAGCGGCCGTGGCTGCCATCCCTCAGGAACACAGGGCTCCTGTCACCTGGCTGCTGCCTCTGCAGAGCCCAGCCTGCCCTGCTAGGAACCGAGAGCTGATTGCAGATGCCGGATCTCTTCGTTGCAAGAAGCCAGAAGGAAGTGCCAGCCTGGGGCCAGAGCATGGATAACCTTTGTGATGCCAACGGCCCCCTGAACAGAATCTCCTGGGGTTGAGGGATATTCTCAACCCCACCTGGGAAGGCAGGTGACTAGGGGTTAAAGAGCAGACAGGGAGGGGGTGCGCTGACTCAGTGCTCGGCCCCGCCCCGCCCAGCCCAGCAGACAGAAACCGAGCTAAGGAGCCAGACTGCTACCCCTCTCCTGACAGCCGGGATGCAGACGTCTTTTTAGATGCCTCCTGCCTCACAGGGGAACCAGCCGGCGAGAACTCCAGATCCAAGAGAAAAACTGTAAATTAGCGTGAAAAGTAGTTCCCATCAAAAATGCTGCCAACGACAGTGTAAAGTGGAAATTGGGTACAGACGTCCTGATGGCAATCTGGCAACATGTTTAGAAAGTGCAAAAAAAAAAAAAAAAAAAAAAAAAAAAGCCTAGACTTTTTATTCAGAAAGAGTCTATGAAACTTACAGCCCCTGCTCATCCTTGCCTCCCCGCCCAGGGAATGAACAGGCTGTGAGGCCGTATCGACAGCAGTTGTATTTATAAAAATGAAAAAGTGGGAGCTACTCACACGTCTGACCCCATGGGCTGCCAGGTCGGTCGGGGCGTTGTTCAGTGGGGTATTATGCAGCCATTTAAAGCGATTTTTTCCCAGTCATTTTTACGGAGTGCTGCGTGGGTGCGTCCCCAGACACTGGCACCCCAGCGTGGAATGGGACCTGGGCCTTGTCCTTGGTCTGGGGCCTGAAGTTCAGGAAAGAGCAGGCCTTAGAAGGAAAATGTCACTTGGGAAATGTGTAGTATGTGGATTTAAATGAGGAAAGGCAGGGTAGAAAATTGTATGAACTCTGTCTCCCTCTACGATTACCTGCTGGCTGTGGAATGCCGGCCGAGCTGGGCTCCCCACCCGTCTTCCCTGCTTGCTGTTACTTAGTTCCTAGGACCCAGTGGGTCAGGTACTGGTTCCAGTCTCACGGTCACAGCAGGAAACTGTGGCCTGGGGAAGTGACCGAGCCAGGTGTCAGACCCAGGTGTCAGGCCCAGGACTACCTGACCCCTAAACCCAGTCTTAACCATCACTCTGTCCTGTCTCTCCTTAACACAGAATAACATCTGCTCAAAGTCAAGTCCCAAAGAGAAAATCTGGGCCAATGGCAGTAAGTTAAGGGTGGTGGGATAGGGGGCTTTTTCCTCTCTTGGTTTCTCCTACATTTGTGCAGGAAAGAATAAAAAACCCAGACACCTAGAATTTGCAGCAGATGGGGAGAAATGAATGGGGAAGTGGGAAGGAGTTAATAATATATGCCTTGGCTTAGAACAGGGAGACAGGATGATTTAGGAGCAAGGAGTGAAGCCAGGAGCATTTGGGTGATGGAGCCCCCGTGGCTTCTGGACAGTCTTTGAAGCGCAGACTCCGGGAGGAAGGGTGGGGGCAGGGCTATCCCCCTCCCTCCACCCCGGCCATTCTTGCTAAATCTTTTTATCACCTAGTGAAAGTACATACCTCCTCCATGTTTGCATTCCTCTCATTTTTTAGACTACAGGAAATGATAAAAGGGGAAAAACCCCTGTTTCCTTTCTGTCCTGGAGCCAGGAGAGGGTTATCTTTGCCAAATTCTCTCTTCGGTCAGAAGAGGTTCTAGTTTCCCCTCACTGGCAATATCCCTGCAAATGCAGAAAGGAGTCGCTGTCTAGAGATTTGAAAGCAAAGTGGTTTTGTCGGGAGGAGGGTTGCCTTGTTCTCTGCAGAGACCTTTGGGAATGGGAGAACATTTTTTCCTGTCCACACAGCTTCTAGAAACTAGGCACCCTTGGGCAGGGCTGGGGAGGGCACAGAGGGAGCCGGAAGGGGAGAAAGGTCCCATTTGTTCGAATGCTGATTGAGCACCCAGTGCCTGTGGGTGCTGAGTCTGTACCAGCAGAGAGTGACAGGAGCTTACCTTCTCCCAGCCCCTTCAAGGCCGCAGAGGGGTGTGGCTTCCTGAGAGCTAGCAGGCCAGCCCACCCACGATGCTCAGAGGCTGAAGGATCAAACTCACCTCCAGGGGTGAGGTGCAGAGCCCTGTCCCCATGGCGGATTTCCACCCACCCCCGCACCACCAGCTCTTCCTGTGTTATCCCCCACGGACTCCTTCAGGGCTACTGGAAGATGAGGTTTCCAGTCGGCTCAGGATGACTTACTCTGTGACTTGTAAGCCCAGAATGTTGTTCTCTGACTTCAAGAAACTATTTCTTACCCAGACTCATGCAAAGATACACCTTTTTCACACCTGCAGGGTGCTCCTTACTGACCACATGGAAATAACTGCTTAGGGATCCGTCTCTTCCTTCCTCTCCATAGGAATTATCATGCATTTGCACGGGAAGAAAGCCTGTTTGGAGGTGTTTAATGTACCCTGCCCTTCCCCTCTGGCTTGTACCTGGTCTGTTTATTGACTCTGTGATGTGGGGCCCTGCACAGGCCTTCCCTGCAGTCAAGCCAGGAAAGGGCGCTGATGTCAAGGAGCTGATTACGGTCCAGCGCGGGCGGGAGGGCGGCGGCAGGGAGGTGAGGAGTCAAGTGACTTTGGAGCCTAGGATGGTCAAGGAAAGTGACCTCTACGCTGGAAGGACTTGAAGGGCAAGCAGGAGTAGGTCGGGTAAAGGTGTGGCGAGGCGGGTAGGAGCAGCATGGGTGTGACAGGGCTCACAGGGAGAACAACGTTGCAGAGGCCTGGAGGTGATTGAATCTCACGTTAAATCATTAACTCTGAGCATCATGGAAGCCTCGCTTGTGCTTTACCCTGAGTTACTATGAGAGTCAGACCAAGCAAACGCCCGCGCTTTGCGTTCTGAGCAGAACTCTTGGGGTCTTGGCGACCTGGCAAGTCCTCCACTTTCCTGGTAGCCAGAGGAGAGTTGGCAGTTCCCACATCAAGCCATCAGTGACCATTTCTAACACAGAAATGACCTTGAAGTCATTGGTATGTACTTCCTGGTGACACTGTGCATTCTTAAACTAAATTTTTCCATCAGAAAGCAATTTATTTTTGCCCTGGCTGGTGTGGCTCAGTGCGCTGAGCGCCAGCCTGCTAACCCTAAAAGTCGCTGGTTTGATTCCCAGTCAGGACACATGCCTGGGTTGCAGGCCAGGTCCCCAGTCGGGGGCATGCGTGTCTCTCATGCATTGATATTTCTCTTCTTCTCTTTCTCCCTCCTTTTCCCTCTCTCTAAAAGTCAATAAATAAAATCTTTAAAAAAAAGAAAGCAATTCATTTTTACATTTCAAGTCAGAGTTTTGCTAGAATTCTGAAAACGCTTCCTCCTAGTGCCTGAAATTTCTGTTTCCTTCACTGGTGTTTTGATCTGAGTAAACTCTGACAGCTGTTCACACAGGATAGCTCGACACGCGTGTGCATGTGTGGAGCTGCATGCACACCAGTTGGGTATGTCTTAGCTCTGTCACACACTGAGTTTGTGAGTGATCTTTTGGAGACTGTTTCCCCTTCTAAAAATGGGCATACGATGGTGCCCCCCTCATGGGTGTTCAGGGTTAAATGGGTTCTTGTTTATAAAGAGCTTAGAGCGGTGCCTGGCACGGTGTTAGCTTTGAATAAATGGTGGCTATTATGTGCATAGAAAAAAAAAAACAAAAACAAAAAGACCGTCCTAAAATGTTGGCAGCATTTATCTCTAGTGGGTGGGATTCTGGTTACAATGAATATCTATTTCTTTTGTAATTCAGAGATAAAGAACAAGCAATGTTATTATTAACTTAAAAATCTGGCTTTGATTTTGTTGGAAGGAACCCATAGTTACTGTTGGTGTACGGGCCTGCAAGGAAGAAGAGGCATCCGGTTTTGTGCCAGGACTTGAAAGATAGACACCTCCCCCACCCCCACCCCCCAATCAGATAATAGGGACTATCACAAAGGGAGATACTTGGTCAGGGGTCTGGAGAAATTTCACCCTCATCCAACCTTGCCGTTCCCCTGACCATGGCCGTCTGGAGGGGTGAGCAGGGAGATTCAGAGAAGGTAACTCTCAAATTATGGTTTTCTCTCCCCGTGCGTGGGTGGGTTATTCGGGATTCTTATCTGCAAGCCTCTAACTCTCTAGGGAACCATTCAAGGGAAGAAACATTTATCCTCTGTTGGGTTTTTGCTTGGGCATCTTGGTTAGAAAGTGAAATGCACACTAGCCCAGGACCAGCAGGAGGATTGCAAATGTCCTGCTCTGGCAGCCAGCACAATCTGAGGCCCCGAACCTTGGCTCTGTTCTGGTTGAGATTCTTGACCACCAGCCCGGTTCCTGGGTAGCAGCAGGAGACAGAACCTCTTGTGGCTGCAGGACCCCCTTCAGTCTCCTCTTTGCTGCTCCTGGGCCATCCCCTGCCAAGCAGGAAGGGGCAGAGTGCCCACCCTCCCCCGATTATCTGCAGAACCATCACCCTGCACTAGGCTGGCTTCTGAGCCTTTCTTTCTCCTCCTTCCGCACCCTGGAGGAGGAATCTTGCTGCTGACTCCGGAGTAAAATGCCGCCTCTGTGTGGGAGACAAAGAACAGAGTGGTTTCTCCGGGTCAGCTGTCTCTCCTCAGCTCCTCCAGGCATCTGCGAAGAGGGCCTTTGGGGGTTACCCTGGGAGCTGCTGCCCTCCACCCGAGTTTTCACTGGGGCTGAAAGGAATACCTTACCTTAAAAAGTCCCAAGCAGCTCTCCTGCTCTGGGAGATACTAATCTGCCTGGGGGAGGGGAGGGCTGTGGGGGTGCCCTGCCTGGGGAGGCAGCCTGGCCTCTGCATTCCTACCAGAACTAGTAAGAGCATGCGTGTGAAAATGTGTGATAACGTGTGAAAGTGCATGTGTGTGCACCGTCACTAGTGAGTGTGTGAGGGCACACATGAAAGTGTGTTCTTCGGTTAAAAGAATGCATGCACTATAGTGTGAGAGAGTGAGTCACAGAGCACGTGGAAGTGTACGTGTGTTCTAAAGGGTGTGTGAAGCGTGTGTGGGAAAGCGTGTGGGTGCATGTGTAAGTGTGCAAGAATGAGACAGTGTATACATGTACTAGCTAGAGTGTATAAGAATGCGTGTAAAAGTATGTGTTAGAATGTCAAAAAAGTGTACTAGAGTTTGAGAGTGTGTGAAGGGCAGCAAGGAGGCATGTGCGATAATAACTAGTGCATGTGAAAATTTTGTACTAGGGTTTGAAGATGTGTGTTTTAGAGTGTTAAATTTAAGTGCAAAAGTATGTATGTACGAACTGGTGTGGGAATGTGTCCGAGCGTGCCTAGAGTATGTGTGAGGGAGGTGTGTACCAGCGAGTGAGTCCGTGTAGGGACGCATGAGCATGCGTGTGCGCCGGTGAGCAAGTGCGCACGTGTGCACTAGCGTGCGCGGGGTGCAAGGAGCCCGGGCACCCTGGGGACTGTCGGGGCGGAGCACGGGTAGTCGTGGCGTGGGTTGCCGCGCGCGTGAGTGCTCGCGTGAGTGTGCGGGAGCGCGCGCGCACCGCCGCCCCCCACTGGGTTGGAGCCGGTTGCCATGGGAACGCGCCGCGGCCCGAGTTAATCATTTCCTGTGGAAAGTGTGCGGGAGGGGTGGAGCGGGGCGGGCCAAAGAGGCGGCGGCGTGGACCTGCCTCCCGCCGGCTGGCGGTGCCCGGCCGAGACCCCGGCGCTGCGGCGAAGCCGGGATTCTGCCTCCGCCAGGCCGGTGAGTTGGGGGCTCGAGTGGGCTGGGAGCGGGGTCGGCGCTGGGCGTCCGCCTGGCCCGGTGATCTGGGCGCCGCGTCCGGGCCCACCCTGCCTGCGGGATCCCCCTGCCCGGCCCCTCTGAGAGGCGCGGGGCGGACCGGGCCCCGGAGACCCAACCCTGTGGCCTCCCCCCACCCCAACGCGCGGTCCAGCCAGAGCCGGGGACCTCGTCCAGAGCCGGGCATGGGGCGGTACGTCCCCTAGAATCAGCCGCCTCAGGACCCCCATTTCGATTTCATTGGCTAGGGAATGCCGTACCCTACCCAAGAACCGCGTGTCCGTCAGCGCTGCCGCTTCCCTTTGCAGAGGTCCCCCCCACCCCCAGGGCTCCCTGGAAGGCTGCAGTTTCGGGCCCTCCCACCACGTACGTTCCCTGGGCAGTTCGCTTCCCCCTCGCAGGGCCGGGAATGCGGGCCAGCCCCGAGGTTAGGAAGGAGCGCCCGGGCAGTGGGAGAATGGAGCGATTGACAGCAGCAGCCTGGGGGGTCCCAGCAGGGAGAGCAAGCTGGAAGCCACCTCCTTCAACCCCCAGTTGTGAGTTCGAGCAGAACTCTGGCGCAGTGAAGGGCCTGGTCCTGGGAGATTTTAAAGAGGAAGCTGTGTTTAAACACTCAAGCACGCCCCCAGCCCCCAGCCCCCAACCCTCGTGTGTCAAGGTTGTGGGTGGTGGCCAGCCCTGGTCTTTCACATTCCCTTGCTCACGGGTTTCAGGCCGGGTGAGGACCTCTGCCTGCCCAGGTCTATTGCCCATGCCCTTGATAAGTAGCCATCTCCTTGGCGGGGGAGAGTCGTTTGCAAAGAATGCAGCCTCAGAATGGAGCCCTGTGTTTTCACCGACTGGACTTTAGGGCCATAGGGTGATGAGTTCTGCTGCCCTTATGGGCATGAAGGGAGCAGTGGTTTTGAACTCTGGGTTGTCCTGGAAAACCCATGACCGGTGACTGTATGTAGGGGCGGTCCTAGCTCCTGTCCAGCCTCCCTGACCTTCTGTCCGCTCTCCCAGGGAGACTAAGCCCTCCCCAACAGAAGTGATCAAGTCCAAGTCTGTCCCTCAGTCATTGCAATGTCCCTGGTTTGGAGGGTAGGGGAGCGCTGCAGCTCGGTCGACGTGGCCTGAACCCGGAGAGGCAGTGCCCCTGTCCTGAAGCCAGCCCATCTGTATTCACGTACCCCTGGAGGGAGATCACTGAGAAACACAACCTGTGAGCTCTTTGCATACGCCAGTGTTGTTCTGAACACTTTATGTATGCATTATCCAATCGGTATAGTGACCCTGCGTGGTGGTGCTCTGCCCCTTCTCAGATGAAGGTGATGAGGCCCAGAAAGGCGAAGTACTTTTCCCAAGGTCACACATCCTTAAGTAGAGCCAGGTTCTGGACCAGCTTTTGGTCACAGCCACTCTGACACCATGCCCCCATGGTGCCACCCCATGAGGGCTAGGTTGGTGGCAGCCCTGGCCTTGGGCTTATACTTCAGATCTTTACACTCCTCTGTGCTAAATTCAGCTGCTCTTTCCTCTTCAGGATCTTGCACACACCCTTCCCCTTTCTTCCTGATATCTTCCTGGCCACCTCCCTGACTTCCCTTCCACAAAGCCACAGAAATATCGTCTCTTCCTGTCCCTGCCCCTCAGACTTAGCTGATCTCCTTAAAAGTCTTTTCCCTCAACCGTGGAATTAACTCTCAAGGCCCCGTTCAGCACGGAGATGGAGCCCGTCTCTCTCCCCCTCCTTGCCCAATGGGTAGCTGGGCATTGGGGTTGCTTGTGTGCCCTGCTCCGTGCCAAGCAGCCTGGAGAAGAGGCTGTCTGGCTGCCCATTCCCCCCACCCCGGTCTCCAGTTCCTCAGTGGAGCTGGCCTGCATCATTGGATTAGCCTCCACCGCATCCTGGGGCCCAGTCCTGCCCCCCACCCAGTGAGACTGCACCTGGGAGCCCCCTCCTGCACAAGCTGTCTCCCTCAGTCAAGGAAGGCAGGGACCACAAGTCCCTAGTCGGGAGCCTGGCATTCTTTCAGGGGTCAGCTCTGTGAACATCAGTCACCATGTCTTCAGGCCACCTGTCCCTGCATGCTTATTTCTTTTTTTCTCTTGATGCTTCCATCATTCCTTCCCCTCTGCGACCTAATGTGTCCCAATGGCTCCTCAGTACCACATGCTCTCCATGCAGCCTCTCCTTCCCACCCTAGCCCAGCTTCCCCGAAGAGAAGGAAGTGGCAGCTCCTGAAGCCTCTGCCCACCCCTCGGTTTGCCCTCTGCCTTGCTCCATGGACACTGTCCCTTAGAAAGGCCCCAGGAGCTCCCTTCCAGTTCGCCCTCTCTGTGGCGTGGTTCACTGGGAAGTGACCATCCTCTCCTTACTACTCACGGGTCCCTGCTGAGCACTTTGCACCTGCCTGGCTCCTGCCACCGCCCTTCTCCAGCTGTGCTCCCACCTGGGGCGGACTCTTCCCACCCTGGATGCCTCTTGTTTGCATGACCCTGAGTCTCCATATTCAGCCCTGCTCTCTTGCAAGCTTCTGTCTGGGCCTTTGCGTCTGCTTGTGTCAGAGCGTTCAGCCAAGAAGCCATCGCTAGACATTGGTGTGGATGTAGCTGTAGCTCCGGGCTGGGTGCTGTGGGGCTGCGAGCTTCCCCCTGGGCAGCGAGCCACAGAGGATCAGGAGAGAAGGACGATGTTCAAATAGATACCTTTGCTGCCCGGTAGAAAGCAGTCAGTGCAATGGCAGGTGGGGAAAGTGTTCTTCAACTCAGGTAGAACCAGTAAGAAGTCCTTGGGTGCTTCCAACTCCACTTTAAAACCAAAAGCAAACTCCACGTTGCCTTTCTGGGCTCTCTAGGCTTCTTCAGTAAATGGCATCACTGTTCACGCCCAAGAGTCCCTAAGTCTGGGACTCTAGCTTGGTCATCTCAGATGCCCTCAAGGCTGCTTTGCACACAATAAGTGCTCAATAAAAATTTGTGAAGTGAACTCGGGAAGTCTGTTCTGTTCATTTGCTCGGTTTATAAGGGATCTATGGGGCTTTCTATCTGGACTGTGCTCCCCACCCCACCCCCATTCTCCCAGAGCTCTGGGGCCTCCTTGCAGCCTGGTGTGACTGGAGGTTTGTTGAAGTGTTTACCTCCCTCCCCACAGGGAGCTTTGAGGCCCTGTTTCTCCTGATCAAAGAGGACGCCTGGCAGGTGCTTGGCACACAGCAGGCACTCAATAAATAATAATTAAATGAAGAATGAATGAATCTTTGTATCTCAACTCCTTGCCTGCTGCGTTGCAGTTTGAATACATGAATGAGCTGACTTGCAGAGAATTTGATATATACACCTAACTAACTGGTCACTGGCAACCGTCAGGGTCCCTTCTGATTAGATTTGCAGAGATGCCTTTGACTCATGCTTCCTCTGAGTGGGGCTGTGACCCGGCCAGTCTCCAAGCTGCCAGGCTCCGAGAGGAGGGGCCGAGAGTGGGATCTCCACATTGTGCTGCAGACACACCCAATGGGCTCCTTGCCCCCTTCTGAGCCTCCCTGCGCGGAATGGTGACTGGCCCCGTTTTTCCCTGTGAGCCCTGGGGTCCTCGGGGGACATGGGAGTTGGCGCAGATCCTCCAGGTCCGGGCTCCGGCCGGACCAGCGGCCTTCAATCTCGTCTCCCCTTGCTGTCTCCGCAGGCTGCCGGGGGCCCGGAGGAGGCTGCTGAGCCCCGGGCCATGGTCCAGTCTCGCCGGACCTGGAACCTGGGAGCCACGCCCTCGCTGCGCGGCCTGTGGAGAGTGGGCCGGGCCCCGGAGCCAGAGCCGGGGATGGCTCGCCCCGCCCCAGCCAGCCCGGCCGCCCGCCCTTTCCCACACACCGGCCCAGGGAGGTTGAGAACTGGTGAGTCCGCATTTTTAAAATGCCTCTTTATTTCCCTTCCTTCCTCCAGATACCAGAGATGAGAGCGAGGTTTCTCGCAAGTTCCTAGGCTCAGTCAGAGCTGTCAGGTAAATTACAGGGTCCGGCAGCCGGCGAGCCGAGCGGGCGTGGAGTCAGAGCGTCAATCTCGCCCCGGCTGCTGCCCTGCGCTGCCTGTGCTGAGAAATCGCGGGCGCCGAGTTACACTTTAACGCAGCCCCGAGAGCAGGGGGAGAGCGCTGCCAACTGCCACGCGGTCCCGGCCCGGCCAGGGGCCAGGTCGGGGTAGCTCTGCGGTCCGCTGGTCCTTGGTGGAGCGCTCAGGGTCTCCCTCCGGTTCCTGCCCGCGGCTGTAAACAAGGTAGGTGAGGTGGCTGCCCGGCTCCCTGCGCGCCGTTGACACTTGATCCTGCCTGGGCTGGCCCGCGGATGGCGGGAGGAGTGGACTGAGGCTGCTCCGGAGCGGGGCCTGGCGGGGTTTGGGTGCCCTGCGCTCTGTTTTCGGCGCCATTCAGGTGGTTTTACTGGGGCCGCCCCCCTCCCCGACAGCCGGTGGGTAGGGAAGTAGTTCCCGAGTTTGCCCCCCCACCGCCGCCCCCCTGGGGGAACTGTCAACACCAGCTCTCCTTTCTGGGTCATGTCCCTTGGTGCCTCCCACATCAAGAAGTGAGCAGCAACCCTGGTTCTGGGTTGGGGCTGGATTGTCTGGATTGCCAAGGCTGGGGAGCTGCCCTTGACCCTCTCTCCCAAGTTTGGCTAGGGCAGGCCTTCCTGGAAGTGTCAGGGGAGAGAGGTGTCTTCAGGCAAGATGCCTTCTGGTGTTTGCTGTCTGTTCTTGATCTGCAGGGAAAGGGTTGGATCGCCGGCCTGTCTGAGCTGGCAGAATCTTTTCTGGCCTTCCGGTCCAGGACTGTCCATGTAAAGAAGGGGAAACTGAGGCCCAGGAAGGGCACATAGCAAACTCCTCTTTGGTTCCCTTTCTCCCAGCACATTTGTGCTGTTAATGGCAGCCAGAGTGATGCCCTCCAAGGTCTCTCTGTGGGGGACAGTGAGGCTGGGATGACCCTGCAGACCTCTGGGAAAAGCTTGGGCTTTGAGGTTGGGTAGCCCCCATCTTCTGGAAGGGGCTGAAGCTGGCCTCCACCCCACAAGATTGTCCTGAGGGTTACAGATGGAAATGGAACAAGTATTGCTTTTCTGGTTTAAAAAAACAACAACAAGAAGAAGCAAAACACATGTGCCCTTGAAAAACTAAAAAACAAAAACCCCAAACAACGTATAAAAAAAGAAAATAGCCCTGGCTGGTGTAGCTCAGTGGATTGACCGTGGGCTGCAAATCAAAGGGTTGCTGGTTCAATTCCCAGTCAGGGCACACGCCTGGGTTGCAGGCCAGGTCCCCAGTGGGGGCTGAGTGAAAGGCAGCTGCACACTGATGTTTCTTTCCCTCTCTTTCTCTCTCCCTTCCCCTCTCTCTAAAAATAAATAAATAAAATCTTTAAAAAAAAGAAAATAAAAATAGACACACCTTGGAGATATTGTAGGTTCGGTTCCACGCAACCGCAACAGAGACTGTTGCCATAAAGCGAGTCTTCACCTTTTTGCTGGTGGAGGGTCTTGCCTTCAATTTGTAAAAAGCACAGAATCCGTGGAGCACAGTAAAATGACACCAGTGTAAGCTCGTCACTAAACATTGTAGATGGTCCCTCCCAGTCTTGCGTGTGTGTGCGTGTGCATGGCTGTGTGCATGTAGGTCTATCAGATGAGCGGTAGGAGGATTCTGTGCCTACATAGGCTTTTACCCACTTTCAAACTTTTAGACAAACGTCAAGTGAAATCCGGTGTGTGGAAAACTATACAGAGTGCCTGCCACTGGGTGGGGTCTTTGCCAGCTTGGTTGACCGTGGTCCCCCACCTTTCTGGGGACCTGGCACTGTGCAAGCACTTTGTGTGGGTCATGCATTTTGTCCTCACCACAAGACTGTGAGTTTGGTTCCTTATCCCATTTCATTGACAAGGAAACTGAGGATCCAGGAGGGTAGTAAGGCCTGGAACGCGCTTGGCCTCTGTCTGGCATTCAGGATACATATCTGCACAGCCCAGGGCAGTGGCTCCGTAGTTTGCCTTGCCAGGCGAGCCCCCTGCCGCCCCGGGCTGGCCCTGAAGGCTGTGGTGGGGGTTGAGGTGGTGAAGGGGTGTCGATGTCACAGTCAGTCCTCTCCCCGATCTGGTGAGACAGGCGATGTGTTGGAGGCAGGAGGGATGCACTTTAGCTAGTCAGTCCCAGCGTGCTTTTGGAGGTCGCAGGGACCAGGCCACCCAGCGTGGGGTTGGCCTTAATGAAGGCAGGGGAGAAGTTGCCACCTAGAGGCAGCCAGGGTAATAAAGCCGTGGCCCTAGGGCGCACCTCGGATGATTAATTAGCACAGCTAGCTTGGCAAGGTTTCCTCTGCTGCTCTCTGCAGAGGGCGCTTATGAGCAAGTGTGAGCTCCAAAGCCACTGTGGAGGGAGGGGAGCCCCGGAGGGTCTTGGGTGCCCCCTTGTAGAGAATCTTGGAGTGGCTTTTGGTAAGAAGAGAGCTCAGCCCCTGCCCTGTGCCAGGCTGCTTCCCTCCGTGCAGGGCAGGTGTGTGAGAGCATGTGTGTCCCTCCTCACTGCCCCTGGGTTGGCTGGAGCATGTGCAAGCTGAGCTCAGCCGCAGCCCTGCCCAGTGGCCTGTGACCAGCAGCCGGAGTGCCTCCCCTATCTTTCTGTCCTGGGACAGGGCGTGGAAAAGACACCCCGGCCGGCGGTGATGAAGACTCTGGTGCCCGAAGTGCGGCTCGTCCAGCCTTAGCTCAGTGCCGAGCCCTCAGCGTTGACTGCGCCGGCCCTGGAAGCCCCCGCAGGCTCTACCTGAGCGTGCAGGTAAGCCCTGGGGATTCTAAAACGTGATGGGTCCAACCAGGCCGGTGTGCCTGGTTGCTCTGAGCTTCAGCAACTGGGTCCCTACAGGCTTCTGGGTGGAAGGAAAGGCAGAGGAAGAGCCGGGAACCTGCCTCGTGCCTCTTTGCCAAGCTCCTTGCAGCACATCCGCCCGTATGCCTGTATAGATGGAGCAATTTGCTTTATTAGGTTATCTCAGGGGAAATCTCAGGAGATGACAGAAGCTTTTCAGCCACACCCTGGCTGGGGGGATAAGGTGGGAAATGCGGGCCTTCTCTGAGAAGCTGTCAGGAAGGCAGGCAAGTTTTCGGGTGGCAGTTGATTCCTGCTCGGACGTGTGAGACCATAGGGCAATACTTGCGTTTGCTCCTTTACAGCAGGCACCCAAAGCTGGACAGAGGGCTTTGCCAAAACTCGGGGCCTTTTCTCCTGCAGTTGTCACCAAGGAACTTTCAAAAGACAAGCTTGACATATACATTTGGTTGTAGAAATAATACGGAATGAGAGCAGTAAGAATAGCTACTATACATTGAGCACTGACTTTGTGCCAGGCACTGTACCGTGTGTTATGTGTCTCACACCAGTCCTACCTGTCTCAAGATACAGTAATTGTTTTATCTCAGTTTTGTGGATGAAGTCATGGAGGTTCAGAGAGGTTAAGTAACTTGCTACTGGTCACACAGCAAGCTGGGATCCGAACCGCTGAATGTGACAAGCTTTGTAACATGCGATGTAAAGAATGTGCACAGGGCAGAAATGTAACACCGAGAAACTAAACGCCTCCTGTAGTCCTATATCGTTGAGAAATGCACTATTCACTTTTTTAAAAAGAAGACTTTATTTATTTATTTTTAGACGGGGGGGGGGGGAAGAGAGGGAGAGAAACATCGATGTGTGGTTGCCTCTCACGTGCCCCCTACTGGGGACCCAGCCCGCAACCCAGGCATGTGCCCTGACTGGGAATCGAGCCAGCGACCCTTTGATTTGCAGGCTGGCGCTCAATCCACTGAGCCACACCGGCCAGGGCTGAGAAATCCACTATTCAGAGTTTAGTGTTTATCTTTCCTATATAACCACTTAATTATATGTGTACATTTTAAAATTATTTATTCTCACATACTAGTGTGCGGTCCTGCAACAGTAAATCTCAGTGCTCTCTTCACGCGCATCAGTATTTAGACAACCACCTCATTCTTGTAAACTGCCGGGTAATACTCCACTTCGGGGTTCACCATGAGTTTTCTAACTGACCCTCTGTATTAGTTCTGATTGCGGTGAGCTCCTTAAAGTCTATGCATTCGTGCAGCTAAGTGTTGAGTAGTTTAGGACGCACAGCTTCTGCACTTGCTCAGTGTGCGCCTTTGTTAACCCACACTTGTGGAGTGCTCGCTCCGTGCTGGGTGCCGTGCTGGGTGCTGACACACTGCAGAGAAGAGACCTAGACCTGAAAGTCTGGTGGAGGTGCCGCAGAGGAATCAAATGATCACAGATGTAGGCGTGCGAACGGGCAAGGGCCGCGGAGGCGGAGGACAAGGGAGCAGGGTTATCTGGGTGTGCTGGCAAGCCCCCCTCGCCAAGAAAGGTTGTGCACGAGGGGGCCCACCTTGAAGGGCCGTGTGCAAATGGAGGGTGGAATGGGGCGTGGGAAACGCGCGTGCCCTTTGAGCTCGCCCTCCCTCATGCAGACGAAAGTCTGGGTCCCGGGTGGCGTCGGGCGCCAACTCTTGATCTGAACGTGGGCCCGGAGCGTGATGCTACGTCGGAGACAGTCTTCGGCTTCGAGGTGTTTGTTGATCCTTCTTCTGTGGTCCGCCTGAAAACTGCACCGCAGGGCCCTGCTGTCCGTGAGTTCTGAGAGCAACGCCGGTCTGGTGTGAGAACGGTTAAAGAAACCAGAGAAGCCTTTTTTTCCTCTCTGACTTGAGCCACTGGTGGTTTCGTCGGGCGGTGGTCGGAAGCTGGCTGCTGGGAGCGGGGCGGTGGCCCTGTTCTTGAGTCTTGATTATGGGGTGCTGGGTTGTGGCTGCAGCCGCGCCCCGGGGTCAGCAGATCTGCTGCGGAGCCCTGAGGCGCCCCGGGCAGCAGCCGTCGTTCCATAACCGTGTCTCTCTGGGCGCCGCGAAGCTCTGTGGTGTTCGTAGGTGCTTGGAGGTCGGGCGTGTGGGGTCCAAGGCGGGACCCAGACGCGGGGAGGTGACTGTAGGCGTGGTGGCCCTCCCCGCCAGCCTCTCCAACAGCTAAAACCTGAGCCGGTCCCCACGGAGGCATTGTAGAAATTCCCAACCCCCAGGGGGCCGGCTGCCCTTCCTGTGGCTTGGCCCGCAGGCCAGAAATAGTGTAACCTTTGCTCTGGCCGGCAAATGGAAACTTCCAGCTGCCGGGCGGTTGCCGCCACCGCTGAGAAGCCTGCTCGTGATGGAGTGGCAGTTGGTCAAAGGGTGGGGACAAAGTGAGGTTGGCAGCATTTTCCTAAATATGAGAGATGGGCTCTCTGCCCTCCCTCCTCAAGCAGCGCGTGAGGTTGAGAGAGGGCGGGGTTGGCAAGCTAACTGGCCTGGTGATGTCGCTTTTCACATCTTTCCAATTCCCTTGACTGGTTTTTTGATGGTAAAAGTAAAAGATCTGATGACTCCGGAAATTACATAAGGCCACCTGTACGGAGCTCTTAACAGGTGCAGACACTTTGAGTATCGGCTTAGGGTAGCACCTCAGTTACCTTTTCCACCAGCTCCGTGAGGTGGGCGGTTAATATCTTTTCAACGTTAAAAATGGGGAAAACGAAGCTTCGGGGAAGGAAAGGGACCTGCCCAGAGCCACACGACTCCCAGGAGGCAGGCAGCCACTCAGGCCTTCCCGGACTCTACACTTGGAGTGTTTTTAAAACCGCGGCCCGCGTCTCTTTGGAATAATAGCGGTCACGAGGACACGCAAAACACGCCTGCGGCCTCTCTTCCCCGACAACTTCTGTTAAAAAACAAAGCAGAAACTATAGATGTTTATAAGGTTGAAAAAGCAAATGCCAACAAGGTTCAAAATGAAACGCAAAGTCTCCCTGCTTTTCTTCCCACCTTCTCCCTGCTTATTTTTTTATTCTCAAAAAAGTTTCAGTGACACAATGTTTCTCCTCTCACCGGGCCTCCCAGAGAGAACCGCTCTCTTTATATTCCCAGATCGATTTTTCCGAGGTGTGTTTTTTTATTTTGCTTATCCTCACATGGGATTGCTCCGGATGCGAGGGTCCTGCCTCGGCGGCTTGCTGTGCGAGCTGCAGGTGGTGTCCTGTGCAGGGACGACTTTCTGTCTCCCCCTCCCCTCCCTGCCGGCCCACCCGTCTGCTCTGCCCAGCCTTCTCTGCCTCGGCTCCTCCTGGACCACAGTGGGCCACAGTGCGGGGGCGGGGTGGGGGGGGTGGGAGTGTGACCTTCCTCTGCTTGTGTGGACCCACGTGCCCCCTCCCTGGCAGGCTGGTGCCGTCGGGAGGTGGGGGCAGTTGACATCATGGGGGGACGGTTGCCCTGTGACCACCACCGGCCTGGCGGGGCTGTGGGCCTGTGCCCAGCAAGCTGCTGCACTGGTGGCTCAGGCACCCTAGGGCCAGGCGGGCGTTACCTGAGGATTTCTAAGTGCCCAGGAGCCTTTCTTGCTGGCGGAGAGGGCCAGCTGCCGCTGTCCTGCCGCAGGAGCTGGGCACGTTTTCTTCCAGGCCCCAGTCCTCCTTGTCCCCACCGACCCGCACAGCGAGGGATGGCCCCAGGGGCTGATGCAGCGTCCTCAGGCTCCGGGGGTCCCTCCCCACGGCAGTGCCCTTCACGTGAGGACTCTGGTTGTGTCTTGGCAGCAGGCCCTGCAGGACAAGGGGTGCAAGAGCAAGAGTCAGGGGACGAAAGAGGAGAAGCTCCCGAAGAGGCCGGCGCCGGCCCCCAGGCGGGACCGGGAGGCCCAGGAAGCTGGTGGCACCATGAATGTAGAGAAAACAGGTAAAGGAGGTCTGCCCCCTGACCTGGGACGGCGCTCGCTGGAGCTGGCGCTGGAGGGGAGGCTCCCCACACACTGCCCTCCTCCCCCCGGAGGTGGCCCGTTCCAATCCTGGGCACCGTGACATGGAACTCAGAGACCCCAGCCTGCCCGCCCCTCCTCCCGGCACACCCTCCTCCCAGAGCCACCGGGGCCCACTCGGTGATAAGAGGCTTTGGCTAGCGCAGGCTGGAGTTGAATTTCCCCGCTTTTTGTCTTTTCCCCAGCGCCCGTCCAAAGCAGGGCGATGGGGAAAAGATGCCACCGTCTGCAGAGAGTGGCCTGACCGCCTCCCCTCATATCTGTGGGCCCACCGGGGACCCAGAGACCCTAGGACAGGGCCTCACTCTGCTGCTTCGAGCCCGAGGAAGGGGAGCTGGTGGCTCCACTTTTCTCTGGCAAGGCCGACTGGCTCTGGAAGATGCTGAGGGCCCCCTTTGTGGGATTCCCCAGAGGGAAGCCTGAGCCCAGCGAAACTGGGAAGGAGCACCCTGGAGGAGCCCAAGGGGGAGGCGAGGAGGGCGTGGAAAGAAAGCACAGGCCTTTCTCTTGTTCCCTCCTCCTGTCACCAGAGGTTGATTTGTGGTCTGCACTTGCCCTGAGGTGGAAGCGTCTAATCCCCACTCTGAGCCTGTGCCAGAGCCGAGGTTGACTGTCTGGGCCGGCGCTCTGGTGTGCTGTGGCAGGGGCGGGGGGCTGGCCAAGCCCCAGGCAGACAGGCCTTGGGGAGGGGGAGCCTTGTCCAGCCAGGCAGGTGGCCTCTCCTCATTGGCTGAGAGGAGAGAGGCCGCTTTTAGTCAAGATTGAGGATTGACTTTTGTCCAGGGGGCCGGGGCAGGGCCCGCAAGGGGCGGTGCCCAGGGAGGGTCTCCGAGGCACGCTCTGTTTTGAAACTGACCTAAGAGGTGTGCGTCCTCCTCTGTGTAAGAGCTGGTTCGATAGCTTGTCCCCAAGTGCCCCTTGCTCTCCACTGTCCCTTAGCTTCCTCAGGGTCCTTTCTCCCCCATTGAGCGCTCTCCAGGTGCCCTTGAGCTGCCCCGGCGCACCGACAGTGTGCTGAGTCGGGACCCCACCGGGTGTGGGCTCTGAGGGTGTCGCTGAACCTTCTATGAAACAAGCCGCGTCCTGGACAAGCAGGGCTGCTCCGTGTCTGCTGGGCAGCACCCACTCTCACTGGCTCATCCCTCATGGCATCCAGGCTCCTGCCCCAAGGGCACGGACTGTCGTTCTTGTTTTGCAAACCCCAGGGGGCCTCTCCCACATGTCTCTTCAGTGGCAGAAGCAGCTCTTCCCCAGAGCCCAGGGCACCCCCCTCTCCACCCCCTGCTGGCAGTCTGCAAAGGGCTGAGGGCCATGTCCGTCACATGCCACCCACGGGTGGCAGCCCCGTGGGCAGGCCTGGAAGCATCCGTCTGACCTCACTCTCTCTAGAACACAGCAGAAGCTCGGCCAGCTGTGTGTGACATGCAGCTGGGTCATATGCAGGCCACGTGGCCAGGGCCACTAGCCAGCCAATGGCTGCCCCTGCTCCCGCTCTCCGGAGGGTCTTGAGTCAAAACTGTTCCAGGGGGTTGGGAGTGGGGACTTCTCACTGCCTGCCCCTCCTGTGGATGGTGCTGAGAGGATCTGCCCCACCAGGGCACCTGCCCCTTCCACCCTCCCCACCATCCCCACCCTCCCCACCAGTGCAGGCTGCTGTGTGGCTTCTCCACAGTCCTGGTGAGCGCACTCGCTGCCTCTCCTGGGTCGCAGATGCCAGTGGGGTGTGTGACTTTGGGTGCGGGTGGCTTGTTTCACAGACCCTGGGGGCTCCCAGTCCGGCCCTCAGGGCTACGGCTCTGGGACCTCTCCTGGGGGCACCTAGAAGCCCTGGGGCTCTGAGGTCAAGTGGAGGTTTGGGGCTACCAGGTGCTTCTCCCCCGCTTCCCTCTCGGATGCTTTGTTCTTGGACACTTCCTTCTTTCTCTGGGGAGCTTCGTCCTTTGACCCTGTCCTCCCCTCTGTCCCCTCTCCAGGGCTCCTAGCCAGCTCCCCACCTGCAGGGACCAGGGCCATTCTCGGTGCCCTCGAAGCAAGCTCTGCAGAGTCTCCTACCTGGGTCCTAGGCCTTGACTCTGTCTTTGTCCTTCCGTCCGTCTGTCTGTCTCTCTCCTGCTCCTGGTGGCAGCACAGTGGAAGGCTTTGGCAGGACTCGAGTGGCGGTCCCTGGGCTCACCCTGCGCGTGAGCTGGTCTGTGCTCCTGCCCACGTGCTGTGTCTCTCTATGGACTCGGGTTTGTCTGTCCCTGGCACACCCTCCCCGCACTCCCTGTCCATGTGCAGGTGACCGAGTCCTGTGGAGGGTGGAGGGGGGCAGGCCGGGGAGCCCCCACCTCTCTTCTCCACTCTGGGGAGGGTTTGATGTTTAAAGAAATCTGTCTCCCAAGCATAGCACTTTCTGGGGAGGTAACCCCGACTCCTCAGCTGCTGCCGAAGGCACGTCTTTCTCAGTTGCCGTGACTGGCAGGTTGGCCTCGGAGAGGGTACCGCCCACCAGAGCTAGAACCTGTGCTCTGAAGGGAGTGTTTGGAGGAAGCTGCTTTCCCGAGTCCTGACCCAGGCAGTTCCGTCCCCCAGAAGCTGCCCTGCTGAAGTGACTTCCTCCGAGGCAGACTCTGGAGTATCGTGGCTCCCGCGCAGTGCCATCCCCCAGTCCTCACCCTGCCCTGTGGCCGAGGTGGGCTCCTCTCCTCAGCCGGGATGGATTCTCTGCTGCCCTGCTGACCGGCCCCTACTTTGCTCATAGGTGGGCTGCTATTTGGCAGCGGGAGGTGCTCCAGCCTGTCGGGGTCCCCAGGTGCGGTCCCCATGGTGCATAAGATGGTGGAGGCCATGTCCCAGCTGCAGGAGGAGAAAGTCCGGCTGCAGGAGCTGGCGGCCCTACGGGAGAGGCTGGCCCTCCAGGACAGTGACCCGCAAACCACACCCACCCAGCTGCAGAATCAGGTACCTGGGGAGGATGGGATGGGCAGAGGCCAGTTCCCACCCTGGAGCAGGTCGGAGGACATCGGCCGGGTCACCTGGAACCCACCAGGCCGCTGGCATAATGGACAGCTGGGGTCCTCTCTCCTGGCTTGGGAATGCATGAGAGGGTGAGGTGGCAAGAGTCAGAGTCCTGGCCCTCCCATCCTGGTCACCCTTGCGCCCCATTCCTCGTGGTTCCCAGAGACCAGGACCACCGCTCCGGAGTGTCCAGCAGTGAATATAGATGTGAGAGGAGCAGGAAGGGGCAGGGACGCTGCCCGCCCTGAGTCCACCCTGTCTGCTCGGCAGCCCAAGGGGACCAAAGTCAGTGCAGAGGTCACCCCACAGAAAACTGGCAGGCAGGGAGAGGCCCGCGTGAGTGCACCTGGGAGGAGGGCGCTCTCTGGCCTCCGCGGGGGAGGGAGAGCCAGAGGTTTATGCTGTGAGCATCGTCTTCTGCCTTCGCTGGCCAGGGGGACACTCTGGGACTCTCAGCCCTTGCTTTGTTCTCTTCATTCCCCATACGCAGGCCGAAAGGCCCCTTCCCTTGGGCTTAGCTCCCCACTCCCATTGTCCTGTCTGTCTTTCGTGCCTGTGTCTGACCCTCCCCACGTCCCCAGGACCCCGGCCCATCTGCCCCATCATCGCTACATTGGATCCAGGTCTGCCCTGTGGAAAGCGCTGCCTCTGGGTGGAGCTAGGTTTCTTCCCTGGGGACACGCAGCCTGTGGCCCTTCTCTCGACTGACCATCACTGGATACTGTGACTTGTGCTCAGTTCTGGAGGGCAGTAGTCTCTTCATGTACTTTCTAAAGGCAGCATTTTTTCCAGCTTAGGGGTGTGTCCTCTTCTCAGAACTATGTGTGCTGACCACGGCCAGTCCCTCGCTGAGTCGGGTGGCCCTTCCTGGGCATCCCTAGTGCCTGTGTCTCCCTCGTGCATACAGACTCTGCTGTTCGCTGCCTCTGGGCCCGTCTGCCCCACGAGCAGGGGCTGCTCCAGGCAGGTGTGACACAGCAGCTCTGCACCGCCATTGGCTTCTGCCGTGCTCACCTGCCTCCCTCCCTCAGCTGTTGGCTGGCTGCCCAGGAGGTACTGGCACTGAGCTGAGTGCTGGGGGTGCCCAGGGAGACAGGTGCGCCCTCTCCTGCGCGGCTTCAGTCTGGGGGGGACGCAGGCTGGTTATACATGCCCGTGCCAGGAGGAGTGTAGAGGGCTCTGGGGGTGGGCACGCACACAGGACGTGAGGGCTGTGCCAGGAGCTTTGTCCGGGAGGTCAGGACCCGCTGGGGAGGTCACGGGTGGCTGCCTTGAGAAAGTGACATTGGAGCTGTGGCCTGGCACAGAACAGAGGAAATGTGCTTGGCGTTGAGGGAATGAGTCTGTGCAAAGGGACTGTGGCTGGGGAGCAAGATGAGTGAGTGCATGTCGTACCCACTGGGACTGGTTCCAGGACACACCGCCGCCCCGCCCGCCTGGGGACACCCAGTCCTCAGATGCTCAAGTCCCTTTTAGGAAATGGCTTAGGATTTGCGCAGATCCTACACCCTTCCTCGCATAGACTTTAACTCATCTCTAGATCAATTATAGTGCCTAACACAAATGCTGTGTGAATAGTTTTATACTGTATCATTTAGGGATCAACTTTCTGGATTTTTATTTCCCAACATTTTAATTATTGTTATTTTTAAATATTTAATTTAATTTTTTTTTTTAGAGAGAGAGAGGAGGGGAGAGAGGGAGAGAAACATCAATGTGTGGTTTCCTCTCGAGTGCCCCCTACTGGGGACCCGGTCCACAATCCAGGCATGTGCCCTGACTGGGAATCGAGCTGGTGACCTGCTGGTTCCCAAGCCGGTGCTCAATCCACTGAGCCGCACCAGCCAGGGCTATTTCCCAATATTTCTAAACTGAGGTCGGTTGAATCGGAGAATGTGAAACCCGAGGGTACAGAGGGCCGGCTGTATGAAGGCAGAACCAAGGCCTGGGTAGCCGGGGCAGGCGTGCGGCACTGCCCGAGGGGCAGTGGGGCTGTCACGGCCCGGCCTGCAGGACACACCCTGGGACACGCGTCAGGCCCTCGGCCAGCCTCAGCAGCTCTCCCTTCCCTGACCTGCCCCAGGCCAGGCCTTCCAGGCTCCTGACTGTTCAGACACGCTGCTTAGTTTTTAAAGAGCTTTACTGAGATATAACTCACCATAAAAGTCACCCCTTTAGAGACGTACGGCTTCTGGTTTAAGTATATTCAGGTGGTGACGCCACCCCGCCACTGACTAATTGTGGAACATTTTCATCACCCCAAAAAGGTCTATTAAGTCACCCCACCCCATACCCCCCAGCTCCTGGCAGCCGCTGATCTGCTTTCTGTTTTATGGATTTGCCTTTTTGGGAACATTTCATGTAAATGAAATCATAATATCACATGGCCTTTTGTGACTTTGAATAAGTTAAAAAAAAACCCCAAACATTTTCCCCCTTAGTTCGCACAATCTGCTTCTCAGAGGGGAAGCTGAAGGTGGAACTTCGAAGCCTTTCTGGCGTCTCTAAGCCCCTGACCCCCCACCCCTCCCCCACTGCTCCGGCTGACCTGGAGGATTTGGAACAGCGCCTGGTCTTTGCTTACTTCGGTTTATCCTGAGACGTTCCGAGTGCCAGCTCTTTCCAGACAGTTTCTCAGCGGATGCACCTGAGCTGCAGTCCCGGAGCCGCCACCACCCGGAGGGTCCGACCCTGGGGAGCTGTGGCCAACCCTGTGGGCCTGGAGCCGGGTTCAAATCCTGGCTTTGGCACTACTCCTTAGCGGTGTGGCCCTGGGCTAGCTGGTGGTCGCTCTGCACTGCAGTTTCCTCATCTGCACGGTGTGGGACTCGCTGAGACGATCCAGGGCTACTGGCGGCAGTGCTGCCATCAGCGCCATCATTACGGGGGAGGGTTTCGGATTGGGAGTCACGGGGGCAGGACCCTGGTCCTGGTTTTGTGCTCGCTGGCTGTGCAGCCGCAGGAGCTCACTTCCTGTCTGGGGCTGCAGTTCCCAGTCTCTAACCTGGGGCTGATAAGTATTTGCTTTGTGGTTACAATCCGCTGTGGGCCCGGACGGAGAAACGGATTGGCAAGCTGTAAGGTGCTGTGCCTCGTGAGGGCCACTCCTGCGTGCTCTGGTCCCCTGTCAGCCTCGCCGTGGTTTGACATTGACCTTCCTGGTCTTCTCCATGTTGGTTCTCTAAGGAAAGCCCACCACCTGATACTCTCCACCCCGTTCTCTCGGTGTCTTGTTCTCAGCCTTGTCCAGACTCACCTCCTGAATGGGGCTGCCTCCTGAAAGGCAGTGTTAAGAGTGGTTAAGAGAGAGCACACTGTAGGGGGTCCTGCTGGGGGGCCTGAGTTACAATCTTAGGTGCGCCACCTAGTGGTCAGATGACCTTGAGCAAGTTGCTTAACCAAGGCTTAATTCAATCTCTTGGAACCTCAGTTTTTCTTCCTGTAAAATGGGGATAATAGTACATACCACAAAGGATTGGGGGTTCAAAGTGTCGACCTGACGGAGCACCCTCGCCCGCTGGCGAGGCCGACTCAGTGACCGGGGCTGCCGTAACCCTTGTCGTGGCCTGGGCTTGCAAGGGCTGCTTGCGACTTTCCAGCCTCCCCCTGGTAAGTGTCTGATGGAGACGTTTGTGTTTGCAGGGAGCCCACTGTGCTCCTTGTGAGGAGCACTCAGGCCAAAGGTTACCTTCTCTGTCCTTGAGCACCAGCTCACCCAGGCCACAGAGGCCACTGGCCTTGGTCTGGCCACCAAGGGAGGCTGTGGCTAGTCCCTGACATTGGCAGCAGCAGCAGCCCCAGGTGACGTCCTGGTGGCTCCAAGCGCCCCACCCCCTGGAACCGTGGCCCCATTTTACAGGTGCAGAAACCAAGCAGTGGCAAAGTGGAGGCTTGTCCAAGGTTATGTGGCGGGCAGGGCGATGTCTGCGTTACAGCCTGGGCACTCTGGCCGGGGAGCGTGTTTTCCAGCCGCCCCTCAGTGGCAGGACTCGACTGCAGAAGCTTGGCAGTGGAGGCAGGGCTGGATGGGCCCGGCCAGGCCGGGTCAGTGGTCACAGAGCCAGGAGTCAGGTCTCTGGGAATGGGGTTTGTTGGGGTCAGGGTGGGGTGCTCCCTGGGGCTGCCCCTCTGGCTTTTGGGCTATTTCCTTGAGGCCCAATGGATCGCAGGCCCTCTGGCCTCCCCAGCCTAGTAAGGCCTCCTTCTCACCCCAGGAGAGCCCGCTGTTCCCGGAGGACACTCTGCTGCTGGTGGGCCAGTGCGGAGGGAGGTGGACAGCAGGTTGTCTGCGCTGAGAAAACAGGCCTGTACAGGGCAGTCCCGCCCTCGGAAGAACTGCTTCCACCAAGAGATATAATTGTCAGGCCACCAGGTCCCTGCTCCTCCAAGGCCCCTCTGTACCAGGCTTCTGACTCAGCTTCTCTGTCTGATGGGGAGCCTGGGCTTGGGCCCAGCCTGGTCCCCTCCTCAACCCTGGGGCTGACCCAGCTGTCTCGGAGCCCATCACAGCAGCCTGTCAGGAGCCTGCTTAGCACTTGGAGTGCACCTTTGCTGGTGCTTGAAGCAGTTACTGAGTATCTGCCGGGTGCCGGCCACCTGCTGGGGCAGGGGTGCGTGATGAGCGATAGAGGGGCTCCTCCCCCTCTGTGCCTCCAGATGCAAGCACCGTCAGCTGTGGCGGGTGCGTGGAGCGGGTGCCTACAGGGGCTCCCTCCGGGGGAGCCCCTCCAGTCTGGTGAGGTTCACCCTCAGCCCCCCACTCTCTGCCCTCACTGCCCTGAGCCTGTCTGCCGGCTCCCAGCTGAGCTCCCTCAGGTGCCTGCCTCCCTTTGTCTCTCTTTTTGCTCATTGTTTTCCTAACCCTGAGGCACCTTCCCCGAAAGCCTCCTGAAGCAGACCCCTCCAGGCAGGACACAAGGGTCCCACTCCTGGGCAGCACAGGCGCTAATTCCCCAGCCCCAAAGGAGTGTTTGCATCTGACTGACCCCCGCAGTGTTGAGACGTGTCCTCTGCTGCCCTGGACCAGCAGGGGGATGACTGAGTGCCTGACACCTCTGACCAAAGGGGTCTCTCACAGCCGCGCCCTCTGCCCGCTATACGGCCACACCCTTTTGGAGTGTCCCTCAGGGTTCCAGGTAGAACCCACGAGCACCTAGGGCTCCAATTGTGATGCAAGAAGGCAGCAGGAGCTGGGGCTGCAGGCAGGTGGCAGGTGGGCATCCTGATCCCCCAGGTAAACACAGGAAAAGCCCACTTTCATTGCATCGGGGGCTGAGGGCCAGGCAGCGCATGGGGGACAAGGAGGGTCAGAGCATCCAGCCCAGAGAACACAGCCTGTCTGGGGCGCCAGTTCTGTGCTAATGGACAGCCCTGGGGTGATTTCCGGGGTCGGGCAATTGGGTGAGGGGACCCCTACCTTTCAAAAGGGGTAGATCCACCTATTTCAGGGTGAAGGGAGAGCGAGGAGAATACATACTCTCTGAGACGCAAGATAGTGAAAAGCGTAAATAATTGGTCAAATATAATGTCATGGTTCAGAGACCTCTGCCTTCCAGTACTGCTCACAGAGTTTTGTTTTCGGGGTTTTCTCTGACTCACTGTGCTGGGGAGCCCTCCCCCGTGTCATTTAAAACTCCTGATGAACACAAGCAATAGCACACGATCGTCTGTGTGTGCACCTATGCCACGTACCGGGCCCTCCCCGAGGGCTGCGTGTTCAGGCGGTTCCCAGTTCCACGGCTAAGGAATGAAACACTGCCCTGTGCAGATTGTCCCTCCGCCCCCTCTGGGGCCAGGGAACTGAGCACCCTGCCACCAGGTTCTCAATAGGAGAGGGTATTGGGAATGTGCAGGGCGGTGGCCCGAGCTCTGCTCGCCTGCGTGGTCCGTGGCCCAGCACCCTGCTTGGAGGGCTGTTAGGAATGCAGCCCACCAGGACCACCCTGGTGTTCTGGTCACCGGGCTGTGCCCTTAGGTCACCTGCTTGACCACCAGGAGGACTTGGGCAGCCTGGTCAGGCCTCCCAGCCCCTCCCTGGGTCTGGGTCTCGGACTCCTCGTCCCCAACCGTGAGCGCATGGGCTGGTGTTGTGGCCTTCATCTCAGAGGTCCGGTGGAGCCCATGGCTGGCTTCCTCCCCTGGCCTGCCCAGAAAGGCAGGGGCCTGACGTGTGGCTCAGCCACCTTCTCTTGCCCGAAAGTCTGCCTGCCCACACACTGCTGATGGCCACCCAGCCGTCTTGGGAGATTTCACACACACACGTGCACATGCATGCACACACGCACGCACACAAGAAATCCCAATGTCTGGCCTCTCCTGAAAGGTCAGAAGGTTGGCGATGTGGAGCCTGCGTCCCCCTGGCTGCAGGGGGTACATGGTGGCTGTCTCCTCCAGGTGCATCTTGGGTGTCCAGTCCTGTACTGCCCCTCACCTGCCTTGGCTGGGTGGCCTCCGGGGGCAGTCGACTTTGTCACCTGTTGTTTAGAAATAAGAACCCAGTGGGCCGCGGTCTGCTGTGTAAACCGCAGCTCCTAGACCTCCATGGAGCGCGTCTGACTCTCGCTGCTCCTTTCCCACCGTGGGGGGCGGCCGTCACAGACGGATCTGCAAGGACACTGGCAGACATGCCTGTGCTGGGCCTGTGCCTTTGTCTGCACTTGCGGTTCTTTTCCAAGGGGAGGTTCCCGATGCGGAACCAGCAAGAGGACAGCCCCAGGAAGGGTCCCATCCTGGGATCTGCTCTCGGGGAGGGCGGGGGTGGAGGTTTGGTTTCCCTGCCCAGGGCTCCAGCTGAGCCAGTCGCCCTTGCCTCCCGATGGGGCGCGGACCCCCTTCTCTTGCTAACAGCCTCACCCGGCCACAGCTGTCCTGCAAGGCCGGCTGGGAGCTGGGGCGGACACGGGTCCCAGATGCGCCCTGGTCACTGGCAGACCTGGCCCCGCAGGCGGCCTCACCAGGAATGCTCAAAATGGAACATTCTAGGGGCTGTTCAAGAACGGATCCAGGTTTTAGAGTGTCTACAGTTTATGCAGCTTGGGGGCCCTTTTAAGAAAAAGGAATATAAAGTTACAAATACAAAAGTAGGTCCCGGCCTTGGCAGGGGCCTGTGTCTCCTGGGGAGCTGCCTGTGGCATGAGCCCCAGGTGGTGCGGGGTCACCTCTGCTGCGTTCCCCCCCAGACTCTCCCGAGAGCCCAGGCTGACTGGGTCCTGCTGCAGGAGAGGGCGCTGCAGGCCGCCCAGGACCAGGCCAGGTGTTGTTCGCCTGGAGTCCCAGGTGTGGCCTGCCGCTCGAGCACAGCGGGGGCTGCGGCTGAGGCCTGGGTGTGGGCTGGAGGTGAGGAACAAGGCTTGAGGTGACCCTGGCTTTGTGCGGGCAGGTGGAGAACCTGAAGGAGAAGCTCATTGGCCAGGCGCAGGAAGTGAGCCGCCTCCGATCAGAGCTGGTGAGGCTAACCAGGCATCCTACATGGGGGCAGGCGTGGGGTGGGGGCTGACGGGCCCTGTGCAGACCGGCCCCTCCCGACGAGGGGTGTGACCCGTGCAGCCCAAGTGGGGGCTGCATCCTGTCTGGGAAATGCTCCTGGAGGACTTATCACCCGTCACCAGGTCCTCAGAGGTCATGTGACTCCCAAGGGGCGGGAGGTGAATGTGCCTTTGCTGAAGTAAAATAGGAGTGTGAACTCTGTATAAATGTGACTTCTCTTGCTACTTTCACACTCAGGAAAATAGAATGAAAGGGGTGGGGTGCTGCTGGGAGCTGCGCCTGCCTCACCACCCTTCCTGATCTTTCTCTCCTCTGTCTTCATCCTTATTTCTCTCTCGAGTCCCTTCTCGCTCCTCTCCCTCGCTCACCTTCCTTTCTCTTTTCTCCTCCTCTCTGTCTTTCTCCCGCCTCTCCCCCACTCTCCCCTGCCCTTGCACTCTCTCTGCCCCACACCCTCCTTGCTTCCCCTGATCTGCCTTGGCCACATGCCCCCTGGGCTGACCCAGCAGGGAGGCACAGACTTGGAGAAGCACCGGGACCTGCTGATGGTGGAGAATGAACGACTGAGGCAGGAGATGCGACGTTGTGAGGCTGAGCTTCAGGAGCTGCGTGCAAAGCCGGGGGGCCCCTGCACGGGCTGCGAGCACAGCCAGGCGAGTACAGGGCCGGGTGGTCCCAGAGGGCCTCATGGGGACCCCAGCTCCCCAAAGAGACCCCTGCCTGCTTGTCTGCCTGTCTCTCTGCCTGCCTCACACTTGTCCTGGCCCTGTCTCCTGTCTGCAGGAGAGCGCCCAGCTCCGGGACAAGCTGTCACAGCTCCAGCTGGAGGTGGCGGAGAACAAAAGCATGCTGTCAGAGCTGAACCTGGAGGTGCAGCAGAAGACCAACCGGCTGGCCGAGGTGGAGCTGCGGCTCAAGGACTGCCTGGCCGAGAAGGCACAGGAGGAGGAGCGGCTCAGCCGGCGCCTGCGTGACAGCCACGAGACCATCGCCAGCCTGCGGGCCCAGTCGCCACCCGTCAAAGTGAGCCGCGTGCGGTCTGGCGGCCTTGTTCAGAGCCGGTGCAAGCCTGGACTGCGCCTCAGCTCTCGGCCGCGGGTCCCCAGGGCAGGGCTGGCACGTGGAAGCGGGTGTGAGTGGTTGAAGGCTGTGTTCCAGCTCTGCGCTCAGTCTGTTTCCGGCCCTTCCCTCCTTGCTGTCCAGGGCCAGGCAGGCATATGACAGGCTTCCAGCAACCGGTGCTTGATGTACCCCCTGTGGGCCAGGCATGGACGTAGGGTGTCGCTCCATTCTGCCCTCATCTTTGTCTTTCTGTCTGTCCTGTGCCCCGGCTGGGGCCACAGCCAGGCTCACCATGGGCTCATTAAGATGAGGAGATTGCGGGAGGCCCTTGCAGCATTCTGGATAGCCAGGATCTCATGGTGTCTCTAGTTCTTTCCAGGCTCTTGGTGGGATGTCCTGGAGGGTCCCCTCCCCAGGCCAGCCGCGTCTCAGGGCCCTGGATTGAGGCTGAGGTGCTCTGCACCTCCAGCACCTGTCCCTCTCTCGCCTCGTAGTACGTCATCAGGACGGTGGAGGTGGAGTCGTCCAAGACCAAGCAGGCCCTCAGCGAGTCCCAGACCCGGAACCAGCACCTGCAGGAGCAGGTGGCCATGCAGAGGCAGGTGCTGAAGGAGATGGAGCAGCAGCTGCAGAGCTCGCACCAGCTGACCACGCAGCTCCGGGCACAGGTGTGCCAGCCGTGTGGGGGTGTGCGTGGCTGTGGGGGGGCGGTGCGAGGCCAGCCTTTGGTGCAGTGCAGCAGACCTAGGCTCTGGTCCCTCCTCTTCCCACTGACCGTGTGACCAAGGGTCAGTTTGTGTGAGTCTCCCTTCCCTCATCCATATGTGACCACAGAACCCACTGCTCATCGGGGCCCAGGGGCAGACTCACAGGAGGCTCTTGGCCCAGCACGCATGCTCTCGGAAGGCACTGTAGTCAGTGTCACAGACAACAGGCTTCCTGCTCTCCTGGGGCTTATGCCCCCGTTACGTGCCACGTTGGTGCTGGGGCAATGCAGGGTAGTAGCTGCACCCGCCCCCTTCTTCCCAAGCCCCCGAGTTGAGCTGCTCTCCGGCCTTGGCCGCCAGATCGCCATGTACGAGTCGGAGCTGGAACGGGCACACGGGCAGATGCTGGAGGAGATGCAGTGCCTGGAGGAGGACAAGAACCGGGCCATCGAGGAGGCCTTTGCCAGGGCCCAGGTGGAGATGAAGGCCGTGCACGAGAACCTGGCAGGTGAGCTGGCCACCCGGGCCCTGGCCTGCCCCAAGTCACAACCCTTGGCCCTCTCCACCTCACACGGGTTCTGTCCCCGTAGGGGTCCGGACCAACCTGCTGACGCTGCAGCCAGCGCTGCGGACCCTCACCAACGACTACAATGGGCTCAAGCGGCAGGTGCGGGGCTTCCCCCTGCTGCTCCAGGAGGCCCTCAAGAGCGTCAAGGCCGAGGTGAGTGCAGGCCGTGGGGGGCGGGGCTGGGAGCAGCCCGGAGCCCTTGGGAAGCAGCAGCGTCCCCCAGGGCTCTCTTCCGAAATGCAGACAAAACGCCCCAGACAACAGCTCCCCCCTAGCCCCCCAGCACACACACACACTGCCGCCCCAGACCCCATTTGAAACGTCTGGACGGGGCAGGCATTTGGGCATTTATCTTACTAGGGCTCTCCCCACCAAACACGCCACACATGTCCTTACATCTGCTGCGGTTAATTTAACTTTTCAAGCTGAGCTCGTTTGATATGAGAATAGCCAACGTCTCTTAAGTGCCTCCTACGTGCTGAGCCCTTTATAGCCATCGGCTCCTTGAATCTGCATGGCGGCTCTGCAGGGTAGACAGACTGATGTGTTTTAGGAGTAGAAAATAGTTCTCTCAGATACTGTGTCAATAATCCGTGGATGCAGTAGAAAGTTCAAACCCTGCAGAAGGACGTGGGATGAAAAAGAGAGGACTCTCTCTGCCAGCATGCCCTCCAGGGCATTGTGGGCGTGAGGAATGGGGTGCCGTCTGTGCCTTCTTACCCACAAGGGCAACGTACAGACGTGTGGCCTGCATCTGGCTTCTTTCCCCTGTGAAATGCCACTTGGAGATCTGTACCTACCAGCTCCTACAGATCCATGAGCTAGGTGGTGTCATCCCCATTTTACAGAGAAGAAAATTATTTTCTCCATTTATCGAGGCTAGAAGACATGGGGCCTGTTGCCTCAGGTGCCCCAGCTACTCAGGGTGGAGCTGGGATTTGGGTCCAGCCGAATCTGTAGTCAAGTGTGAGTGCTGTGAAGTGAGGCTGAGTCCCAGCTCCTTGATTGTTTAGCAGGGTGACCTTGAACTATTGGCTTAGCCCCTCTGGGGCTCAGTTTCTTGCTCTGTAAAATGGGACTGGTCGCTGTACCTACCCAGAGGGCTTACTGGGAAAATTTGACATGCGCCAGCACATGTCAAAGACTCAGCCAGGGTGGGGGACAGTGCTCGGCCTGCCTGGGGGCAGGCAGTCTGTGGAGCTGGCCCCCTGATGGCGCTCCGTGTCCCCCGCCAGATCGGCCAGGCCATCGAGGAGGTCAACAGCAACAACCAGGAGCTGCTGCGCAAGTACCGCCGGGAGCTGCAGCTGCGCAAGAAATGCCACAACGAGCTCGTGCGGCTGAAAGGTGACTACTGGGTGGGCGGTGCGGGGGGGTGCCCGGCGTAGGGATCCTTGACCTGGCTTGGAGGTGATCCTGCCCTTCCGCTTGGCCCCCAGCACCATCCTATGAGCTGTGCCCTGTCATCAAGGAGCTATTGTCATTCCCTCTTTGAGGGTAAGGCAGCAGAGTCACAGAGAAGCCAGGGACTTGATCTGTCCAACTCAGAAGCCCTTGCCCAATGTCCATAGCAGGCCACCCACAGGCTCCAGGTGGCTGCGGGGTCAGGTTTGAAACTGGGTAGGGAGTGTCTGGAATGCCACCTGTTCTGACCTAGGGCCAAGTCAAGCCTGAGATTTCACCTGTCCGCTGCACAAAGGTCTAGAGAGCATGCCTGCTCTGTGCCAGGTGCCATTCCAGATGCTGAGACAGATGTGGCTACCGCCCCGCAGATGCCCTCCCTGCCTCACGGTGCTCACTTCAGCCTGTAGAGTGGACAGTGATCATTATTTAGCTAGAGAACCCAGCAGGGGTTCTGTTACTAGGGCTGGGGAGGTGTGCCAAGGGCCCCTCGGTATGTGACAGTAGGGGGAGGTGTTAGGGGGCTTCCTGGAGGAAGCAAAGCTAGACCTGAGAGCTGGCCTGTGAGTTGGAGTGGACAGGTGAAGGGGGAAGGTGGGCCCATGCTGGCCGTAGTGGGGAGTCTCCTCTTGATCCTGGGAGCACTGGGTCCCACTGAAGGGCTTGAAGCAAAGAGGGCAGTGGGTCCAGATCTACGCCTCCCAGAGCCCTGGGGCCACCCTGGGGCCACCCTGGGGCTGGGCCCATTGGTGTGCTGCCAGTCGTCCACCTGCTGTCCGGCCCAGTCTGCCCTCCTGCTCCCTGGGCGCCATCCTGGCGTTTGCAGTGCCCTTCTGAGCGATAGACTGAGCCTTGGCTTACTGGGACCCAAGCCCTTCACTGTGTACACGAGGAACCCGAAGTACAGAGATGCAAAGAGAGCATCCGTTTTGGCATTCCAGCTAGACTGGTACCCCCTCCTCCCATCTGCATGACCCCTGCAGCTGACCTTTCCTCCCTGTCCCAAGGCGAGGCTCCCTCCCTCAACTGGCTTGCTCAGGAAGAAAGTGTACCAATAAGTGAATTCATACTGTAGTGTGAGTGACTGACAACAGTTTTGTGGCCCTGGGTGCCTCGCTTAGAAGACAGGAGCCTCCTGTGCCACCAGGCTGCTTAGGACACCACTGGACACAGAGCAGTCTGGTCTTTTTTTTAAAAATAATTTTAATTTAATTTTATTTTTTTTTAATTTTATTTTAATTGTTGTTCTTGTACAGTTTTCTGTCTTTTACTCCCATCCCAGCCCACCACCCCAGCTCTCCCCAACTCCCTCCCATTTCCACGCCCCCCCCCCCCCCCCCCCCCCCCCCCCCCCCCCCGCCCATAGTTTTTGTCCATGTGTCCCTTATACTTGTTGCTCCAGAGCAGTCTGGTCTTGATGCGGCCTGTACCTTTCTCTGCTCCCCCACCTGACGCAGGGAACATCCGGGTGATCGCTCGGGTCCGGCCAATCACCAAAGAGGATGGGGAAGGACCCGAGGCGACCAATGCTGTGACCTTCGATCCTGACGATGACTCCATCATCCACCTGCTGCACAAAGGAAAGCCTGTGTCCTTTGAGCTGGACAAGGTCTTCTGCCCAAGGGCCTCGCAGCAGGACGTGAGTGTGGCTCCCGTGGGTGGTGGGGGGAAGGGGGAGAGAGCAGTAGAGAGGAGGGGTCATAAAGAGACTCACCAGGAAAGGGAGAGATGGTGGGGAGTAGACAGAAGTGTGAGAGTGGAAGGAGACAGGACAGAGAAGCCTGGGTGCCAGGGTCCCTCTCTCCTTCCCTTCTGGGGAGAAGAAGGTGGGAAGCTAAGACTCAGAGCCTTAGAAGCCTCTCCGGGAAAGGACAGATCCCTGCACAGCCCCACCCACCACATGCCCCCCCCCACACGGCCCCTCCCAGCCTCAAAGCCCCACCTACCACATGGCCCCTCCCACAGCATGACCCTCGCTAGTACTGAGTCTGGTCCTTCCAGAGAGGCAAGTGGTCTCCGCATCAGCTCTTGTCTCACCTCTGCCAGGGCCGACCTGCCAGGCCTGTCTTGCCTGTGCTGTGCCATCTGCGCCTGGCTTTACCTTTGCCCCGCCTTGGCCCACTGTCAGGCAGGCAGGCTGGCAGGCAGAGGCGGTGCCATGCAGGTGACTGCCCTCTACCTTCATTTAGCAAAATGAAGGAGCAGGGACTGGTCTCCTAGGGCCGGGGCTGCTCTCCTGGTCTCCAGAGCTCCAGAGCTGGGCAGCCCCTTCCTCGGGTGTTGGCCGGCAGCAAGCACTGCGCTGTGTTCCCTTCTGTCTTTTGGCAACCAGGTTACCATTGATGTCTAGTGCAAGTGACTTGTTAGTCCCAAACTCCTCCACAGTGAGCTGGTTGCCTACATTAACATGCTGTGTTGTTGCTGGAGGAGAGAGCGGTCAGGGGAGGTGGCTGGACTTGGAGCTGGCGGGAACCCTGGGCCCCATGGCTCTGAGCCCTGTGGCCCTGGCAGCCCCACACCCTCCTTCCTGGTCTCCTCCCCAGGTGTTCCAGGAGGTGCAGGCCCTGATCACCTCTTGCATCGACGGCTACAATGTCTGCATCTTCGCCTACGGCCAGACCGGCGCTGGCAAGACCTACACGATGGAGGTGGGTGCCAGCCAGCTGGGACCGGGATTTGGACAGTGAGGATCACCCCTTGTTGCCATCGATGGGGCATCTTCTCACTGGTCTTGGGGTTCTGCGTGGTGTGTGTGTTGCCTTACTCAGTCTTCACAACCTCCCAAGTCACCAGGCCTGAAGAGGGGCCCCTGTGGCGGACCCCATGGGTAGGAGAAGCAAACAAACTAGCGGCAGAAGGATCTTGGCCTGAAGCCAGAGTCTGTCTCTCAGGACCAGCCTTCGTCAATTGCCCGCCCACATCTGCGGGGCTCTCCCCACACGGCGCAGTGCCGGGCCCTGGGACTATCTGAATGAATGAGGGCAGGTCTCCGCCCTAGAGGAGACCCCCCGGGCAGCGGCAGGGACCAGCTGGCATGGACTGGTGCAGACTGCGGTGGGGTTCCAAGCTCTTTTTTACCTGCCACTCCCGGGCAGAGCGTCATCTTCCTGCTTGGGTCTGTCCCCTCTCCATGGGGCACTGCAGCCTCCAAGGCGAGGAAGAATCTTGACTGCAGATAGAAAGGCTGGCCCAGGGGGTGTCTTTGGTTTGTTGGTGTTTCCCTGGCTCTCCGGGGGGTACTGTGGGGATCCCTGGGTATAGGGAGAGGGCAGGTGTCTTGGTGTCTGGACAAGGGGAGCGAGACAGCCCTTTGGCGGGAGGTACCATCTAAGGGGAGTGAGAGTGCCCGTGAGATTCCCTCTCAGAAAGGCTGGGCAGCTCACGGGGCCTGGGGCACCTGCTGGCCCCCTGTGCCTCCCTCCACACCCCCAGAGCCTGGCTCCTGGCCTCACTGACGTCGGACCCGCATGTGGGCAGTGGCAGGGAAATCTTAGCTTCCCAGGGCCCCTTCCAGGCGGCTCAGCACCCCCTGTGTGCAGTCCGCTGCCAGGCATTCCCCTGGGCGCTCTGCTGGAAGTCTCAGGGCAGCTCTGGCAGGGTAGTGCCGGGAAACTGAGGCCGACGGAGGGGAACGAAGTTGCTTGCAGCTGGTAGAGGGGTTTGGGGGCAGACTAGCATGCAGACAGGAGCTTCCGGCATGGAGGCTGGCCTGCGAGGGGTAGCTGGGGGACATCACAGACACCCCGTGGGCATCTGCACGGCCACCCAGGTGCGGTGAGGGGCCCAGTTCACCAGGGTCTTGCTCCTGTCCCCAGGGGACCCCTGAGAACCCAGGCATCAACCAGCGGGCCCTGCAGCTGCTCTTCGCTGAGGTGCAGGAGAAGGCGTCCGACTGGGAGTACGCCATCACTGTCAGCGCGGCTGAGATCTACAACGAGGTCCTCAGGTGGGCGGCCCTCGGGTTTGAGGTTTTCAGGTGGAGGCTCTCTCAGGTGGAGGCGCTCAGGCTGGCGGCCCTGGCGCAGAGCCATGTGGGATGGGAAGTGAGGTTTCCCTGAAGAAGGGAGATGGGAGCTGTAGGTGAGGACTCAGCCCAGGGGGTCTGTTGCTCCCGCTCCTCCCCGCAGCCAGCGGGCAGGGCAGGAGGGCTTGCTCTGAGCCCCTGGATGCACAGACAGAGATGCACCTTGCCCCCTGGAAGAGGCCTCCCCGTCCCTGCAGGGTGCACCAGGTGGGAGACATGGGAGGAGGGAGTCACTGTCCAACCTGCCCCCCCAGGGACCTGCTGGGGCAGGAGCCCCAGGAGAAACTGGAGATCCGGCTGTGCCCAGATGGCAGCGGGCAGCTGTACGTGCCGGGCCTGACTGAGTTCCAGGTGCAGAGCGTGGAGGACATCAACAAGGTGTGGGGCTGGGGGCCGGGGGTGCGGAAATGTGGGGAGACCCCACCCAGAGCTGGGCCGCTCTGGCTCAGCCTTGTCCCCACACTTCTTGGAGCCTGTTTCCTCCTCTGTACAATGCAGGGGGTGATACCCCTCACAGGGATTCTCAGGGATGGGGTGATTCCAAGATCCCACTCCAAGCCCTGTGCCTCTGCCACGCCTCCCGTCCCACCCCCACCCCCAGGTGTTTGAGTTTGGCCACACCAACCGCACGACGGAGTTCACCAACCTGAACGAGCACAGCTCCCGCTCGCACGCCCTGCTCATCGTGACTGTGCGTGGCGTGGACTGCAGCACCGGCCTGCGCACCACCGGTGAGTGAGGGTGGCGGGCAGCCTGGCCCGAGCACCCCCACCTCTGCCCCCAGGGCACCTGTGACCTGCCTGGTGCCTCCCCGCAGGGAAGCTGAACCTGGTGGACTTGGCCGGCTCGGAGCGCGTGGGCAAGTCGGGGGCGGAGGGCAGCCGCCTGCGGGAGGCACAGCACATCAACAAGTCGCTGTCGGCACTGGGGGACGTCATTGCAGCTCTGCGCTCCCGCCAGGGCCACGTGCCCTTCCGCAACTCCAAGCTCACCTACCTGCTGCAGGACTCACTCAGCGGGGACAGCAAGACCCTCATGGTGGTGCAGGTGAGGGCCTCAGGTGGGCTCTGCCAGTGCCATGGCCAGGGACCCCTTCCGGGGACCCAAGCTGTGTGGAGAAAGGGACTTTGTCCCCAGCAGCACCATGGCCAGGGGCCCCTTCCGGGGACCCAAGCTGCGTGGAGAAGGGACCTTTGTCCCCAGCAGCTCCAAAGTTGGTGCCACACAGGCCTCCGGCCTCCCCAGCAGACCTGGCCACACAGGGCCCCTGGCAGTGAGCGCCCTCTGGTGAGCATGCTGCCCCCTCCAGTTCTGTGGGGGCAGCGGTGAGCAAGCCCTCGTGTCCTCTAGGTGTCCCCTGTGGAGAAGAACACCAGCGAGACACTCTACTCTCTCAAGTTTGCTGAGAGGGTCCGCTCTGTGGAGCTGGGCCCTGGGTCCCGCAGGGCAGAGCTGGGGTCCTGGTCCAGCCAGGAGCATCTGGAGGTAGGGGGATGGCACAAGCCTGTGGCAGGGGCACTGGGCGGAGACTTTTAGGTGAGGGGCAGGATGGGGGGCAGGGAGGGAGGAGAGATGCCAGAGGGGCCGGAGCCAGAATGTGAACCCAAACCCAGTAGGCTCTTTAGTCCCAGTATTTTGGGGCCTTCAGCTGGTCAGGGAGGTGGGCTGCAGGTGGGCACACAGGTGCTCAGCGGTAACTAGGTCACTTCTTTACGTGTACTCTCGTTTAATTCTCGCAACGACTGAGCTGGGGCACCGCCATTGTCATGCCCATTTTGCAGATGAGGAAGGTGTCAGGAGGCTGGGAGGGGAGTGGAGGGCAGCAGGGCTGGGGGGCAGGCAGCACGGCCCCACCCACCTGCGTGCCCCTGCCCACAGTGGGAGCCAGCCTGCCAGACGCCACAGCCCTCAGCCCGGGCTCATTCAGCCCCTGGCTCTGGGACCACTAGCCGCCCAGGCTCCATCCGGAGGAGGCTGCAGCCCTCAGGTGAGCCTTTGGGGAGGGAGCAGGTGGGTGGGTGAGCCCCATCCCCAACAGGTCAGTCACAGCCACTGGGCTGCCCTAATGTGGACAGGCTTTTTCTCTGTTTTGAAAAGTTTCTAAAACTTCTCTGGAGCCTGTGTCACATCCTTGCCCGGGCCTAGGAATTGGGGCAGATAGTGCTGGGTCTGTTTTACAGACAGGAGACTGAAGACCCCCTAGCTGGTCCGGGGGCCTCGAGGCCCAGGCCATGAGTGTCCCAGGCTGGGCTCATGTGGCATGCCTTCCACAGCAGGTCTGGCGTCACTAGGCCTGGGCCTTGGCTCCGGGGGCGGAAAGGACAGGGCTCACTCCATGTCCCCGGTGACGAGTGAGCCTGGTCAGAGGACTGGAAACCAGGCCTCCAGTCCCCAACTTGGCCCCAGTCGCAGAAGGGCCCAGCAAGTGCTTGGAGCACAAAGACACAGGGGCAGCAGGGTCCTGAGGGGTCCTGGCCCAAGGCAAGCCCCCCAAGTGAGACGCCTGTTGCTTTGATTTCAGCCTGAGGCTGGGGCTGCAGAGTCTCCAGGTGAGTGTGGGCCAGGGGCCCAGCGCCACCTGCCGCTTGACCTCGTCTTGGGTTGCCGGGCTGTGCAGGGCGCCTGCTGCTCGCGGCTGGGTCTGTCCTTCCGCTGCCTGCTGTCTGTGTGCTTCTGCTGGGCTCCCGCCTGCTCTTAAACAGAGGCTAATAAGCCCCTCCCCCCCGCAGGGAAGTCGAGGCCGTTGCCTGTCTGATGGACTGATGGACGCGCCCACCCACCGTGCTGGGAGCTAGGTCCTGAGGCCTCGCTGGCCCGCGCCCGCTGCAGCTGCGGGTCCGGGAGGCAGAGGCCAGAGTGAGGCCCCTCTTCTGTCTCCCCTGAGATGAAACATGTTCAGAAGGAAATGGTGTCTCTCTGCTGTGGCTCTTGGTGCAAATGACTCGGGATGGAAGGGCAGGGATGTCCGACTCCACCTGGCAGGCCCAGACCCTCAGACAGTGGCCCCTTGTGGGCAGGGCAGTGGTGTCGGGAGGGTGGCCTGCACCCAGGCTGCAGGGCACCCTCTGAGGTGGGCGGCCGAGGAGCCCCTGGGAGGCACAGGAACCAGAACAGGCTGGTCAGTGGGCATGCCGGGGGAAGTCCCCCAGGGGGCACCCCACGGGGTATGCGTATGGTGTGCACTGGTGCACAGAGGAGCACGGCCCTGCCAGCCCCAGGCCGGGCCGTATTTATGTATTTACGGCTGGCAGGAGGCCAGGGGGTGGGGACTCTGTTACGCCCCTCACCTGCCTGGCACCAGGTTCTCCCTGCTCCCTGGCCTCTTGACATATTCCTCCCTCTGAAATCCTATTTAAGAACTTTTGGAAGTTTAGCCATTTTTACGTATTAAAATAAAAGCCTTTTTACACAAGCGTGGTCTGGAAGGGCAGGACTTGCGAGCCACTGGCCATCAGGAGTGGGGCACGGGCGCTGGTGCAGGTGCTGCCTGCCGGTCGCCTGCAGCGCTCCAAGGAAGCCTTGGCGTGTCCTGAACACCTGCGACTAGGGGGCCGGCACGCCCTCCCTGATTGAGAGTGACCGGCCCACGAACAGTGCTGGCACCTCCACCTTGTGTAGATGGGAAGTGAAGGCTCCGCAAGTCTTGACAAAACTGTGGCTGGACCCTGGACTTGTCCCTGTAAGTGAACTGGCCTCAGGCGAGTGCCACCTTCCTCCCAGGGCTTATAGGACCCTGACCACCAGTGCAGGGCAGCCCCCTGCCCCCGCCATGGGGTGTGTTGGCCTGGACTTGGTCCCAGCCTTGGGGGATACTGTACTCAATGGGGTCCCCCCTCCTACAGGGGCTAAGCCACGCACTCGCTGCTGCCTTGGGAGCAGAAGCGAAGCCCACTGGCTGGGGCAGCTTGTCCTGGCTAGCCAGCACGGGGACTCCTGCACGGAGTGAAGTCCATTCAGGGCCCTCCTAGAGGGGCGGGGGGGACTGCCTTCCCAGCCCTGGGTCTGAAGGCTGCCTCGGGGGCTGGGGCACAGGCTGGGGTCTGGGCCAGCACAGTGGTGGCCATGGCTGTGAGGTGGGGGTCCTGGCATCCTGCAGGATTCAGCTGTTGGCACTGAAGGGCCCTGTGCACCTCTGGGAATGTGGCTGAGATGGAGGGTATGGTGGGGTCCCCCCCACCTCACCTGTCTCCCAGCCATGGAGGAAGAGTCGCTGCCTCTCCTTCCTCTCTCCCAAAGTCGGAACTGGCCCCTTCCCGTTGGCCCGGCACTCTGCTGCCCCCTGCGGGCCATGCAGCCTGGTGCACCATCCCTGCGGAGGCCTGTGGCCAGATACGCCCCTCCCCGCAAAAAAAAAACAGTAAATAGTTACAAATTTAATAAAATTTGCCTTATAAATTACAGCAGCCACCACAGGGCTTGGTTGGCTGCCCCAGGAAGCAAGATTTGGGCAAAGCTGGGCAGCCACTGCTGACAGAAGTTGTCTGAGTTGGGCTGTGGAGGCAGCGGGTGGGCCAGTGCCTCAGCCTCCAGGACAGCCACGGAGCAGCGGAGGGGGCGGGGCAGCGGCTCACGGGCTGGTGGGCGCACAGGGAGCAGGAGTGCGGGCTGAGGCCAGGCCCCAAGGGCTGCCAGGTACCCCTGCCCACTGGACTCCTCAGTCCAAACTGGCCATGAGCAAGTGCAGCTCCCGGAAGGCACTGCCATGGCGGCCGCTCAAGCCTGCCTTGCTCTTGACGAGGCCGCTGATGCCCTTGAGCTGCTTGTAGCAGAGCCGGCACTTGTGAAGCCTGTGGGCAGAGGGGCAGCACTTGAGGCGGCTGGCTGCCTGGACACCATGACCCATCCCCCGACCCTGGGGCCTTGCCTGTCCTAACTACCCCCAGGCTATGCCAGGCCACGCCAGTGCTCAGGGTAGAGCCAGGCTGTGGAGGAGCCCAGGCCCTGCGACCCCCGCCTAGCACCCTGAGCCAGGGACTCTTTGTAGGCAGTGACCTCCTCCACAGCTGTTCCAGCAGGGCCTCCCAAGAACAGGCTGGGTCCCTGGGCCTGTGTGCCCTCACCTGGTGTGGCACCCCTGCCCCCAACACAGGCACGTTGCCAGGCAGGCCCCTCACCTCTCCTCCCGGCTAATGTCCACGCCCACGGAGGGTGGGGCTGCCAGGATGTCAGTGATCAGGGGCAGAAACCGCTGCAGGATCAGCTTCAGCGAGGTGCAGCCTGTCTGGACGTAGCTTCAGAGGCAGACAGAAGGATGGAGCCACAGACAGAGAAACAGCAAGTACACAAAGACAGATGGGCAGAGGCAGATCAGAGGCAGCCACCTCACGTGATCCCCGCAGGAGCCTCTTGGTCCCCTCCTCTCCCTGCTGTGAGGCGGGCAGGGCTTCCGCACACGTACCTCTCATACTTGCTCTGCAGAAGCTTCTCGATCTGCGGCAGGACCGTGGTACACAGGTCCAGCTTCCACAGGGAGCTGGGGAGAGGCCCGGGGACAGGTGCCCTCAGCACCCAGCCCCGCCCGCTCCTCCCGCTCCGCCCGCCGTGGCCACTTACGCTTTCTGGTTGACGATGTTCAGGAGGTCCACTACCACCGACAGGTCATTGATGGCCACGGCCGAGTCCACTGATGTCTGTGGAAACAGAGCACCCATCACAGAGGGTTGGGGACAGAGGCCCCTGCCTGGGTGTGGTGTGATGATGGGTTTTTTGTGGGGTATTAAAAAGACCACCTAAAATAAGGAGCCTTGCAAGGCCAGGCCCATAAACAGGTGCTCAACAAATGGCAGCTGGCGAGGACGAGGGTGGAAGAAACAAAGGTGGAGCGAGCCAGCGTGGTGAAAAGGGCTGCCTACCCCTCCTCCCTGCATCCTGTGGCCCTCTTCCCAGTCAGCCCTAAGCCCGGGGCAGGGGCGAAGATGGCCCTTGCCTTGATGTCGCCCGTGGTCCACACAGCCCGCACGGTGTCCAGGTTCTTGTGGCGGCTGGTGAGCACCACGCACATGGTGTCGTGGCCTTTGCGGATCTGCGACATGGCATCCTCGTCCACCAGCTCTGTCTGCTGGGGGATCTTCACGGCCTGGTGGGACAGGGCCCCAGGCGCTGGCGGCAAAGCTCTACCCTTGCCCCATGGGCCTCCACCCCACCCCTGGGCTGGGTCCCTACTCACGGGCAGGAAGTCAGAAGCCTTCAGCCCAATGGGCTCGTTTCGGGTGGCAGGGATGATGGCGGGCTCGGCCTTGGGTGCGGGGGTGGAAGTGACGACCTGGGGCCAGGGCGGGGCCTCGAGCTGCAGGACCGGAGCACAGTGGGTGGCTAGTCTGAGGGCTGCCTCTCTGCCCCCAACCCTGGTTCAGGGCCCCAGCCCCCCCGGGAGTCTCACACCACAGCCCACCACCCTGACATACGTTTGGCACTGGGAACTGCGTGTCCATGGCTGGGCTGGGCTTCACCGCCTCCTTGGCTATGGCTGTGTCTGGGGGCAAAACGAAAGGTCCTCCGGGTCAGGAAGAAGGCAGGGGTCGGGGTGAGACTGATGGCACCTGCAATCGTGGGGGACGGAGCAGGAGCCGGCAGGCAGCCGGGGAGGGAGGCGTCAGCAGTGTGGGTCCAGGGGAGGCCCAAGAGCAGAGGCTGTGCCTGTCCCCCACTTTCTACCTCCTCTGTCCCAGGCCTGGCAGGAAGCAGGCGTCTGGCACCGTGTGTGGAAGGGTCACTGTGAGGCATGTGCCGGGGATGCTGGTGGTGAGCGGGTGACTTCTCTCCCCAGGCCCAGCATGCTCCTCTATAGCACGTGTGTCGTCTCTGGACCCGCCCCTGTGGGGTCTGTCTGCCCTCCTCACAAGGGTGCAGACTCACCAGGGTCTAGCCTGGGGCCCAGCATAGTCAGTGCTCTTGAGCCAGTGGGAGAGAGACTAGGGTGGTGTCAGCAAGGGGAGCCCGGGGAGGGGTGGGGGTTTGAGGACTGGGGAGCCCGGAGGCCAGGCTCTGCCCCACCCCCTGGCTCACCGTCTTCTGGGGGTGCTGGGAAGGGCTCACTTCTTCGAGGTGGTGTCCGACCTGTAGAGGTGAAGGGGGTTGGGGGATTCACATTGGCTGCCCAAGGCTCCTGTCCCTAGGCCTGAGGTGACCTGGGGTCCAGGGGCCTGTCAGGACATGGTTGGGGGGAGGGGACACGGAAGGTAGTTTCCAGGCATGCTGCTGCAGACATAGGACCCTGCCCTTCCCACCCATTTGTCCTGTGGGCCTTCCTTTGCTCAGGGGACTGAGTGGCTGCCAGGGCTCTACTGGGGCCCAGAGGACCTGGGAAGAGTCTGGCCAGGTGGGGGTTAGGAAGGTGGGAACTGAATGGACGCAGTGCCCGGAAGGATTGTTTGCATCCCTTTCACAGAAGGGGACGCTGGGGTTCGGAGGGTGGGAGCCAGGCCTCACTGATGCTGTTCTTGGGCTGGAAGATCTCATTGTAGTCCTCAGCGTTCTGGATCTCTGCCCGAGACTCCCGCTCGTCCCGGTCATCCTCGCTGCTGGGGCTGCGGCGCTCGCTCTCCGAGTTCTGCTTCACCCTGTGGGGCAGCCGGGGCCAGTGAGGCCAGGCCGGCCCCCTCAAGTCATCCGGGGGATGGGCCCACCTCCTGTGCTCCGCAGTGCCCCCAGCCCACCTCTGGGGCTTGCTGCAGGTTGTGCTGGGCCCCCCAGCGCCCCGTGCCCCCCAAGCCCACCTCTGGGGCTTGCTGCAAGTTGTGCTGGGCCGCTCGTAGATGCGCCGAAGGGGGGCGGTGGGGAGGGGTGGCTGATGAGCCAAGGGCCGGCTGTCCTGCACAGGGTCCTGGGCTACCGTGCCTGTCCTGGTGACCCGTGTTAAGTCCACCACATAAGAGGAGACGTTGCTCTGGGAGAAGGCCACGCCTATCTGCAGGAAGGGCAGAGCTGGGGTGGGGCCCTTTCCAGCAGCAGCTAGGGCATAGGTGGGCAGGGCCCGGTGCAAGTGGGGGCCTGATGGGCTGGTGCAAGCAGCTGGGTGGCCCGACGGGAGGGCGGGCAGCTCTCTCACCAACTGGTTGTTGCAGACGGCCAGGTCGGCCACCTTGCCCCAGCTGACTGGGACCACGTCAAAGCAGCGCTCAGGCTCCCAGCCGTAGACACGCAGCGAGTCCTGGCAGCCACTGTACAGGCAGCAGCCATCGGGGTTGAAGAGGATGCTCCTGGGCCGGGCGAGAGTGGGCTGTGGGTCCTAAGAAACCCGGGGAGGCTGCGGGGACCCGAGGACACGATGGGGCAGAAGCGGAGATGGGAAAAGCCAGCCCACATTCACACCCCACCTCCCCAGAGGAAGGGCTAGGCCCACCGCCCAGCTGCCTACGTACCTGACGGGCCCAGGCTCCCCTTCAATACAGCTCACCACCTGGAATTTCTCCAGGTCCCAGAAACGGATCGTCCTGCAAAGGTAGCCAGGCCGTGTTGGAAGCCAGGGCCCTCATCTGGCCTCCAAACAGGCCCAAAGCTGGGGTGGCCAGCTTCTTTCTCCCCCTGCCCCCACTCCTCAGAGCCATAAAGAGCAATGCCTTGGGTGGGGGGCTGGCCCTGGCAGGCTGGGGGAGAGGACTCAGTGGGCGGGAGACTAACAAGGGCTTTGGACCAGAGTCAGGAGAGGGATAGCACCAGGGTCCCATCTGGTCTGGGCTGGCAGTTAATTCCTTCCACAAAGGCTCATCAGGCATATGACACCCTGGGTCACAGAGACAGGCTGGGGACAGACACGTACACTCAGAGGCAGAGATGTGAGGAGCGGCGGTCATGGGCAACGGGCCTGCGTCCCCTCACCTGTCTGAGCTGCCGGAAGCCAGGAGGTACTCGTTGGGATGGAACTCCACCACGCTGACAGGTCCTGTGTGGCCAGGGAACTCGGACATCATCTTGCCAGCGGTCAGATCCCAGAGCTGGGGTGGGGCAGGGCGAGGGTGAGGACCAGGCCGGGCTCTGCCGCTCTCCCCCGTTCCAGCCCGAGCTCTTTATCCACACGCCACCATCCACTCTGGATGGGCTTGGGACACGCAACACCAACCAGGAGGGAGGTGAGGACCCCGCCTGAGTGTGACGAGCAGACGCCAGCCCCCAGCCCCAGTCGTGCCTGCATGTACCTTCACTGTGTGGTCATCTGCAGCCGATGCCAACCACTTCCCATCGGGGCTGAACCGGAGACACCGCACGGCCTGGCTGTGCCCCTGAGAGGACAGGGCACAGAGCTCACCTGAGGGGCTGGCCCAGGGGGCTCTCCTTCCCACTCCCCCACCAGGGAGCAGGCAGTGAGGGGACAGATGTGCAGGAGATGCCACTGAGGAACACTCCCCATATGTGGTCACAGACCCCCGTCCAGGCTGCTCCAAGAACTCAAGATTGCCCTCTCTGCATGCCAAAGGGTCTGCAAACCTCCAATGCTAATTCTGCGTCAACCTCAGTGCTCCCGCACTCCTGTGCATAGGCACCCCCTCCCCTGATGGTACCTGTTTCCTGCCTGTAGAACAAGAGCATGGGGCGCAGTTTGGTAAACGCGTTCTGAGGGGATTCGTGGAGAGCTGGGGGTCTGGTGGGCTGCCCACAGCACCCCTGCTGCGCTCCAGGTCCATGCTTCCCACTGGGACTCTAGTTTCCCACGATCTCACCCACGGTGGACAGCAGGGCCCTCCCCACCCATGCTCCATGCCTGCAAGGTGCTTGTGGGACGACCCACAGAGGATGCCTTCCTTACCCTGTACCGGAAGACACAGCCTTTCCTCCGGATGTCCCAGAGCTGCAGGGAGAGGAGCAGAGGGGCAGAGTCAGGACAGGTCACAGCCCCGGGTGGCTTGGGCTGGGCAGGCCTAAGGCCTGGCCCGGAGGGCAGTGTGTGGCCGTGAACAGAGGAAGGCTCCGGCACCTCCAAGCCATCACACCCCAAAACGACAGGCGTCTCGACACTGCACTAAAGCTGGTAATTCCGGGCAGAATGTCTGCCGAGCGCCTCCACACCTCCCTTCTCTAGGAGGGTGTGAATGCCGCGCAGAGAGAGAAGACGCCCCCGCAAAGAGCTGAAAACCTGCCCTCTCAGAAAGGACACGCAGCCGGGTCCCGCTGCGGCCTAGGGCCAGACGCAGGCTCAGCGTGGCATCTCACCTTGATGTTCGTGTCCTGGGAACCCGAGGCCACGAACTCGCCGTACGGGTGGAAATCCAGGCTGCAGATGTTGGCTTTGTGTCCCACGAGTGTGCGGAGAACTAGCAGGAAAGCAAGCAGAGCCATGACATGAGAGGCGAACAAAACAGCTAGAGGAAAAGGGCTGTGTGCGTGCGTGGGCTTTAATATTGACCGGACAGCAGCACAGACTTTAAAATGTGGGGGAAATCAACCCTAACAACTAATCTTCCGGTTTTCCTCCGGAGAAGCAACAGCCATTTGTTACTGCCTGAGCCCCAGAAATCGCATCATGAACCCCCCCAGCTTGCCTCTGGGCTCAGCCCCGTGTGCTCCCATGAGAGCGAAGGGTGAGGGGTGCCAGGCAGAGGGATGTGGTGGGCAAAGGCCCCAGGGAGGGCACGTGGAGGGCGTGCCTGGGGTGACCCTGGCGCCCACACTAGTCCGCTGTCCCAGGAGGGTGGCTGTGAGGACAGGCCTGGGACCTCAGAACCTGGGTCGTGGGGCAAATCACCTCCTGCTGCCCCAGGAAATGTCTCCCACCCTTCAAGGTTCTGCAGGCAGCTCCCTGGCCCGGCCCAGCTTGGCCCATGAGCAAATCGCTTTTCTGTCTCTGGCACCAATCAAATTTGCCTCCTCTTTCTGGCCTTGCATGTCTTCCTTTTTGAAAGATTTATAATTCCGCTGTCTGAATGGAACCGATCACCCCGTGAGTGCTGGGGCCAAGCGGTGCGGGAGTCCAGCCACGCTTGGGTTGGGGCCCGGGTGAGGCAGGGTGGGGGAGAGGCAGCGAGCTCTCTGCTGACGGAGGTGTTTGCGCAGACACCAGATGCACCACTTCAGGGACGAGAGTCGAGCTCCGAGCACTGGGTGAATCAAACAAACTACTGTGTGATGGTCTGCACCCCTCCAGGTCCAGGTCCAGGGCTCTGGAGACAGGCAGTTTGGCTCTGCTCCTGGTCTGCTCGGTGGCCCTGGGCAGTCTCATGCAGGGTCCTGGTGAGGATTATGCAATAAAATGGACGTGAAGTTCTTAGCGTGGGCCTGACATGTGGTCAGTGCTCAATAAAATGTGAGTTATAAAAATCCTCGTAATTTCTTCCTGCACAAGGCCTGGTTTCACCCTTTCCTCTGTCTCCCATGCCGAACCTTCTCCTCAGGCACTTGTCCTGGTTCTCAGTCCTGTGGTCCCAGTGCTGATGACCCAGTACTCAGTGCCATGGCCTCTGGGCAGCCCCCTTGTCCCAGGACATCGCTGAGCACCTCCCGTGTGCCCCGAACAGGCTGAGCGATTTCTGAGCATGAGCCTCCCTGACCCCAGCGCTGCAAGGAGGCGGGTGAGGGCCAGAGGCTCCGAGGGGGAGTGGTCCACTGGAGGCCAACCAGCAAGGTGCAGATGAAGAACCTAAACCAGGTGCCTTAGTCTTGAGCAGCTGGGTCACATGTGTCTCAAGCTCTCGGGACAGGCCAGGCGCAGCTGAGTGGGTAACAGAGAGCTGCTCTGGCTGCCATCTGCCGGGAGGACGAAGACCACCCCGCTGCCCGCCACACGCATGTACCCCACTGGGTGGACCTCTGCACGGGCCCAGTGCGCTCCCTTTACATCCTTCAGAGTGTGACAGGGCACCTGCCGCGCCTGTCCACTGCGCACTGAACTCGATCACACTAAACCCTGCGAGGCTGCCCCTCCTTGCTATCTGCGGCGGCACATGCCACCGGGGGCTCAGTGCTGCGTTTCTGGTCACGGAGGCGGCGGGCACACGCCGTCCGGCCCAGGGCCTGAAGGGGGCGGACTTGTGCTGGCTCCTGCTTCGGCCCCTCCACGTCCCGGCCAGGTTCCCAAACCCCGCCACACCCCGAGAGGACGTGGCGAGTCCTGTCCTGCGTGGGCCGGCTTGTGAAGCGCAGGCCGCCTTCCTGTGGCATCCTGGCTGACCCGCCCTCGCCCTCGGGCTGTGCCATGGAAAGCAAGCAGGACGACATTCTTCTGGAGTGACTTCTGCCTTTGCTCTTCTGTCCCAGGAGGGCCCTCAGGAGGCCTCCACCACGGGATCTGCTGCAGGAGTCCACGAGGAACCTCCAAGCCTTCCCAGCCGAGCAGCTGCTCATCCTCTTCCCGAACCCCCCAGTGATGGGCTGCCTTTCAAAGCACCCGAGGTGACAGCAGCTCTTGCAGAACGCCTCCTGTACCGGGTGCCAATTGGCCTGTCCCGTTCACTCGCGCCGTGGTGGGCAGGGCTGGAGGTGGGCCTGAGGTCTTAGCTCTTCCTGCCAAGGCTGCTGAGCGCAAGTTTCTCTCCTACCAGAGAAACCCCCCAAACTCCAGGCAGCAGATGACAGGGTGGAGACCGCTGGGATGGGAACTTTGACACGAGGATGCGAGTCCCAGCTTCTGCCACTCCTGGCCACAGGGCCGTCACCAAGCTCGAGGCCTGACCGACCCAGCTTTGCATCAGAACCCCTGGAAGCTCACTGAAAGCCAGCTGCTGGGCTGCCGCTCTTCGGAGCCATGTCCTGGGAGTGGTGTCTGGGCCACGTGTGTGTGACAAGCTCGAGAGCAGCCAGCCCTGGGAGTCCAGTGCTCAGGGCTTCCAGACGGCAGCCTTCAGTTTTCATTCCTCACCCACCTTAAGGAGCACTCACATTTCCCTCACGTGTGAAATACTTGCAGCTGAGAACACACGGCACCCATGTCTTCTCTTATGCCCCTTCCTCCTCAGGGCCTGGTGAATGGCTGGTGCCTTCCACTGGGATCTGGTCCAGGCAGAGGCTCCCCAGGTGGAGAACCCCCTTCTGCCCGAGGCTTTCTGCTTTCTCAGCTGGAGCCCAGGCAGCCGGCCTTGTCCCTCCCTGGTCCCTTGAGTCCAGCGATGCCCCAGCACAGATGCTGTGGGTCCTGCGCGTGGCCAGGCAGTGGGACTGCGGGCTGAGATGCTAAGCCTGTAGCCTGTCTGTTGTAAGAGATCCTGGGGTCTGTTCTTCTTCAGCAGCCCACCACTAGGTGGGCAAGCATCACCCAAAAGGCCCTGGGGCACCATCTTTCTTAAGGGCCATCTACACAAGAAGACGGCTACTCTTGGGCAGGATGAACTTGGCCACGGGGTGGGCGTGGATGACGGCCACTGTCCTACAGCAGAGGCAGAGCACATGCCATAGGAGAGGCCCAGAGACCTGTGCGTCTCAGCTCAGCAAGGGGGCTGTCTTCTGGGAAAAGCAGGCTTGCCAAAATCCATGCTGCCCTTTCTTCCCCTGTCCTTCAGGCCGCCGGTGGCCTCCCGCCCAACATGCTGGAGGGGCCGGACGAGAGGCGCGCAGTCAACAGCGAGCAGACGGGCTTACTCAGACCTCTCAGCGTGGGCCTGCGTGGTGTTCTGTGCTAATGCACAAAACGTTCTTAGAAAGACATTGCAGTATGTATAACCATGCTGTTTAGAAGGATGGAGGGAAGGAGCGAAACTCCAGGTAAAAGGAGAGAAGGCTGAGGCCTCTGAGGACGGGAAGGAGCGGGGCAGAAGCTCCCTTTCTCCACTGTGGATATTTGCAGAACTACCAGCAGGTGATGTCCGCACTCTCTCTTGCCCCTCAAATGGCGAAAATGAAATCAAAGTGAAGTGCAAGGGGACGAAGGCCCGGCCGCCCCAGCCCTGCTCCTGCAGGCAGCAGTCAGAGACGCTGAGTGGGGGCCGCCCCAACTCGGGGCACCCGCAGTATGCCCCACACGGCCACCTCACCCCTTCACGTGTCCTGTGTGGCCCCTGGTGGCACTTGATGTCCTTCCAGGTTCTGAATCCACACAGACACCCACCTGCCCATCCATACAGTCATCCATTAGGACATTACTAGGCAGCCCCTAGGTGCGCATGCTCAGAGACGGGACTGGTCACCCCTGCTGGGTAAGTGGGGGGTGCAGTCACTACACTGTCCGGTCAGTGCTCCAGGAGGGAGGCACCCAACTTCGTCGGGACAGAGGGAAGCGACTGACAGGGGCCTGCGGGGAAGGCAAGCACAGAGGCTTACTTTTGGCAGCTTCCAGGTCCCAGACACGGATGGAGCCCGACTGTGAGCCAGCCACAATGAGCTCCTCCGGGGCATTGAGGCGGACGCTCTCCACTGGGGACGTGTGACCCGTCAGGCTCTGTGGAGAGAAGGTGGACGCTTCAGTGCACTGCGCGGACAGACCCGCAGCTGCTGCCGCAAATGAGGGGCTCCCAGGAAGCACGTCAGCAAGAAGTGGCCCAAGCAACAGAGCCACACCCAGGCTCTCCCAGACGGCGGAGCAGCCGCCTCTCTTGGCCTTGGTCTCAACTCCCAGGGCTAAGAGTGGGCCAGACCTCGGTCATGCTCCCACCCCTTCCCCTGTTCACCATGCTCCTGACAGATGCCACCTGAAGAAATGGCCCTGGGACCCTTGGAGGGCAGCAGCCCACCCTTTGGTCCGAGTCTAAACTGCCACCCACTTAGGCTCTGCTCCATCTCCACTCTCTACCTGGCCCAAGCCCCTCAGGAGTGGAGACCACGGCAGCAGTGAGGCCTGGCTCGCCAGCGGCACCCATCTTGCCCCTCTGAAAGGCCTGGATCCCTGGAGGACCCTGCCGCACTCCCAGAAAGGGGCTCTCAGAGCCCACAGCCTGGGAGTCATTTTGCTGGAAAACACGGACAGTCTCATCCAACTCAGCCAGTCGGAGCTGGGCCAGGCCGAGCCCAGGAGGAAGGGTGGAAAGTGCTGGCATTTCCAGCTTTCTGGAGGGAGGCTGGAATCTGAAATCTGTGGAGTGTCACTCCCCAGCCCAAGGCTCAGCGGTGACTCCATCAGTGTTTGCTAAGACTGTTCCTCACGGGTTGGGGACAGTAAAACTGCTCCTCGGTGAGAAGCAGCTGGTCTGACTCCCAAAAGCCGTCGGCAGGAGCACACCTCGGTAGGAACTCGTGAGTCAAAAGCATGATACCACCCGGCGCTGCATGGCTGAGTGGGGACAGAGTGAGCCTCCCCCGCTCCTGGTGGGAATATAAACTGATTTCTGGAGGGCAACTTGGCAACCTGCTTTGAAAGCTTTTTTTAAAAACATGCACCCCTTTGGATTTAATGCATCGATCACAGATCTGTTCAAAGATGTAGGCAGATGAGAATGTTCACCGTGTGGCTAAGCAGAGCCAAAAGGCCACGCAAGGCCTCCATACTGGGGGCAGGGCGGGGCTCCGCTACTTCTGGCTCCTCCCACAACGGCATACCACCAGGCCATGAAAATTTGTGTCGTTAAAGGGTATTTGTTGACACAGGAAAATGCTCATGTATTGTTATTTTTAATAGCATATTGTTCCATTCAATAACGTATTTCTGTGTGTACATATATACATGTGCTTGCACATGCGTGCATGCACAGAAAACACACCTGCACATGCATGCACCTGCGTGTCTATGTATCTATATCAGCACCTACAAAGGCACAGACCAAAACACCAACACAGTGGTCTTTGGATGATGGAACTCTGTACAATTCACTGTCACGCTTTTTCCTCCTTTGTGACATCCTGTTCTGGACCACAGTTTTCAGCACTGAATGCAGTCGTGTGCACAGCAGGGGAAAGTGCTGTTAGCGAACCAGCTCCCTGACCAGCTCCAGCCAAGCGCCCTGAGATCTTTTAGCGGAATGAGGTAGGGAACGCATCAGCCACCCCCACACAGAGCTGAGGGTGGGCGGATGGGCTCTGGGCAGGGCAGGCTCAAATTCATTTTTGCCTTCTCATGCAGGCTCCCCGGAGTGCTGCTCTACAGCAGGGGGATGTCCCTCTTCCTGAGGACGGGCCACTGTCCCTGCCATCTGGGGTTGCCCTGGGTCTCCCTGAGCAGACAGCTGGGGGAAGGACGGACGTTGTGCTCTGTTCCCCTACCCTTGGGATGGGTGCCCAGAGGAGCAGGTGCCTGCTGCTGCCCGCAGCCTCGCCCTGCTCACAGTTCCCCGCCCCTGCCCTCACCAGCCCGCCAAGGCTCACCATGATGCAGTTGGGCTTGTTGATGGACCACAGGTTGACGCGGCAGTCGTCCCCACCCGTCGCCAGCAGCCGCCCGGAGCCTTTGCCCAGCACCAGCGAGGACACGTTGCTGGCATGGGCGACGATCTCCTCTGCACAGGAAAGGGCGCGGGGGGGCCAGTCAGGTGCTGGACGGGCCACACGGGGCAAGGGTGGGCTTGGCCCTGCCTGGCCACCAGCTCTGGCACCAGATGCCCCTCTTGAGGGCTTTGCCCCTTCAGCTCCCCTTTGGGCCCAGACACCCGTCAAGACGCCAGCTGACAAGGCTGGACCTGGGCCTGAACCAGAAATGGCTATTTCTCAACCTCAGTCATTCCCATCCCATCCCAAGGCCTCATGGTTTTCTTCCTTCTTCTGCACGTTCACTGGTAATATTATTGACCTTACTATGCTCCGTTTTTAAAAGTGACTTGCTTTTTTCATTTAACTCTGTCTTGTAAGCAATAATATCCATGAAATTACAAGTGAGATATGTTTATGATATTTTTTCTGTGATACAAAAAGGAAAATAAAAACAATGATTAAGATAGAAAATATTGACCTACATACCACCTAAGGACCTTGCGAGTTGCCACTCGCTGCACATACAAACCCCTCTTTGGAGAAAACATTTTAAGAACTGTTTAGGTCAAGTCTAAACAAGCTGTCCCCCAGGGAGCTCGCCCAGGGCTTCAGCCCCCAGCTTTAGAGTCATGGACCTCGCTCTAATCTGAGCTTTGCTCTTGCAGGCTGTGTGGCCTGGGACAAGTCACGCACCCTCTCTGAGGGCGGGGTTCCTCGTCTGGTACGTGGGGATAATAACAGAGCCTGGCTCACCGAGCTGCTGAGGATTCGGTGAGACATGCCCGTGAGCTGGAGCAAAGGCTTTGTGTTGTCAGGCAGGCTGAGGGCGATCAATGAGAAGACAGCGGGCAGTGGGACCCCCGGTGGGCACACGAGGGTGGGCTGCACAAGGAGAGGGCAGCCGCCCGACAGGTCTGGGTGTGAGGGGGTGGGAGGCGAGATCTCCGTGGGCAGCCCCAAGGGCCCCTGGGCTGGCCCTGCTGGGGCAGCGGTGGGGCAGCAGAGTAAAGCCCCAGGGGCATCAGTGCTCCAGGGGGCACACGACACAGCAAGGAGCCAGGAGGCAGCCCAGGTCTCCCAGCTCATTCCTGTGCGAGTCCCTCCTGGGAGGAAGGGATAGAAAAGACAGGTCTCCAGGCTCAGGAGAAGGGAAAACCCCACCATGCCAACATGCTGAGGCAACCAGGGAGCAACTGGGAGGCTGGCTCGGGTGACAGCCTCCACCTGCCTGGGGGTCTCTGTGGTACGGACCTCAGACCACAGGGAAGCTGGAGAACCAGGCCCAGGAAGGCTGCTGGCCTGGCAGCCTGGCTCAGAGGGGCTGTCAACACTGCCTGGGAACCCAGCCGTGGGCTCGACCTCAGGGCCTGGCCAGAGCCAGGCACGGGCAACAGCCAGCCCCAGCCAGGGCGAGAGTCCCCTGCAGCCCAAATGACAGCCAGGGCCTCTGGGGCCCCACCCCGCTCTAGCTCTGGACACAGCAGGGACAGAGTAGCCTGGGCTCCTCCGGGGCTCTAGCCACAGACACTGGTCTGTTCAAGGGCTTCTGCCGGGCCAAAGTGCCGCCCAGGCCGGAAAGCGGCAAACCACCTTCTCCCTGAGCACGTGCCCCCAAGCCTCAGGCCCTCTGACCTTCTCTGACGCTGCTGTGTGTGCACCCTGCCCCCACCCGAGACCTACCTACCGGCCTGGGTGTCCACCCCGGCTCTCAGGCTTCCCAGGGAAAGTTCTGGCTGGGCCCACCTCACTGGGCTCCGGGGCACACTGCCCCTGGAGACAGCCATTAATTCATAATATATTTGATTTGTGGGAGCCTGTTCCAGGCCCAGCACTGGGGAGACAGCGGGGGAATGAGAGCGATAAAGTTCCCGCCTTCGTACTGCCGCCTGGTCAGGTAGTTCCTGGGCCAGGGCAAACAGCTGGGAGAACCACAGACTTGGGGGTGAAAAGAATTTGGAGGTTAGGCCCTTCTAGAAGGGCTCAGACCACTCTCCTCTAAGCAGCCTGACCAGGGACTGACCGGAGCCCCCGGGGGGCTGAGAGGGAGGAGGGGACACACCAGAGGCACCACGCAGGCACAGGGCACTGGCCCAAGGGCTCCCCTCTGGCCTGAAGGACAAACCAGTACCCAGGCCCAGGTACTGGATTTTGGTGCAAATAGATGATGGCCAGAGCTGGGAGCACTGCGTTCTGGCCAGAGGCACAGAGGACAAGTATTCAGTGACCCCATGTGGGCCAAGCACCTTCTGAGTCTCAAACTCTAGAGCCACAGGGAGTCAGAGGTCACTAGCCTTGGGCCCTTCAGACAGCTAAACTGCTGTGCAGTGAAACCATCAAACACCTAAACACGTGACCTCCCAGCCGAACACTTTCACAGCCTGGCCTTGCCTTTCAGCCAAAGCAAAGCCTTGGAAGGGCTGGGGTCCTCACCAGCCTCTGCGGGACCACATTGTCCCCAACGCTGTGCTGCAGCCCATGGTTCCCCAGACGCCTTCCATCGCTCTGAACTTCCTGCCTCAGGGCCTTTGTACCTGCAGGTCAGGAAGCCTTCAATACCTCCCTACCTACTCCCCATCGCCTAGTTACCTGATTCAAAGCACAGGCCCCAGCTTAGCATTCAAAGAGGGACAGGGGGTGTGGTGATCTGATTCCTGCTGGTCACTCTCCCCAGGCTCTGCACCCATTTCACGAGGACCTTGCCTATTTCATCGCCTACTGCCTCCCTAATGCCTGGCTCTAGGCTCAGGAAAGGTCACCCATTAAAGGGATACATAACCCCAGCAAACGCAAAGCCACTCGGTCCAAAGTGTACCTTCCTTAGGAAACCTTAACAGGATTCTTCCAGAACCCTTGGGCTTAGAGGAACAACTGGAAAATGGTCCGAACCTCTCATTTTACAAGTAAAGACACCGAGGCCCAGCAAATAGCTTTGCCCAAATTCCCACAGTTAAGAAATGAAGGAGCCTTGCCCCAGCTTCTGGAAACTGCCAAAGAATAACTCATAGCACAGGTGACCAGCTGGGCCCCAAAATTATGCCAACGGGTTACTCCGAGGTGGGGAGGGGAACGGCCCACAGAAGCACCAATGAGCAGGGAAGCAGCCCTCAAAAAAAAAAAGGTCTGGGGAAACTTGGGGTCTTCGAGATCCTTTCAGGGCGTCCCAGAAAACAAAACTATTTTTATAATAATACTAAGATGGTATTTGACTTTTACGTTCTCTTTTGCTCATAAGAACACAGTGGAGTTCTCCAGAAGATACACGACATGTGATGACATCATCATTAATGGCATGTTTGATGACGTGCCCTTGTTTGAAAATGTCCCAGTGTTGCTAACATGGTAAATGACAGATACAACCCCCATAAGCAAAACCTCTTTGGGGCCCTCAATAATTCTTTAGAGGATAAAGAGGCCCTCCGATCAAAGAGTTCGGAACTGCTACGTAATGATGGGGCTGGGTCGTGCTCACACTCATTACAAGCCAGAGTCCTGCCAACAGCCCCCTACCTGTCCTCTCCTCTGCTCCCGCCCCAAGATGCCCTCACCTGATGGGGGAAGTTTGACTTTGGGATGTCTGAAATGCCAGAAAAGTCTTTCGGAATTTCTTGCCCCATCCCGCCCGTCAGCCTGACTGGAACTCCTGCACTAAGTGCTTTATTCCGTCCATTTTCTCACTTGAATCTCGCAGCGACTCTAGAACGCAGGTGTGATTATCTGTTTGTACAGACAGGAAACTCAGCCTCTGAGAGGTTTAGTCGCCTGGCCAACGCCACCCAGCTAAGTGCCAAAGTCATAACTTGCATTTGGTCTGTCTTACTCCCCTTGGGCCAAGAATAGACGACAAAGCTGGGGGTTCAGGCTACCCCAGGAACAAACAGCTAACAGGGTAAATGGGGTGTGAAACAAAAAAAGAAATCCACTCACGCAACTTCCAGGTCATCTTGGTGACCACAGGGGTGGCCATTCTTCAGCTGTCTGGCACCTGAAGCTCCGCCCACAAAAGACTGTCTTCCTTGAGGGGTGGGGGTGGACCCCCCCAGATCTGCCAATCAAGTTGGCAGGGAGTTCCCACGCATCCAGGCAGAGGAATGCCTTTCTCCTGGCTCTGGACTGACTCTTAGTTTTAAATCATCCACAGCAGCCTGAGCACAGCTGGAGGGATCCTGGATCATGGAATGTCAGGCTGAGCCATCTCAGCTCAACAGAGGGCTGGAACACAAACAGAGGGGACGGCTTGTTAGGAAACACCGGGTGGCAGCTAAGTGCGGGGGAGGGGGGGCCTGATCTGCATACTGCGGATACAGCTCTCTGGATCACCAAGACCACTTCATAAAGACAGACACGACCAAAGCCACCAGGGCCAGGAGCTGCACTACAAATTGAATTTGAGAATCAGGAGAGGGGGCACCTCAGCCAGGTGACTGGGAACACAGGGAAAAAGAAGGTCCTCCCAGAGGCCAGGATGATGGGAAGAGGCGCTGCTCCAGGAGGCTGGTGCTGGAGGTGCAGCAGCCGCAGTGGGGCGGGGAAGAGCACATGGCTGCAGGTTTGATTTCTGGGAGTCACTGTTTTTTCTGACCTATGGGAAGGGGGTGGAGTCAAGGCTAAGCTTAAGGGCCCAGGAGAGGCACCCCAGGGACAGGTACTGAAGTCTTCTCCGGGGAGAAT
>PVKU01001442.1:231202-301649 GCA_004027475.1 Anoura caudifer
CCTTCCTCCACGCCTCCCCCCCCCCCCATGAAACCTCTCCTCTCCTTCCCCTTTCTCCTAGGTTCCCCAGTCCTGTCTCTCTAGTCCCCCATTCACACACATGTTGTTTCCTGAGCTCCCTAATGTGGTCCCTGCCTCGCCAGACCCCTTTACTGCCCTTTCCCCTCTGCTGCCAGTATCCTCATTCATTCACTCTCGTGCTTCCAGCGTCCCTATTCATCACCCGTCCTCCCGCAGACCCCCAGCTCTGCTTCCGGCCTCCCTCGTTTGGCCCTCAGGCCTCCACGCCGGTCCCGCCCCACCCGAGCTAAGGCTGGTCCCTTGGCCTCCGCTTATCCTCCCACTCCTCTCAGCTTGCGGGGACGCGTTCCAGCCTCCCCGTGCCCAAAGCCCTCTCCGCCGCAGCGCGGCCTGGCCCCACCTGGCTCGGCCCGGTGCAGGGCCCACCCTATGTCCCCTCACCTCCTCTCTCCGTAGCCCACTCCACCTGCAGCTGCGGCTCCGGAGGCCGAGGCTCTGCTCCGGCGACCCCCACTTGCCTCCATCCCCTGCCCTGATTGGCCGCTGCTTGACAACCGACCCTCACAACAAAACCTCCGAGTCAGAGCCCCGCCCTCCTCGCCTTGCGCACCAATCTGTCTTCGCGGGCGCCCCTCCTGCGGCCAGATTTGGCCAATCAAAGCAGGCACTTCTGCCGCTTTCCCTATGTACCCTCCCTCTTTTCCCGAATTGGGCTAATCACGAGGAAGGAGAGCTCAAGAGCCGCCCCTCGGCCTCTAATGAACCAATGCGAGCTGCCTTTCCTTGGGCCCGCCTCCCTCTCAAACTTTCCCTTTCCTCCACCTTGCCTTCTCTTCCTCGAACCTAGTTTGCATTTAAAAAATTTGCGAGGCGACCTCCAATGGCGGCTGCACCAATCGCTTTAGCAACCGTCCCAGATCGACCAATCAGCGTTCTGATTATTGAAACACCATTCCCAGGTAGCCAATGGAAAGGGAGCACTGGGAGCCGAGTGAAGTCGCGGAAGTTCCATCTTTGAGTGGGGCGAAGCGGAGAGGAGTACCCAGCGTTTTGCCGTGTTTCCTGCTTCTTCCCTTTACCTGAGGGCGGTTCCGAAGGTGGTCTGAAAACTCTTCTCTCTTCTTTGGCTGGAACGCCGGCTTGATTCCCCCAAAGAAGGCCCAGAGGGGTACAGAGACTGATTTTGGGTCCGAGTCAGGCATGGAGCTGGGGAGGCCTGACCCCACGGCCGACGTCTCTGTGGATGGAGGAGTGGGCCGCTGCCTTACGGGGATCGCCCACTAGGATTCCAAGAAACGCAGGCTTCACTTGTGATTCGTGGGTGGGGTGGGCTTATTCTCCAGTGTAGTTCAGCCTCTTTGCCAGAGGGAGGTAGAGTGTCCACTCATCACGTTGTACTTTGGAAGTTGTCTGAAGAGGCACAGGGCACTATCAAAAGCAGTGTGGATTAGCAGAATAAAATCCGATCAAAACTGTCCACGCGATTTTCTCATCTTTTTATATGGAAACTTGAAAGAATGCTATAATGATATATAATACTTTAATAATATGGTGACCGAGAAAGTTACCATGTGGATTTCAACTCTTGCTAACTTTTTGCTATATTCGTGTGTGTGTGTTTTCCGAACCATTTGAGAGCTGTGGATATCAAGACATTTCACCCTGGCACTAAATACTTTTGAGCATGTAACTCCTAAAAGTCCGTCCCTTGTGCTACATAACTATTGTATCACCACACCCAAGAAAACTAACAACTCTTTTCCAGTCCAGATTTTCGTAATAGTCCCCCAAAATATTTTTAATATTTTTTCCTAACTAGGAAACAATCAAGATTCAGCACACTTGGCTCTTTTAAGCTCAATTTATTTTGGTTTCCCCAATTTTTTTTAAAAAATGACATTGATCTTTTAAAGAGATTGGACCATTTACCTTGCAGATTGTCCCACGTTATACTTTGTCTGACTTTTTCCTTGTAGTGTCATTTACCTTATTCCTTTACCCTGAATTTCTTGTTAAACGGAAATTAAAGCTTGGTTAGATTCATGATCGCCATTATGAAACACTTTATACTGAAGTATATGTAATATACAACCCTATAGACCGCAAGCATACGAGGTGGATGAATTTTCACGATCTGAACATATTCAGGTCAAGAAGAGTGTTACCAATACCCTAGAAGTCCCCTTGGTGCTCCCTTCTGTTCACGAACCCTCATCCCCAACAGTGGCCACTATTCCTGATTTCTAAGACCATTAATTAATTTTGCCTTTTGTTGTTCATTGTAGAAGTGGGATCATGCAGTACATACTTTTTTGTATCTGGAAGCTTTGATACTATTTTTGAGAAATCCAACCACATGGTTATGTTTCCACTGAGCATGCACAGGGTTTCTCCACCTCAGTATTATTGACGTTTTAGGCTAGATAATGTTTGAGACTATCTGCAGAGCTGCTGCAAAGGCTCAACATGGCCATGGGGGGAGGTACAGGAAGTCAATAAGGAAGGTGGCCAAGGTGGATGGAGGTGCGTGGTCCTGGGCTACAGATAAAGAAGGGAAGGAGAGAAAGGCTGGTGCTGGAGCTTAGGAAACGTGAGGTATAAATTGCAAATCAAAGTATGTTTATTTACAGGAAAATCATGAGAAGCAGGAATGAGCGGGGCTGCAGGGGTGGCGTGGTGGTAAGGCCAGGCTCCTGAAACACAGGGACTGGGCTGTGGGGGAGTTCTCTTTCTCTGCCGCTTAGGCTGAGGCCCAGGACAGGCATCAGACAAAGGTTTTCAGGAGCTCCACCAGGCGTGGGTCCTTGCAGAGTTTTTCCTCCAGAGCCATGTACTTCAGGGGGGCCAGCTCCTTGTGTCTGAAATCAGAGGGAGTGAGAGGTGGTGAGGGGTGACAAAGCTGGTGCTCCCACCTCCTGCTTGGTCCCCTTGGGCTCCCCTGCCCCTTTACCGATTGAGCCGCTGTTCCAGGATGCGTATGCGGAACATGGCCTGAGAGCAGTAACTCAAGTACAAGTCTTCGTCCTCAGCTGTCAAGGTCACCTGGTTCTCCTGGTACCACTGCTGCTTCTTCTGCAGCTCCTGGGTCTCCTGCGGGCACGGGGAGGAGAAAGCAGGAGGTTTGATGAGTGCTGACCCTCACTCAGGCTGTAGGAGGAGCCCCCCTGGTCACCAGCCAGTCAGTGAGGGTTGCCTCTGCTACCCCAACCCACAGAAGCCAAAGGAATAGAGGCACGGCCAAAAAATGTCTTGAGTGGGAGCCACTGGGGTTGTATTTAGAGGGATATCATGTCCATGAGGTCAGAGCAGTGTTCAAAGCTGAGACAGCCATGTGGCTCTGAACAAATTACATTTTCAGAGCCTTGAATTTTTTGTCTGCCAAATGAAGGTCATTGTACACACCCACCACCACCACACCACCATGGGAACAGTGTGGTGTACTTCTGACCAACAGAAATGCATCAAGGACTAGGAGTTGTAGCAATGTACCATCTGTCCATCCATTTATCCAACCATCCATCCACCTACCCATCCATCCATTCATTCATTCTTCTACCTATCCCTCATCCCATCCATCCTTCCAGCCATCTATTCAACTACCCATCCATTCATTCATTTACCCATGCCTCTGTCTACCCATCCATCCATCCTCCTATTTGTCCACCACCAATCCATTCATCCACTACTCACCCATCCATCCCATCCCTTCATCCACTCTCCCACCCAATGATCAGGAATAAGGAAGGACAACTTGGTCATTTGGAAACTCCAAGAAATTAGTCCCTCACAAGTCTGTATCACGATGGGCAACCAGCCCTGGGCCCATGTTCAAGATGAGGATGCCAAGGTCCTCTGCCTGGGCCCTGGCCGTACCTTCTCAAAACGGGCCTGGATAAGGTTGGCTTTGTCAATGAGCCGCTGCTTGAAGTCACTGAGGCACTCCTCCTTGACGTGAATGGCTTGCCAGCGTGTCAGCTTCTCTCCTGGGGGTAGCTGTGCCAGGAATGGGGCCAGGTAGTCCAGCTGGGCCTCCACCTGCTGCAAATGCTCCTCATGCATGACGCGCTCCTGTAGAGGTGGGGGTGGTGGTCACCTGGACCAGCAGGGGCTGCAGAGACCTCCTGGCCAGCTCTGCATCAACACGTGACCTCACAAAACTGGACCTCAAATCCTGATCCCCGTGCTTGGTGCCTCTGGTCTCAGAGTGTGCCTGCGTGCTCTCTCTTGCCTGTGGTTATTGGTAATGGTCAACTCTGTCTTACATGAATTGATGTCTCTCTACCTGAGCCTCAGCACACACCTAACGCTCAGTAGGTGCTTGCTCAGTAAATGGCAATATACGGTTGTTATGAATGATGTTAAATCAAAAACGGCCAGTCAGTCTCTCCTGTTTTCTCCTTCACCCTGGAGCCTCATGTGTTGGCAGACATGGGCCAGGGACGTTGGAGATGTGGGGGCTGATGTCCATCCCTGGGAGTCTGAGAACCAGTCATCTGATGCCCTGTCCTGCTTCTCCAACCTCAAACTATTTTTAGAAATCTCTCCTTGGTTGATGAAGGAGATTTAGAAGCTGGTGTCAAAACCAAGCTGGGCCTTGCAACCTGAGGGTGTAACCTGAACGGGGATGGAGAACTCGGGCTGGTGGCCAGAGGTGGCTTTCTGCGGCCGCAGGTGGAGGTGGGTGCACGACTTTCATCCTTTCCCAGTGAAGCAGAGGCTGTGGCTGGGCCACAGCCCCTGGGGGTGGGGGAGACCTGGCCTGGCTCCCAAGTGCTCTCTGCGGCGACACGTAGAAGTGGTCAGCTCAGCGGCAAGGCTAACCACCATGTTGTCAGTAACCTCCTCCCCTCTAAAGGCCCTCCCGGCAGAATCCCTAATCATCCGCTCCCGCCAGGGCCAGGGCCTGGGTCAGGGAGCGAGGCCCACCCTGGCCTCCCGGTACTCCTTGCTCTTCTCGTTGCGCTTCGTGTCGTAGATGGAGATGGTCAGCGTGTGCGCCTCCTCCTCTTCCTCTCGAAGCTTCAGGATCTCCAGCACCTAAATTGGAAAGTGGGGGGAGGGCATAGTTAAGGCACCCCCCCACCCCTGCCACCTCCTACCTGCCCACTCTCCCATGGGACCCCACCTCCAGCTCCGACTCCCAGGCCTGATGTCTGCACAACTTCTCCTCCTTCTTCAGCTGCATCATAGTCTCGTACTGGTAGAGAAGCTTCTTGGTGTGCTCCGAGGGCTCCACCTGGAGCAGCAAGGACAGAGACACAGAGAGGCAGCAGTGGCTGCGGGCATGGACAGACTCGGGAGCCAGCCCTCTTGGGCTGAAATCTCCCCCTGCCATTTTTCCAGCTGTGTGACCCTAAGCAAGTTGCTTAACCTCTCTGGGCCTCAGTTTCCTCATCTATAAAAACACACATCATACTAGAAGAGAAACTAGAGGCTTAAAAGGATGTGCCGGGAGAGCAAGGATTTGAACCAGGAAAGCCAGCCCCCTGGCCATGAGAAGATTGTGTCCTCCGGTGTCGGTCTGGGGATCTGAGATCGGCTCTGCCCAGCGCCGGGGATAGGAGCAAGGCAGAGTAGTCTCTCCGCCTGTGTGCCGGGCTGACTTTCTCAGTGGAAAGGGGAGGGTTCTCAAAAGAGCTGCAAACAGAAGGGTCTCCGGATGGGAGCTCTTGACTTTCCCATGGGGCAGAGATGAACTTGCAGGCTGGGAACCCGGAGTTTCCACCGCAGCCCTCCCACGCTGCTGGCTGGGGCATAGGGCCCCAGTTCCTTCCCCTCACCCACCCTGCCTGTTCCTGCCTGCCGTGGCCCACCTCAAAGCTGCTACACATGTCTGGCGTCATGATGATCTTGTTGCCCTTGCTGTCCACCTCAGTGCGCCGCAGGAACTCGCGCTTGGAGGCCGTGATGTAGTTCTCGCGGCAGTGGTAGCGCAGCTGGATGCGCTCCTCCAAGATCAGAAACACGCGCTCCGCCACGTCCTCATCCGCAGGCTTCGCGGGATTGCGGAAGAACCGCTCTGTGATTTTCTGGGAGGGGGGTCAGAGCATAGGATGGGCAGTGGGAAAGAGAATCTCTGTGTGGGCTCCGAGGGTGGGAGCAAGGGACACTCAGGGACACTGGGGTCTAAAGTCATTTGGGGGTTCGTGTGGAGCAGCCTCTTCCAGCCAGACAGTGGGTTCTCAGTGCTAAGCCGCTCCAGCCCTGAGCGGTGCTGATTTCTTCTCTAGCTCCTTCCACACCTCCACAAGACTCCACTTGCTCACTTCCAGAGACAGGGAGCTCACTACCTCTCCAGGCAGCCTTCTTTATCACTAGATATCCCTCAATGCTAGAAAGAGCTTTTTTTTTTTTTTTGTATGCAGCCATAAAACTCAGTTGTCAAATAATTTGCAATTATATGAAAAAAAATGCACAATTTAATGTTAGGTGGGTGATGCGGGTATTCCACCTACAATTAAGTTAGAAGGGACTCTCAAAACCAAACTTCCACAGTATTTTGTAGCCATATCTGAGAGATGCCATTCTGAGATACTTTTCACTTTTTTCTTTTTACATTTTTCTCTCTATAGTTTATATTTCCCATATAGTTATATTTTCCCACATATTCTCAATGTTTAATTTGAGTGCACACTTTTTATAACAGTAAGGAAATAATACCTCCCTGACCCAGTGGCTGAGGGCACCGATGGGAAAGCTCGTTTGGGAAGGACGCTGTGTCGGAGTGGGGCTGTCCCCATCCCCGGTAGCCAGCCTGCCAGAGCCGGCAGGCACACCGTCCCCGGGGCCCGGTAGGCGCTTACCAGCACGGGCCGGGGATTTGATTCTGTGTTGTTCGGAGTTATCTTCTTGACCCTGGGTCCAAAATTGACAAGGCGGTAGGAGAGGAAGTCGGGCCGTCCTTCATAGTGTTCGGTCATCATCCTGGGTGTCTCCTCCCGCCTTATCAGGCCGTCCACACGGACCGTCTTGTAGAACTCCATGACGTGTTCCATCTCAGGCTGCATGGACTTGTACGAGTGCACTGCGGTGGGGGGTGGGGCCGGGGAGGCAGCTGGGTCAGCACGGCGATCTCTGGCCCCAGACCCCTGGGAGAAGGCACACCCCTGACCGCTCATGGATGCGCCTTAGGTCTGAAGCCCAGCCCCTACTGCTGGTTAGTTATGCTGTTTCCAGCCTTTTTCTTATTAAAAACAACACCGCGATGAATATCTGCATATCACGCATTTAAAAAAAAATTCTTGCCCGGGAGGGGAAAAATGATTTGCTGAGGACAAATTCTCAGCCGTCGAACTGCTGGTCACAGCAGAAATATTTTAAGGCTGGGATTGATTATCTTGCCCAGCTGCCCTCCTGAAAAGTTGTGCCCATTTGCTGCGCTGCCACCAGCAACCGGGCAGCTGCCGACTGCTTTGCTCACCGGCTCACTCCCTGCAGGACCATCTTTGCATCTTTGATGACATGCGGGTGGTAAGATGGTCCCTTAGGGATCTAGTTTTATTTATTTTTATTTCAACCATCAAGTGAGGTTGACCTTTCTTGACTTTCTTTTCAGATGGTACATTGACCCTATGCTTCTTTTTGTGACTCCTTGGTTACGACTGTTGATACTTTCCTAAGACATGGGCTTCCCTCCGTCTCCCAGGGCTCAAAGTCGTGTCCACAACTTCCACACCCTCCGCCCTCTGCATCACCCTTGTTGAGGCATTTGTTGGTTCTATTGCTCAGCATCCTGACCCCTCTGTAAACGTGGCCCCCACTGTGTGATCCCGACCACAGAATCGGTGGGTGGCCCTGGCTTTCGCTTTCCTGGAGGGTCACTTGTCACATTTCTTTGTGTTTTCTGAGCTCCCCATGACCTCACGTCTGGTTTGCATGGGGAGGCAGGGTGGTTTCTGTTGCTTGCCACCCAAAGAACCCTGTTGGTACCCAGATGCTGGTTCTTCCCACCACGCGCCAGCCACACGGAGGCTGGGCTAAGGAGTGTACAAGGCACCACTGGGGCCCCTCGCCGGCCCAGTGGTGGGATCCACTCACCACGCAGAGCCTGGGGGTGGCCCGGCTTGAAGTAGTCGATGATCAGGCCTGTGACCTTGTTTATGTGCCTCAGTTCTAGCATGTCCTCCCGATTCTGGTACCACTCCTTCACCTCCAAAGTCTTGGTGCCTGCAGGGCAGGTGGGGGCTGAATGCAGCTGGGCCAGCTGCTCCGGCCTCTGTCCTACTGTTCCCAGCACACAGGGGCCAGCAGGGGCCACACTCACACCAAAGGAGCGTCAGGGACATGCCCAACGTCACACAGCATGTTGGGGGACAGGCTCCCCACTCCTGGGCTGCCCCCCTTACACTCCGAGTCTCCATAGGTGCTGAGGCGGCACACGAGGCCATTGCTGTTGAGGTACGGGGCCCACTTTTCCAGCTTGGCCATCTTGTACTGTATCACCTTCATCCCATTTGGGCAGCGGGTCTCGAACACTGCAGACCCAGAGTGGGCTGGGGTGAGGGGCCTCCCCAGACTGGGGGAGGGGAGGCCAACCCCACTAAGCCACTTGCCTGGCCACTGCCCACGGAGCTGTCTGCAGAGCTCCTGAAGGCCCCAAGCCCGCTCCAGGGGGACAGAGGCAGTGGATAACAGTGGTGGCTCCTGCCCAGGAGGAGCTCCCAGATTTGAGCCCAACTGGAAGACCCACACCCTGGCATTCCACACACTTGCTGCCAGGCCACCCCTCCTGCCCCAACCTGACTTGTTCTGATGCTTCACAGCTCAGCTCAGATGACCCCTCCTCCTGGAAGCCCTGGTTCCCCACCTGGGGCTGGGCTGGGTGCTCCTCCCCTGGGCCCTCACGATCCCTCTTCTGGCCCTTCCCACTCTGCTGGAATAGCCTGTGGCCTATGCTGTCCCTGTGGGTCTAGCAGTACCAGACGGGATGCTCAGCAGCCAGCATACTTTGGCATGGGGTACGAGCATCCTTGTCCTTCTGCTTTGCCTGCCTGCCCTTCCCTGGTCAGGCCTGTCCCCTCCCCTGTGCCACCTGGGTACTGTGCCTGGCCTCCTCCCTGGGTGGGGCCAGGGAGGGGGACGACTGTGTCCTGGTCCTCCGCCCTCCATCACCTCCCACACTCCATCGTCATCCCACCTAAGTTAACTGAGCCCCCTCCTGTATGCCAGACTGGTGTCAGGCCCTTGATGGCAGAGCTGTGTGTGTGGCGGGGAGGAAAGGCGAGGAGCGGGCAGCAGGAAGCCAGAAGGGTAGGAATGAGGGCCAGGACAGCCTCTGCGGGCGGCCCCTGCCTCACTGCTGCCGCAGACCGTCCCAGGGACCCAGGGCCTGGGGAGGGGAGCGAACGCGACGTGTGTGTGCCTTCTGGGGAGATCTCAAGCCGCTCCACCCATGAGTGCGGCATGTCGAAGCACTTATCCTCGTCCTCCTTGCCCTGTTGGGAGAGGTGGGGGTGGGGTGAACTGGTTCTGGTCAGAAGTTACAGGCAGAGCCTTTGTTTTGACACCCCCCCTCCAACCAAGGCCAAGCTAGGGTGGCTTGTGAGCGCTCCAGAGAGCAAGAAGTCACGGGCAGTTCTGACCTGGCCCGGGATGACCTAAGCCATGGTTACTGCTCAGAACTCTGCCGCCTGCTCTTCTAATCAGGCCTTTGTGGCCAGCAGGGGGCCCCTGTGCACTGAGCTTTACTGTCTTTAGTAGCCGAGGCTGAGGACACTGGAAACGCTAAACACAATTTCCAGGCAGGCACATCACACCACCTTTGTCCTCAAGCAGGCCCAGCAGGTAGAACAGAATCGCCACTGAGAACCCAGACTATGGAGCCAGATTGCCAAATCCCAGCTTCCAATGCCAGCTCCGTCACTTTCTGTCTCTGTGTAGCTCTGGCTAAGCTACTCCGCCCCTCTGGGTGTCAGTCTTTCTATCTGTAAAGCGGGATGATAATAATCATGGATGATAATACTAGTCCCCGCCTCACCCAGTGGTCGTGAAGATTCAGACAAGTTAATCCAGGTTAAGCACCTACCTGTGGGCACTTAGTAAGGACCATAGGAGTGTTATCTATTGTTATGGGCTAAATCGTGTCTCCCCAAATTCCCGTGAACTAACCCCCAGGACCTCAGAATGTGAGAATATTTGGAGAAAGGATCTGTAAGGAGGCAATTCCGTTGAAATGGGGTCGTTCGGGTGGGCCCCACCCCAGTATGACTGGTGTCCTGTGAAAGAAGGATGTTAGGATGGGGACACACAGTCGGTGACCAGGTGAGGACCTGGGGAGAAGACAGCCATCTACAAGCTGAGGAGAGAGGCCTCTGAAGAAACCAGCCCTGCCGACACCTTGGTCTTGGACTTCCAGCCTCCAGAAGTGTGGGAAAACGCATTTCTGTTGCTCAAGCCCTGCCAGCCTGTGGTACTTTGTTGGGGCAGTGCCAGCAGATGAATACACCTAACTGTGATTGGCTCCGCCCTGCCGCTGTACACGCAGATGATGACGCTGGAGCTTCCCGTGATTAGGAAGTGTGCCCAAGGCATCACAGCCAATACCTGCAGCCTCCGGGCCCCCCACCTGCACACCCAGGGCTTCCTGCCGACCTGCCTGGAAGACCAGGAGATCAGAGAGAGATGCTGCCAACCTGGGGAAGGCCCCCAGTCAATGACCTCTGGAAGGGCCAAGAGGAGGCACAGGAAAGGCCCAGAAGGGCTTGGAGGACATCACAGTGGCTATGCAGGAAGGCCTGGAAGTGAGGAATGACCAGCTCTGAAGCTCCCCGGGCCTGTGGAGAGGGTCATAGCACCCTGCTCCAAGGGGCACACTCTCTGAATAGGACGGATGTGTGGGGGGCAGGAGACCTGAATGTAAGTCCCGGGCCTCCTCTGCCCCGCTGTGGGGGGTTCCAGGCAGGTCGTTCGACTTCTCTGGGCCTCAGTTTGCCTGTTTATAAAATGTGGACATAGTCCTGCTCCTCCTGCTTTGAGGAATCTATAATCAGCCCATTTGGACTGTCCCCTCCCATACACATGCATGCTAGCAGGGACATTTGTCAGGCTGGCCAGATGCAAGACAGGATGTGAAGCTCCACAGGCAGATGGGACTCACCAGATTTTCTATGTCATCGTCATCATTCAGGTTGTCATCCTCTTCCTCAACCATGGACAGGTGATGCTTATCGGTCCCCAAGAGCAGGTACTCCCACTTGACAGCATCTCCCAGATCAAAGATTAAGTCCTGATGGGGGAGAGGCTCAACTGAGTGCACCCCACGGCCACCACGCCCCACTGCTGCTCCACAGGCCGGTGGGAAACAGCTGCTCCCAGGGTGGAGAAGAGACCCGGGCCCTGGGTCAGACGGGCGGCCTCTGTGAGTCCATGGCCACCCACCCTCCTCATTTCAACAGGGACACCAAGACCCTGAGGCGGGGCTAGAACGAACGCCCTTTCTGTTGCTCAGTCTCCCCGGGAAGATGCCCCACTGTTGCCCTCTGTGGAAGGCTTGGAAACTCCAGCCGGGGATAAGTCTGGATGCAGGGCCATCCTGCATTGTCTGGAGTTGTGCCAGGCAGTGTGTGGAGCAAGTGCAAGTGCAAGCCTGCGAGATTGTATGGGAGGCAGAGCTGGCAAGTTGAGAAAAGGCCCCTTCGCGGTGTTGATTCACGCCAGGGAGAAGGGAACTGCACAGGGACAGGTGAGATGGTGCAGAGGAGGCAGATGGGCTTTCTCTTCCTTGGCATGGGTCCTCTTGCCGTCCAGCCCGCCTGAGCCCAGGCTCACCTGCCGGGTAACTCCCAGCAGGTAGGGAGCACCCTATTTCCCAGTCTACCTCTTCGGGGTGTCACACTGTCACCAGAATCAGTGTCCCAGAGGGGGCAAAGGCTTAAGAACAGCTGCCCACAAGGGGATTCAACACGAAGCTGTCCTGAAGCCAGCCTATCCTAGTCCTCACTGTTGTATTGAGTCCTGGGGGCTCCTGAATGTCTCTCTACTCCAGCGGGATGTGGGGGAGAGAGGAGAGGGTGTGGGGCGGGAAGGAGGGAGAGACAGGACTGCTCCTAGCTGTGACAGTCACTGCAGATAGTCCAGGCTTAGTGGAGAGGAACCAGACTGTACACATTCAGTATTTCTTTCGATCACATCCTCTGTTCCGTCTCTTTTGTAAGCAGTAAGCAGCAGCTGGGGTGCCTTGCTGCTTAAATTTCTGTTTCCATAAGAGAAGCATAACTGAACAGATAGCACAGCGTCCTGGGAGCGTGGGGGGTCTCACTGTCTCTGTGTGGGGCCTCCTCACTGCTCTCTGCCCTCAGGGCCCTTTCAAGTTTCCATGAAGGAACAAAGCAGCCACTTCCCTGCTTACTTGGCAGTCAAAGTGACCGCTGGAGTCACGGGCCCTTTCTCCGTGCCCTCGCTTGGTGACACAGTACTGCGCCTCTGGCCTCACGTTCCCCCCAGGCCACCCTTCCATCTCATAACCTCTGTTATCCCCACCATAAATTCCCTGTGCCTGGCATTAGTCCAAGGCGTGCTGTGAACGGAGGCAGAAGACAGGCTCTTTGGCCTGGAAAGGGGCAGAGGAGGACTGTCACAGCCTCTCAACGGCCATCACTCTTCTGAGGGCACGTGAGCCTGGGCCCTGGGGGAGGACAGTCTCGGCTTTGCCCCCTCTGTGTGGCGTGGGACACGTTCTTTCCATACAATAAGGGTGGCACTGGCTCACATGGATTCAACGGCCAGGGACTGACTGTTGTGAGTGCCTACTAAGTGTCATTTCCCACCACCCTGTGAGGTCGGGAGGGCTGAGCAGGTGGGGACTCGGAGGCTAAGGGAGGCCTTGGGGGGGCAGGGGTGTTCCTCCTGCCACCAAGGCAGGCATTTCTCCACCTTGGGACATCTGGTCCCAAGTGACTTGTGCCAAGCGCACCTGCGTCAACCCTGCCTGTCTCCCTTGGTGGCAGCAGCAATGCCTTGGACAGGGCCACCTTGGAAGAGGGGCCGAAGGGCCCAGAGTGTGCCTTGGGGAAGTTGGCCTGGTTGGAAACGGAGGAGCTTGGGAAAAAAATGAAAGGGCGCAGGACTCAGAGCCTGGAGCCTGTCTCCCTATTGGTTTGCGGACGGCTCAGTGAGCTTCTGTAAACTGGACATGCCTTGGTTTCCTGCGCCCAGATGGAGAAACAGCATTGCCCGCGCACCCTGAAAGTCGCCCCATGTTCAGTTGGGACCTTCCTGCAAAGGTGCGTGTGCATTTTCAACTTACGTAGGTGGCTCTGAGTTTGTATGTCTACATTTATGGAAGTCCGTTGGGCGGTACACATAGGACGAGTGCACTTGGCTGCCACGTAGGTGGCATTTCACTACAGTGTTTTTAAAAAGTCTTTCATACAAATTCACAGTCCACACTTTACAGGATATGTGAATTGAAAGAGAGACAACAGTCACATCAGAATAGGTTTTGTGGGCAAAGGAGTGGGCAGTGGAGACCCGGCTACAGGGAAAGTCTGAAGCCCTCATGGCCCAGGGGCCACCTCTCCCCACAGCCCAGTCCCATCCCCCGCTGTGACGGCCACGCCCACGCAGGCCCCTGCCCAGCACCTTGCAGCAGTTCCAACAGTCCTGCATGTTAACCCAGTAGTTCTTGTGGTTCCAGAGGCTCTCGATGCCCAGGAAGTGGTCATCCTGGGGGCTGTAGCTGCGGGCCGTGAATGGGTCGATGAAAAAGCTCTCGGGCACCTCGCGCTTCCCCGACAACACCAGCACCCAGGAGTGCACCCGCAGGCCGTGCAGGGGGTCGGTGTTCGCATTCTCCAACCCCTGTGCAGAAAAGGTGAGTGACTGTGGGCCACATGGGTGGGAAGTGGGGAGCCAGGTGCCCAAACAGCTCCCCGGGGCTGGGGAATGGGCAGGAGAGCTGAGTTCTGATCCAGACTGTACCTGTCACTGGCTGGCTGTGTGACCTGGAGGACATCACCCCACCTCTGAGCCTGCCTTCTTATCAGTAAAATGGGAGGGACCAGCTTGATTGGGGATTTATTAACTGGGCTCTCTGGAGCTCTAAGGTAGCTGAAATTTAGTTGGTCTGGGTGAGATTTTATCCAAAGAAACATAGTGGGGCACCACATGGCTTCCTTGTCTGCCTCCCTCTGGGAGAAGGGTGACTGAGCCAAGTTTATTGTATCCTAGTGCCTGAACTAGAGGAGATGCTCAGTGAGTACCACATAGAAGGAAAGAAAAGAAGGGAGGGAGGAAAAGAAGAGTAAAAGGGAGGATGGCAGTGTGGCTGGGTAGGAGAGATGGATTGATGGATGGATGGGAGGATGGATGGGAAGGTGGATGGATAGATGGATGGGTGGGAGGATGGATATGTGGATGGATGGAGGGGAGGATGGATGGATGAGAGGCTGGATAGATGGATGGATGGGTGGGAGGATGGATGGATGGGAGGATGGATGGATGAGAGGCTGGATAGATGGATGGATGGGAGGATGGATATGTGGATAGATGGAGGGGAGGATGGATGGGTGGGAGGCTGGATAGATTAATGGATGGGTGGGAGGATGGATGGATGGGAGGATGGACGGGTGGAGAGCTGGGAGAGTGGGTGTTGGAAGAAGAGCTGGGAGGACAGTCAGGAGGATGGGTGGGAGAGTGTATGTGGGTAGGGCTTCAGTGACAGAGTCTGGAACGAGGAGGCCACCAGAACTGCCCCACACGAACTGTCCCAGGCAGCAGAGCTCTGACCTGAGAAATCTATCACCGGAAGCTAGCTGACCACCAGTGGGAGGCTCCCGCCTGGCCAGGCAGGGGTGGGGACAGTTGAGAGGTAGAGGAGATAATTTGGACTTGGGGGCCCATCACACATTTCTTCCATGACATGTGTCTCTTTCCCATCCCTCGAAACCCCCCTCGAGAGCTGAGCTCTGGGGCTGAGGACTGAGGGTTGTGGGCCCACCTGCAGGTGCTCTACTTCCTCCTTCTGCCACCTCGCCTCCTCAGCCTTGATCTTTTCCTGCTTCTTCTTCTCCTGCTCCTGCTCAAACCTGCTAGTCAGGTCCCGGGGGGGCCTGACTGCGTACTTCTTAGGTGGCGCCGCTTCCTTCTCCCAGAGTGCCTGTCATTGGAGGAGAGAAGATCAGCAGCCAGGAATCATCCCACCCCCGCCTCAGGCTAGGAGACCAGGCTTCTCCTGGAGCCTGAGGCTGTCTGGCTCCTTGACCTTGGGCAAGCCCTCCTCCTCCCCTAACCTCAGGCCCGTATGAAAATTGGAATGACACTAATTAGCACCTTCTCCCGGGTTTGTTGAGAATACAGACAGGAAAATGCCCATGGACGGGGGTGCCCACCAGGGCCGGTGCTCAGGGGATGTGCTTTTCTCGTCTTCACCCCTGCTGCCCACACTGGCCAAGGCCCAGAGAGTGGGCCAAATCATCAGGAGTCAGATCATCCAGATTTTGGCATTGGGGGGTTTCATATGTTGACATAAAGTAAGAAGAGTTTGCTGGGCAAGGAAAGGAGGAGAGGAAAGTGTGTGTGTGTGTGTGTGTGTGTGTGTGAGAGAGAGAGAGAGAGAGAGAGAGAGAGAGAAAGAGAGAGAGAGAGAGAGAGAGAACACTTGGTGGCAAGAAAAAAATCCAGGAGAAAGCACTACAGAGGCTCCAGAAGTGGGCTCGGGACAGTTAGGAGGGAGAAGTAGCAGATGTCCATGGTTTAGAGTCTGCTGACCATGTGCCTGTCCCTGGGTCTCCATTCACCAGCCGTGTGACCCTGGCAAACGTGGGAAACCCCTGGGCAATGCCCACCACACAGCGTCGTTGTGAGGGGCAACCAAGTCAGGGGGCATGCCAGCAGCGTGTACACTGTAGAGTGCTCCATCTTTGTTAGCGTTGGTACCATTTTAATAATTAAAATTTTGGCTGAGAAAAGAGGCCCAAGTGTGAGCTCATAGGCCTTTGGAGCCAAAAGCGATGATTGAAGATTCCATCTTCCTTGAGGAGGTGGGTCTGAGACAGCAGGGCTCTGCCCGGGCGCCTCCCTCCACCAGAGCACCCCCCCGGGGGCCCTCAGGTCTGGCCCAGGTGCAACACGGGTGCCATGTGTCTTGCTGGGCACCCAGGCGCCTGGGTCCCCAGCCCTGAGCTGCAGACACCTGCACGTGTTTGGCCCTGATCGCTGAGTTTTGGAGCCAACCCAGCTCATGAGAAGCATCCTGCCTGTAGTGCGGCTCTCTTCCAAAGGCAAAGAGATGCTTTCATGGCTCCTAAAATGAAATTCACTTAAGAGCGTTTCTCGTGCTCATAGCAGCCTCTGGCCATTACCTCGTCTCAGTGAACCGAGAGAGAAACACACCCACCACCTGCTCAAGGGTGGGTGACTTTTTTTTTTTTTTTTTTAATTTTCCTGTTAAAAAGGAGCCTTTTTACCTGGGCGGGGGGAAAACGGCAGAACTGAAGGTCTGTCCCTGCGTCTGTTTCTTCCTCAGATGAAAATGGCTGGGTGGACTTTTATCAAGTGTGCAGGGTGAATTTGGAAGAGTTTGACTTAAGGTATGAGCCAGGTGGCATTCGCAAAATTTACCCCATGGGGTACGCAAGAGCTGAAACTGAGTTACAACAAGGGGAGAGAGAGACAGCCCGGTGGGCATCTGGGTGATGTGTTGAGACAACGTGGTCAGAGAAATCATCGGAGGTTGGAAATACGAACTCCGTGGTGACAGAGCGGCAGGGGCGGGGGGAGGGAGGAGGAGCCAGAGGGACTCGCTGCTGGAGCCCCGCCTACCTCCTTGGGCTTCTGGGTGAGCGGGCACAGCTCCCGGCTCAGGTCCATGAGGCACAGGTCTTTCGAGCCGTAGCCGTTGACGCAGTAGGCGTCGTAGCCAGAGCCGATGAGCAAGGAGCAGAGCAGCGTGCTGAAGTCGAAGCAGTTGCCTTTCTGGTACGCGAGCACCGTGGTCGACGAGTACAGGTGCGAGGGCTGGTCATGGCGGGTGGTCAGTGCCATGGGGCCCACTGCCCCTGGCCTGTCCTCCCCATGTGCAAAGGTGGGATGCTAGTGTCCACACAGGCTGGACCCCGACGGGGCTCCTTGCCTCAGTCAGGGTCGGGGGAGCCTGCTAAGAGTGGGAGGAAAACTACCAACCCCCTGTGTCCAGAAAGAGCTGCCCACATCTGCCTACGATTTTCGGGGGCTGTGGGCTTCCTGATAGGGAGACCCTGTGGACTGTGGAAGCTGTGGCCTGATGCTCTCTGATGGGCAATTCTGTGATTTTATCCCAAAGGTCCCCTCACTTCCTCTCCGACCCTACCCTTCACTGCAGACCTATCCCTTTCTCCCTCCCTCCCTCCTTTATCAATGAGAAGCTGATTGAGCGGATCAGAAGCCCACTCTTTCCTTTCCCCACTTCTTGCAGTTGTGAAAGGAAGACTCTGAAGGTAAAAGGAGGTGGAGGAGGCAAAGAGGTGGGAGCCAGAAGACCAGGCCTGCTGCGTGGCGGTCTCTCTCTGGGCCTGTTCCCCCACCCTCTCCAAACAGACTCATGGGCAGAGCCTCTTTCTCCAGACTCGCCCGGCTCCCCATCCTAGGCCTCCTGGGCCTAGGGATGCAGCACTTACTGGCTTGAGAGGGTCAGCCAGGGGCTCCATGGAGAGGAAGTCTGCGACAAACTGGGCGCAGCCGTCCCAGTTGTAGAGCTCGGGGTAGGGCATCAGCGTGGGCCGGATGGTCGTGCTCACGAACTTCTGCAGGGGAGAGACGGAAGACCTGGAGGACATCCCGCCTGGCTGGAGAGTGTGGCGTTCCCAGGAAGCCAAAGACCTCTGGCTGGGGGTTAGGGGGAGCTCTCTAGGTCTCTCTGGGCTTCGAGTTCCTCCCTGGATCCTCGGGAGCTGGAGAAAGGTATTCCCTGAGCCCTTCCAGTCCAGATCCAGGAGAAGCTGCACTGTCCCCAGGTGCTGAGTCAGTGCCTCCCTGTCATCACCACTGCCCCCCTGAGTGCCCCCAGACCTGGCTTCACCCCAACCCTGTGAGGCCAGTCCCACTGACAGAGGAGGAAACTGAGGCTCCAGAAAGTGCACTGATGGGCTCCGGTTCACAGTCAGCATCAGAGCTGGGTCTGTCTGGCTCTGGGCCACCACCCAGTGTGGGGGACCTCGGCTATTAGGGCCCTTCAGGGGCTGCTCTGCCACCTGGGGCCTGGGGGCCGGGCCTCAAAGGAAGGCCCCGCCAGCACCAGATCTCATGCAGTCCCACTGGAGGGGTAGCTCCGGTACCAGCCCTGCTGCCTGCGCAGGCCTCGGGAACACAGGCCTGGGGTTACCGGGTGAAAAAAGAGGGGAATAGGGATCTGCATGGGAATCGCCGAGCTTCAGAGGCCGGCAGCTAACACGCAGGTTAGAAAGCACCGTGTGGGCCAAATAAAGCCATCTGAGAGTCTCTGCCAGCCCCTGGGCAGCCCTTGTACAGCTTTTGCTCTCATCCTCTGCCATTCCATCTTCAGGTGGGGAAACTGAGGCCCAGAGAGACTCAGGCAGGTGCCCTGGGTCACAGGGCTGGAAGGAAGGAGTCCAGGGCTTGGGGCCTGGGGCCCGTCCTGTCATTTTGTCTCATGTCTTTTCTCTTCCCTACCCCATAGGCTCTGGCCCAGGACAGGACTGTGTGGGGGCCCACCTCCCTCCACCCTCTGCCATCGAGCCCCCCACCTGGCCCTCCACGACCTGGCCTTACCGGCACTTGGCACTCATTCAGCGGGTACAGGAAGAGGGGCACGCGGTCTGGGCACAGGTGGCTGTACTGGCGGGAGAAGTTGTCTGCCACTTCCAGCAGGTGTTCTTCCTCGGGCGTGTTGCTTTGGTAGGAACAAGGCAGCTTGGAGATGTCGATGGTGTCCTTGGTAATGATCCTGTGCCCGTAAGAGGGGTGGCAATAATTAGATTGTGCGAGGCTAGGCCTGGATTCAGGGAGCCCTCGATCCACCTCGATCCTGCCAGGGGCTCTGTCCTCACAACTACCCAGGAGGGAAGTATCATTATTAGCATCTACCCTTTTAATCAGATGAGGGAACTGAGGCACAGAGAGGTTGAGTGATTTGCCCAGAGTCACACAGCTGAGTGGGGATTTGGCCCAGGTGGTCTGAAAGCAGAACCCTCACTCTTAAAAAAAAAAAATGTTTTAAAATAAACAGAGACAGGGATTCCATCTTTATTTTTTTTAGAGAGAGGGGAAGGGAAGGAGAAAGAGGAAGAGAAACATCAATGTGTGGTTGCTTCTCATGCACCTCCTGCTGGGGAACTGGCCCACAACCTAGGCATGTGTCCTGACTGGGAATTGAACTGGTGACCCGTTGGTTCTCAGACCCACGCTCAATCCACTGAGCCACACCAGCCAGGGCCTGAGTAGAGCCCTCACTCTTAATGGCCTCTCTCTCTGCCTCCGTCTTGACTCCCCGCCCGGGTGCCATCATCCTGCCTTGCTCCTACTTTGCCCAGCCCTGTTCTGGCCCTCTCCGGGGCTTCTGGGCCAGAAGTCCCCACCCCAACACTCACAAGGGCTTCTCTGGGACGGTGATCTCAATACCCAACAGCTTCTTCTGCAGATCTCTGAGCATTTCCTGTGTCATGATGGTTCCCTTCCTCCGCACCTCCTGTGGCTGCATCATCTTCTCGCCTCTCTCTGCCTGCTTAGCTGCTGCCTCCTGCTCGGCTGCCTCCTCCTCCTCCACTTTCTCCTTCAGGACCTCCATCCTGGCGTGCCTCTGGCTGCTGAGAGATGGAGCCTCTGCAGGAGGGATAAATGCACTCAGCACAGCCGCCTTCCAACCAGGAAGGGACCACCAAGGCGACCTGTGTCCCTGGGTGGTGGTCTCCTGTGGTTTAGATCACAGAGGGGAGAAGCACATCTCCCTTAAACTTCCTTTCCATCAAGGCAAAAGTCTCTGCTCGGTGCTGACACGTCTGTGACACCTTTCTAGCACTCACCGATCTCCCTTTAACACAAAGACAAGCAGGCCACAGGTTGAGAACCACCGTCAGGGCAGGAGAGGGTAGCCCGAACTTACTTGCATTGCTTGCCTTCTCATCTATTTATTCAGACCGTATCTTCTCTTTATGACAGATGATGCTAATGCTGCAGAGGTCACTGCAGTATTGTAAAACTTCCTACTTGAATATGTTCATCAACCCCGATAAGTGAATTGAGTAAAAGAAAGTTATTCATAACAGCAAGGTGGTGATATGAAATCTGACCCCTGAAAAGGTACCATCACCATAATTGGAACTGAGGCTCAGAGGGGGCAAAAGCAGGGCTGCCACCAAGGCACCTGGACGAGGGGCAGGTGTGTGTGCGCTCTCCTGGCCAAGCCCCACGTCATCCCTCAGAATGAGGTCATTTGGGAGCCACACCGAGATTTGGTATGTGCTCACACGCCCTCGGGAAAACCTTGCCATGGTCACGGAGCCAAGCCTCCCTGAGGTAGACTGCTACTTGCTTACCCAAAGCTCCAGGCTTCCATAAAAAAAATCCCATTTCACTGGGGACAGCCATGTGCCTGGTTTGAAACACTCAGCTTCCTAGCCTCCCTTGCAGCTAGAGGTAGCCCTGTGATTTGAACCCCGTTTTGGCTTCTGAGATGTGAGTCAAAATTGTCACATGGTAAAGCAATGAGCCCAGCTGGCACAGACACGTCACCCTTCTCCTCTTCCTGCCTGGGACAGGGGGGCATAAAGCAGGAGCGGGGACCACCAGTGCATGACCGCGGGGTAACCACTCATGGAGACCAAAGCTGGCTGCTAAGGACGGCAGAGTGAGGAAACGGGAGGCCTTGAGTACCACCTTTAGACTTCCCAGCCTATGAGGAAACCCAGCCCTTGCTTGTTTAAGCAGGTTCCTGTTACACCATCTCAGCTGGTCCACCAGCCTCCTGCCTCCCAGCTCAAGTCTTCGTTGCCCCACCTCAAATACGTTTTTTAAAAAACAACAAACAGGGCAAAGGTCCAAAGAGGAGGAAAACTGACCCAACGTGAAGGATGTGGTGGTGGAGGTAGTGGAGAGAAACTAGGGAGAAAAGCACAGGGCTTCCCCAGATTTGTTAATGCCCCCTGGGGTGACCAGGGCCAAGAGGGCAACAGGGACCTGGAGGCAAAGGCTGGGCCCGCCCCTCCAATCCAGCCCCTCCCTGGGCCGCCTGGACCTCTGGGGGAGGCATGTCGTTGACCACCAGCCTGGCTGGGGTGAAAACTGGGCCCCACTACTCCCTGACCCTTTCTGGGCCTCAGTTTCCCATTCTGTAATATAGAAGGAGAGACAGATGTTTTCCATCCAATTCTGACATTCGGTAGGACTCAGGAGGGGCTGAACATATGTGTCGATTTTCCGAAGGTCAGTGTGGTTGAGTCCCAGGGGTTCGATATCACAACCAAGGCCCCGTGTCCAGCAGCAGACCCGTTCCAGACCCCGGTTCCCTGCAGGTGAACCTCCCACTGTGCCCACCAGCCAAGCAATGCAGCCTGGTGATCAGACCACTTGTCTGCTGCCTGGGTGCAGAGACGATGAGCTCAGAGAGGGCAATGACAGCCATTACATGCGCTTCCGGTTTACTGGGCCCCCACGGTGTCCCAGGCGCTGTGCTGGCTGAGGGGTAACAGAGATCATGTCATTTCTCCTCCAAAGACTAGGAGGCAGACGCTATTAGGAAACCCACTTTGCAGTTGGAAACACTGAGGCCTAAAGAGGTTAAGTGCACTCACTGCCTAAGGTCACAGAGCTAGTAAATAGCAGGCCTGGGGTTTGAACCCGTCTATTTCCAAACCCCATGCACTTAAGGGCCTCATGAGATGGGATGTCTCAGAAGGATGTGAGGGGTGGGGATGGACAGTGAAGAGAGAAGTAGGGCAGGGAGAGGGCCAGGGTGTCAGCGGGCAGCAGGGGCTTACACTGGGGCCAGCACCGAGATGGCCTTGAGCCCAAAGCCGCAGAACCCCGTCCTCAGAGGCAGAGCTGGACCAGAACCTGCAATACTTCCTTTCCCACAGCCTCGGCAGCTGCAGTGCAGTTGGAGGAGGGCAGTCTGGTCTGGAAGTTCCCTGAACCCGGCCCAGAGGCCTTCCCCACCCCCACAAGCCATTTTCTGTACCCTCCTCCCCAGAAGCAACCTCTTCCTCCTCAACACACACACACACACACACACACACACACACACACACACAGTGAAAACTTCCCCAGAAAGGTCAGGGCTGAAAGCCCCCGGCAGAAGACACCCCCTTTCCACCAGCACCCTCTCCCTGCCAGGTAGGGTCCAGCCGCCCCCAGTCCCCTAACCGCCTCTCACCCCTCTGAGGATAGCCTGTACAATCTGTTAGCCTGTCTCCATAGTAACAGCTTTCGGAAGCTGAGGGCCTGTCCTGGGAGGGGAGGCTTCTGGGAAATGTAGTCTTCTGTCACCACCCAGGTCTGGGCCCAGAAGACCTGTGCTGCATTTCTATAATTTAATTTTTAACAATGGCTGTGGTTGTCACCTGGCTCTCCAACCTTCCTGAAAGTGTAACAATCAGCTGTTGCAACTCTGGCTAATTGTTAAACATTTACCAGGACACCACTGCCTGTGCCTCAGGCACAGTCAAGGTGCCCTTCATCAGGACAGACGGGAACGGGTGTGGGTCCTGGAGTGGCGGCCCGTCATGGTGGACCGAGCCAGGCTGCCTGAGTCCCGGGTTCTAATCCAGGCTGGACCTCAGATTCAGGGCAATGGAAATTTCCCCATTATGTTAGCAGCCCATGAAATGTTTCATTTTAATATCTTTCAAATTCAGCAGAAAAAAATGAATACACTACCAATGAATATACAATTATGAGCCCATGCTGGATTATATTCATCTTTGTACTAACGTAATTGCAAAATACAGTTTTTGCTGTTTTGTTTTTGGACAAAGGGACCCACAAAAGTCACAGTGTGACTCTGTGGAGGGTCGGGGGTAAACTATACTGGAAGTAGTTTTCCAACACTGTCCGCAGACCGTACGTCCTTCTTGGTGATGCCCACTCTTGCCGTGTATGAAGTCTCCCAGGTGCACGTGAGCCTGCCGCTGAGCTCTCTAGTCTGTTCCCCTGGTCTTCTTGCCTATCCTTGCACAGACCCCATGTTGGATTTATCATTATGGTCTTGTAACAAATCCTTAAAGGATCTGTCATTCAAGTCGTCCCTCTATGCCCTCTCTCATTATGGCCAACTTAGCTATTTGAGGCCTATATGCCTCCATATAAATTTTAGAATAATTTTTGGAAAGTCTTAAAGAATCATTTGGAGTCTTTATTGAAATCACATTGTATTCCTTGATTAATTTGTGGAGAATTTAAATTTTTTGATATTGTTATCCATCTGAGAGCACAGAGCAAGTAGGTCTATTCATTTCCTCTGTGTGTGTGTGTGTGTCATATTGTAATAAAAAAAATACTAGGCATGAAGAAATTGGGGTAGAACAGAAAGAACCGGGGAGCCATGGTGGGGTTTGGGGGACCCATCCTGCAGCATGCTGATGGCCACCGCAGCTTGACAAGGTGAAGGTTACGGCCAGGGAAAAGCTCAGGGTCAGCCACATTCCTGCCGGGCCTGGTGGCCCAGGCACTGGGCAGCCCTCTCAGCTGGCATCTCATTTACTCCGTCAGCCACCCTGTGGGGCAGCTACCACCATCCCACCTTTACGGGTCCAGTGAGTGAGGAACTGGTCCAAGGCAGGTGCAGGCAGAGGTAGAATTTGGACCAGGCAGGCTGCCCACCTCCTGGGTTGCTATGGTGATGGTCCAGTGACAGGGGACCCCTGCTTATCCGTGCTGGGCTTTCCGGTGCATTTGTACTATGGCCCTGCCTGGTTTCAGCACGTGTTCAGCGTGGCACTCGGAGCTGCTTTTGCAGTGACTCCTGGCCATGAGGGACCACCCCTCTGCCCCTGCCTGGCCCTGGGCGGTGGGGCCATTGCTCCCCACAGCCTCTCCCTCTGCACCAGGAAACCCAACTCACCTGGGCTTGGGATTCCCTCTGCACTTGTCTGGGAAACCGCAGCCCAGAGGCTCAGGGGGTCAGGGGTGGGGTGATAATCCTTGAACCCAGGGAATGCTTTGGGAGGAGGCGTCAGCAGCCCTGGGACACCCCAGCCCTAGTGTTGCCCCAGCTCGCAGACTGGCCTTGTGCAGGTCGCTGGGCCTCTGGGGGGGCCACGCCTCATCCCCCACAGGGCTGGGCCACTCAGCAGAGCTTGAAAAGGAATCAGGAAGGGAGCTTTGACCCTCACACCTCTCCTACGTCAGGTGCAGGTTGCAGAGGGTCGTGCTTTACCCAAGGGCTCCCCCTGGTGTTTCTCTAAGCCAAGGAAGGGGGTGTCAGGAAGCCAACTAACTCCTGCTGCATCAGGTGACTGGGCACTTGACTTTTGTCACCTCACTTAATGCTCTCAGGACGAGGCAAGGACTTGATCTCAGTTTTACAGATGGGGAAACTGAGGCTTAGAGAGGTGTGGTGACATGCCCAGGGTCACACAGCCCCTGATTAGAAGAGCAAGGATTCGGGCCCAGGCCTGGCAGACTCTGCTCCTCCTGCTCCTCCTAACTCTGAGACTTTGGGGAAAGGAAGCAGAGATCTTTGGCGCGAGAAATGTAGGTCTGTGAAGATAAGCCTCCAAAGCCACCAAGCAAAGGCACAGAAACTAATGATGTGGCTCAACTGAAGTAATGTCCCCACCCTGGGGTTTCCCTCCCAGGAACTCCGTGGCTTGCTTAAAACAAGGGCCCCCGCTTTCCTGTCTTTCAACTGTTTGCTGGTCCTGTCCATGTCGGGGGGAGGGGGCTTGGGGGGACAGCAGACTGGCAGCGGGGCTGTGGGGAGGGTCTAATAACAACTTGTCATGTGTAGGAGGTGCTCGACCTTCTCCAAAGCCCCCTGGAGAGGGGGGTGGTCGGGTGGGGGAGGGAGTCCCGCAATGTTTAGTAAATAAAGGCTAGACTGGGAACATGAACCTGAGGGTGGGCCCAGGGAGGGGGACCAAGCCCAGCGCCCTGCCCCCTTGGTGGGGGCAGGCTTGGGGAAGGGGGCTGTCTGCCCCCTTGGTGGGGGCAGGCTTGGGGAAGGGGGCTGTCTGCCCCCTTGGTGGGGGCAGGCTTGGGGAAGGGGGCTGTCTGCCCCCTTGGTGGGGGCAGGCTTGGGGAAGGGGGCTGTCTGCCCCCTTGGTGGGGGCAGGCTTGGGGAAGGGGGCTGCCGTCCTTCTGCCTCTGTCCCTCTTCCTCTGTGTTAGCTTGTCTGTTAATCTTCCCTCGATCTATCTCTCATCTCTGCATCTCTTCCTCCATCTCTGTTATCTCTGCCTCTTTTTGTTTCCTACTGAGGAAACCAGCACAGGGGTGTGACAGCAGGGGTCCAGCTGCTAGAAGCGGCGTTGGGCCTGAGATACTCCCCTGGCTCGGGGCCCTGTCGGGTGGCTGCCAAACTCGCACATCCACCTACTCGGCTGGCGAATATTTATTCAGGACCCCAAACGCACCAGGGCTGGGCTGAACGGGTGAGTGAGCGCCTCAGTGCCTGCTCTGTAGGCGCTCAGATTCCAGGGCAGACGTGGCCTCCCTCTCCCTGCTCAGCCCAGTCCTCGGCCCCCAGGTGCACATAGTCCTGGACCCCCAGCCAACCATGACAACAGACCAGAGGTCAAGCCATCCACAAGGCAGTCCTAATGGGAACAGGAGGTATCCCACCCACTAAGTGGCATTCACTGAAATTCAATGTCCCAGACACCTGGAGGGCTGGCAGCTCCCTAAATGGGGAGACAGGCTGAGCTCAGGGGCAGGCAAGCTGGGAGGACCAACCCCTCAAACAAACCTCCAGTTCACAACCACCCCAGTGCTTGAGGGGAGGACTCTCACTAGAAGCAGCCAGAGGGTGGCAGTGACAGTGACGAGAGGGAGGGAGGAAGGAAGAGGCTGGGGCTCCTTTGAGGGGCTGGGCCAACTATAAACGTCTATAGTTGGGTTCAGGCCCTTACTGAGGCCAGAAGGTGGGCAATGGCAGAGATAGGCTGCTTTGCTAGGAAAGGGGGGGGCACATAGTGGAAGGGGTGAGGGTGTCACTCTGTGCTGGCCAGGTTCCAGGATTGCAGGAACTTTGGATGCCTGCAGTCCTGGATTTGTGGACTTTCGGACCCGAGATGAATCTGGATGAGACCTTTGAGGTCATGTGGTCCTACCTGGTCCCCATCCCCTCCCACCTCCACTTTGTATGATGTGGACACTGAGGCCGAGAGGGAGGCAGGAAGCTGTCCAAGGTCACAAAGTGGATTGGAGCTGAGTCCAGAGCACAGGGCCGGCCCTCTATTCGTGTGACACGGTGCGGGTCTGCTCAGCTTGGGCAGTGCCGGAAGAGGTCCTGGTGCTCTGCCCCGGGAGGTAGAGCACGATGATCCAGCAGAAGATGAAGACGCCTGCAGGGAGGAGAGGCAATGGCTGAGGCCAGGAGGCCGACGGGGGCTGGGCGGCCTGGCCAGCCTGGCCAGCAGCTGCCCGGAGGAGAGAGAGCCCCACCGTAAAAGTTCAAGAACTTATGGGAAAATCAGTTTCCACATGCTGAAGGCCTCCTATGTTCCTCACGTGCATTATCTCAGCTATTCATTGTGAAATCTGGTGAGGTTAGTGTGGGATTATCCCAACTGTGTGGATGACTGGGTCTGAGGAGATGAGTGACTTGCTGGGGTCACAAGTGGAGCCTGGGTTAGAACCCAGACCTGCCTGTCCCCAGTTTTCCCAGCCATGATGTCACACCATTTCATGAGGCACTGGGAGCCAGGCCTGTTTTTGTGGGCTTGCACCTGCTGGGTCCAGGACACGGGGGTTTCCTGGATGAGATGAGACTGTGGAAAGTATCTGCTCTGGTTTGGGTGACTTTTCCTGAGCCTGGCACCAGCTCCTGTGAAGTCAGGAGACTTCCCGCCCTGGGGTTTCTAGGAGAGCCCTGGATGTTCAAAATCAGTGCCCTTGATTTGGGCTGGCCTGAGTGGAACCCTGTGTCTTGCAAACCACTCCCTCCCCACCTCCCAACACTCCTGGTGCAGATGAGGCAGCCCGCCTCCTCCCTGGGCCAGGAGCCTCACCTTGGAAGGAGTTGAACAGGGCAAAGACATAGATGGTGGACAGGCCCAGGGGTGTGAGGATGGCCAGCCCCCACGTCATGCCCACCAGGCTTGAGAGGCCCAGCAAGGTGAGGACCCCCTTCCATTTCTGCCGCTTCTCCTTGCCCGCCGTGGCACTAGGCAGAGTGAAGATCTTCCAGGCCACCAGGCCCAGGACCACAGCGTTGAAAAGGTACATGACGAGGAAGTAGCCATGGACGGTGATGTAGAGGGCAATTGTCTTACTGAACCAGCACCTGGTGGAGGTGGGTGGTCACTGGGACTGGGCCAGGGACCCTCTGACCAGCAAGCCCTGGGCAGTCTCCCTGGCCGACCCTCAATGACCAGGAAGATGCCTTCCTTTCCCCGCCTCCACCTGTCAGTCCTCCGCTCCCCAGGGGAAGGGCTCTTAAGCAGCTCCAGTCTGCTGTCTCTTCAGACCAGTGGGGGCGAAAGGGTCCATTTGGCCCCAACGGCATGTTTTGTTTGCCCCACATTATGTTCTACGGAGACTGAATTAATGACCATCCTTTAGAAAGTAGGACCGTTGGCATAAACATGTTTCTGCTTCCCTCGTAAAACCATACTCCTGGCAGCTACCCATTAGATGGGTGTGTGACTGCCAGTCACCTGCAGTCCCCACCCAGGCCACCACACGCACTTTGTTACTACCTGCTGGAACCCTGTGACCCCCCCCCCCAACTTTGGGACCCAGGGGACAGGACAAAGGCCCCACCAGACCCTCTTAAGCACAGAACCATGGGTCTGGGACAGGCACCTGGGAGAGGCTCAGCTCTGCCCCCTGCCCTCTGCACTGCAGGAGTGAAAGGCACAGAAGAGCATGTCTATCAGCCCACCTAACCCCCACCCCCATTGTACAGATGAGGAGACTGAGGCCCAGGGGGAGGACGGGCTTGCCCAATGTCACAGAATAACTCAGAGGCAGAGCCGAATAGGACCAGGGCTGCTGGGAATGTTGGGCAGGCTATGCCCTGCACAAGGGCACCTGGCTGAGGGGGCAGGTAGGGGCTAAAATCCAGCTGAGTGCCCAGCACGGCAGGTTAAGGGTAGGATACACTTTTAAAAATGTGCCCCCAATATGCCATATGGGCTAGTGGTGGTGAGAGCAAGGCATCCTGCCTCCGGGTCCCATGCTCTCTCCTGCTTCTCAGGAACCCTCCCTCACTGCATTCCTCTCCCCAGGCCTCAGTTTACTCGTGCGGGTCATGAACTAGCTGGATCTGAGGATCCTTCACCTTAACCTACTCCATCTCTCTCCACCCAGGGTTCCCACCTCTCCCCACCTCCCTCGATATGTGCAGCCAGGGCCCTGACGTCACTCTCGCTGCCACAGCCGCCACTCACAGCTCCAGTGTGGTCCTGCCCTCCTGGTCTTGGATTGTGTAGAAGCCATAGCTTTTGGCACTTCCGGTGCCGATGACCATTAGGGCTGGCAGGCCTGGGTCAGAGGAGGAGGCACGGCATTGCTGGGCCTCCTGTGACATGCCCTCCTCCAAAACCCCCTCCAGCTGCCCATCCTGCAAACCCTGAGCCTATCTGAGAGATGGAGCCGCCACTCTCCCCCAGGCTGCTCCTCTCCCTGCCCCTTCAGGGCCAGCCATCCCCTCTGCCCACCCAGGCAACACCTACCCCAGCCTGCCAGGCTCAGCTTTAGGAAATAGTGCCCAAAATAGGTGTTAAAGACCCTGATGATGAGCAGGTAGAGGTGGAAGGCTTCCAGGCCCATCCAGGTGAAGACACAGAGCAGGAAGTAGTGGAAGATGGCCCCCCGGGCCCGGCAGGCGTCAAGGGACAACTTCGGGTCATGCTCCAGAATGATGAAGAAGGTTAGGTTCAGGAGGAACAAGCTAACGCTCAGGGCCACGTGGATCTTGAGAGCATCTTCTGACTCGAACCTCTTCTGGGAGAACCTGGGGGCAGAAGGGCCAGTGAGCGGCTGCAAGAGGCCACAGCCTCCCTGGGCCTGTCCATCCACCTCCTGGTCCCACCCCTGCCGCAGCCAGAGTGTGAGTGCCCTCAGGCTCTGGCCCAGGAGCCCTCTCATGGCGCCTCAGACCCTGCTGGCCTCAGCCCTCAACTCGGTGCTTCAGCCTAACTGCATACCTTGCGATTCCCTGAATGCATCCTGTTTTTCCACGCCTCCCATGCTTGGCGCTTTCCCTTCCCTCCACTCTCAATTGTTTTCCCTATTTTATAGTCTTCAGATCTCTGCTTGGGCACTTCCTTCTGGGGAGGCTGTCCCTGACACCCCTTAACCCAGGCTGTTTACCTTCCCCTTGTCACTGGAGCTGGCCCTTTGTCAGCTCAAACCTGAGAGCAGGCACGTGACCTGGCCCGGCCAATCAGAGCAGTTAGTCTCGTGACCACATGGGGCACAGTCCCGCAGGGGCACATGGCCCAGGTTAGATAGTAAAACTCGACTGGTGTGTGTGGGATAAAGCTGCACAGAACGCACACGCGCACATGTGAAAAACAGTAACAACTCGACGAGGCCTGTCTTCTAGGTGGTGACCCTGGACCAGCGTCAGTTTCCTGGTTTTGATATCGTACTGGAGTTACGTAAAATGTCATCTTGGGGGAAAGCTGGATGGAGAAAGTGTGGGACTCTGCACTGTTTTCACCACATCCTGTTAGTCTACAATGATTTCAAAATTGAAGAAAACTTTAAAGACTTTGATTCTGGGACTCAGTGTAGGAGAGGAACTGGCTCGGCAGCTAAGACGCTAAGAGGCACGCCTGGGGTTCCCTGGGCCCCTGAGTGGGGAGAAGCCGCCCAACGTGACAGCCTGAAAGCTATGAGCAGCACAGGCATCTGGTTCCTGGGGATGGAGCCGTGGCTCCCGCCGCGGCTTGGGTTTTCCGGTTACGCGACCCACACGTTCCTTATTACGTTTAAGCCAATCTGAGTCTAGCTTCTGCCATTGCAATGGGAATGGCCCAAACGCATTTCAGCCTCCTAACCCATTTTACAGATGAGGAAACTAAGGTTTGGAGAGAATGTCCGTACGATTCTGAATGACCAGGGTGCCTTTGACCCAGCTCCTCCGCTGCCTCTGAGGACAGGAGGGAGTGGCGAGGCATCACCCACCTCAGGGCAGCGAAGATGATGGTGAAGACCAGGAAAACCATGGAGGCTCCGCAGCCAGCCTGGGAAATTTTTGTGAGGGCCTGCACGGTGACCTTGTCCAAGACTGGCCTCTGTGGGCGATCCCCGCAAACAGGACCCCATCAGTTGGAGACCAGGCCCTGGCCCCTGCCAGGAACCGTCCTCCCTGGGACATGAGTCTGGGCACCTCCAAAGCTGCTGGGATCAGGGTGGGTGGGCTGTTACCAGCAGCAGGGCAAAGAAGGTCAGGTGGTCACAGCGGCAGATAGTCGTCTCGGCTCTGAACTCTGTGGAGCAGCCCTCGGAAGACCAGTCTCCCGTTGACCCTGGGTGGGGGGGGATTATAAGGGACGAGAGGGAGGAAAGGAACAGAAGAGACCAGAGAGGAGGGGAAGGGAAGGGAATGAAGAGGAGGGAAGAGAGGGGAGGGGCCCTGTACCCCTAAGGGAGCCCATACCCTCCCGCCTGTCCTACCCAGAGAAGTCCCACCAGGCTCTACCTTTAGTCACATCCCAGAATACGCAGGTGAGGGTCATGTTCTGAAAGCGGAGAATGGGAGTCAGGGAACAGACAGGGCAGGCTGGGAGAGGGGGAGACCCACACGGAGGCGAGGCAGGAGGGAAGCGTGCTCCCTGGTCTCGGCACACGTGTGCGTTGGGTAGAGAGCGAGGCTCACCCCACAGCCACATGGGAACACTGGCCACACCATGTGATGGCCCCTGGTCAGCGCATGAGGCTGGGGTGTGGTGACAGGCAGCAGGTGGGGGGGCTACCTGTCTGCAGGGGGGTGTGTACTGCTGAGGGCGTGCATGTGGGATGTGGGCGTGCCAGGGCCCATGCACACCTCTGTGAACATGTGAGTGGGAGGGGTCTGGGCACATGTGGGCATGTGTCCCTGGGAACAGTGGTGTGTGTGGCCCTAGTGGCTTCTCCTGGGTGGGTGTGGAGGGTAGGTGGTGCGGAGTCTTGTTCATGTGCCCAGCGGTGCCCACCCGTCTGCCCCTGAGTAACTGCCGGGCCTGGGTGGGGCTGGGGGGGCTCACGGGAGGCTGCCGCTGGTGGGAGAAGGTGATCTCCAGTGGCTCTGTCAGCCCGGTGACACGCGTACGGCCCACACTCAGGCCCACCAGGCGGTTGTTCAACACACTGCCATCGTTCTCCAGGCTGAGCCTGGGGCCCTGTGGAGGGAAAGGAGGGGAGCCTGGCTGCAGAAAGGGCTTCCTGGGGACCTCCGGGACCCATGGCCACCCCGCCTGCTGCTTCCTATGGTCTTTTGCTCGGACTGGACCAGGGCGGACCGGACAGTCTCCCTCACTGGCCTCTGGGCCCCCTCTGCCCTCTTAACCAGGGGGCACAGGGCCTGAAGAAAAATCAGCCCACAATTACAGGGCAGTGGGTGCCCCTGGGTTGGGGTGGGGTGAGCATCTGGCCACATCAGCACGTAGGCACATGCATGTCTGCATGTGAGCAGATACACGTCTCTGGGCACATACATGGGGCACCTGGCAAGGGCATGTGTACACCTGCTCACGTGGATTACATGCACACCAGGAACAGGAAAGCATATGCATGTTTGTGCATGCACAGGGACCCATGGGGGACAGGGCCCCACTTGGGATACACATACAAGTCCAAGGGCACAGGTGTGTGGGACCAGTCTAAGTTGGAAGTCCACAGGCCCTAGAGACTGGGGTCTGGGATGAGCGTGGGCTGCTTGGGAAACGTCCTCAGAGATGCATCCCTTCCATCATCCCCATCCTCAGGGAGAACTCCACGGACAGCAAGTTCAAGCACTGCCTGGTGAGCCTCAGGGCCGCCCTGAGCTGCCAGCCAGCTTCTCCTCACCTTGAAGAGATTCCCCGACCCGATGTCCAGGACAGATACGGCCAAGCGGACCTCCGACCTGCTGCCCTGCAGGGACGCAAACAGGCTCCTGGGCAGCCGGACTCTGTCGGGGAACTTGTGCTTGTCCTCCGGGACCTGCCCTGGGATCTGTAACCACAGACCCAGTGGTTCTCTCCTCATCCGAGGATTCCAGCCCCCAACACAGGTGCTGCCACTCCCCTGTGGGGAGGGAAACTGAGGCACACCGGGTGGAGGGGCAGCACCTGAGGACCTTAGCTCTGAGAGGCAGGACATCGTGGGGCACAGCCCAAGCTCTGCCCTGTCCAGGTGCCGGCACCCATGGAGCCTCCGTTTTCCCAGAATGGAGAATGGAGGTAACCAGGGGCCTGCATGGCCACCTGCGAGGCTGAGTGGGCTGTGAAGAGAGGACACGTGGATGCACTTCATTTGCAGGTGTGGGGGAGAGTCAGCTGTGATGCACATGTGGCCAGGGTCCTGACAACCCCTGTGACCCTATAGGATGTTACAGGGATAGTGTCTGGCTTCTGATTCGGGTATAAGTGGAAAGAATGAGGCCAAAGCTAAGAATACTTGAAATGTCTAAATACCTTTCACTAGTAAATGCAAAGCATGTCTTGTTCATTCTCCAACCTCACTGTTCCCTGGAGCTGACCCCACCTGGTCCTGCCTGATCCCACCTGGTGCTTCCTCATGAGCAGCCCATGGGCAGAGGATCAGGGTAGCTAAGGGTTGGAGCTGAGGGCTCCAGCTTTCTCCTTCCCAGTCTGCACACTTGTCAAAAAGACATGCGATTTCTGGAGCCAGGGCATACCCCAAGCAGAGGGCTTAGCCGATTGGAGGACATGATAAAGGGTTGAGACGGGCCCTATCCATCCTCCAACTCCCCTTCTCCAGACAGACCCAGAAGTTCCTCCTGCCCACTGCCTGCCCTTCCATGCCCCACTTCATTCCTGAAGGAGGCTGCACCCTCGCCGTGCCAAGCATTCCCTGTGAATTATTTCATTTGTCCCCCTGATAATCTTGAACTTGGGCAACACTACCATCACTTTACAGATGGGAAACTGACTCTAGGAAAACTCCAGTAATTTGCCCAAGATTGCAATAGCTGGTAAGGGGCAGAGCTGGGATTTGAACCCAGACAAATGTAAATCCAGAGACTGCCCATTCAGCCCTTTGCAGGACCACCAGTGTGGCTTCACTTGCTTCAAATGCATCCCCGGGTGGAAGAGCTCATGGCAACTCCAGGCTTTGAAGGAGCCACGGAGCTCATTTTACAGATAAGACTCCAGGGATTTCTGCTCTCGTGGAGCGGGGGGCTGCCAGGCACCAGAACTCAATCTCCTCGTGCTCCACTCAGTGATCTTCCAAATGTCTCACCCTAGAAACCTGGTTAATCTGTTACCAGGACCCGCGCATCCACGAACTCACTGGCACCCATTACCAGCAAGGTGGCAGAGCCCTACCGAAATGGACACGTTTGATGAACACCAAGCACAGACCATGCCTCTCTGAGAATTCTGAAAAATGTGCCTGAGGAAAGCAGGCTAGAGGTGGGGGTGGCAGGGGGAGCTCTTCACCTGAGAGGGGGTCAGAGAGAAGTGCAGGTCGTCTGAGATGTTGGTGCTGACATTCTTGACCAAAGCCTTCAGAAAAGACAAGTTCATTGCCTTCTCCAGGCTCCCCTCCACCAGGTAGTTCTCGTAGTCCAGCCAGTACCTGCAAGAGGCCGGGGGTCAGGAGCCACGTCAGGCTCTGCAAGCTATGTCACCCAGTCACCTGGGCCCCAGCCTGGGTGATAGGATGTAAGAGATCATGGGCAATGATTATCAGGCTTTTGGGATAGGAGGGGTGACCCAGAATATCACAGGAAAGACCCTGAGGTCACCAAGGAGAAAAGGGGTGATAGGGGACCAGTCCAAGCTTGTCCCAAGGGATTTCAGCCAGAACTTCCTCTGAATAGTTCATGCATTTGTGGGGTTTTTTTGTGTGTGTGTGTGATAAACTCCATATAACATAAAATTGATCATTTTAACCACTTTAAAGTGCACAATCCACCACCCCCAAAGGAGACCCTTGTGCCCATTAAGCAGTCACTTCCTTCCCTCTTCCCCTAGCCTCTGGCAACCACCAATCTGCTTTCTGTTTCTATAAACTTGCCTATCCTGCATATTCCGTATAAATGGAATTATGCAGCATCTGGGATTTTTTTCCCCCTGCCTGGCTTCTTTTACTTAGCATAATGTTTTCAAAGTTCATCTATGTTGTAGCATGTAAAAGTATTTCATTTTTTATGGATGAATAATATTCCATTGTATGGGTATATCTATTTTGTTTACCCATTTATCCACTGATGGACATTTGGGTTATTTCCAGGTTTGGGCTACTGTGAATAGGGCTGCTATGAACAATCACATACAAGCTTTTCTTCGAAGCCTCGTGTTGGATTCTTCTGGGTATACACCGAGGAGGGAAGTTGCTGGGCCATATGGTAATTCTATGTTTAACTTCGTGGGGAATTCCCAAGCTGTTTTCCATAGCAGCTCCACCATTTTACTTCCCTGCCAACGATGTCTGTTTCAATTTCTTCATATACTTGCCAACAATTATTTTTCATTATGTTTTTAATTGGTGCCATCCTAGTGGGTATAAAGTGGTATCTCATTGTGGTTTTAATGTGCACTTCCCTGATGTGTAATGATGTTGAGCATGTTTTTATATGCTTGTTGGTCTTTGTATGTCTTCAGAGAAACTCCTCTGAGTGTTTTAAACTGTGGGATGATAATTGTGCCGGGTGAGTGAGCATGTCATCACATTTCTTGAGTGCTAACTGCATACTGGGAATTCAATCTTTAGAGACTGAGATATATGGAAACCGACTTATGGGAACTGAGCTGTTGTGGAAACCACACAGAACAGGAAAGTTAATTGGCATTTATTTTAGGGCAGCTCCCTCGCTTCAGCTACCAAATCAGGGCGAGCCTACTTCATAGCGCTCTCCGTGGTACTGAAACCTAACTGCACATCAGGTTTCTTTACCTAAACCTGGGGCCCTAAGATCTGCTTGCTGCCTGGGGTAGGGCTGAGATAGCAGTGAGAAGGACAGGGGGAGGGAAGCAGATACAGCCAGATCAAGGCTGTTGGAAAAGAATAGCTATGGAGGGCTTGCCAGGGAGACAAAGGGAGGCTTTTATTTTGACATCATTTTTGAACACTCAGTTATCAAGGGAAAACCCCCAAAGAAACCACAGAAAAAAATATTGCACCATATAGGAGTAAGCCATGCAAATATGTGCAAATGTGCAATTAGAACACCATCAAGCCAGAAACAGTGGGGAGAGTTCATCCAAATCCATTGACTGAGCTACTTCAATTGTGTCCAGGTTTTATTTACCTTCAAAAAATCTAAACAAACAAGTATTGTGATTGTCATTGTTACCAAGTAAAATAGTGAATTGTATTTCATTTTTTATATATTTTATATATATATATCCTCATGAACTTAATTTTTGGGGGGTCTCATTAAACAACACAATTTACTTTCTCAAAGAAAGATATTCTCATCTGGTTTTCAAGGCACCTTCAAAAATTATTTTAGTTGCGAGATATAACATATTTAAACAGTCTAAAGCATAGATACTGCAAGGACTTTTCCATTACAACACTGACACCCATCTAAGCATCATCTTCCTTGTCTGACATTAGGTACAGCTGCTCAGATTTCTTTTGTTAATACCTGTCTTTCCACCTTGTGCCTGTTTTTTTTTTCTTCATGGTAAGTGGTGTGACATGCAACAACTTGTCTTTTACCCTGGAGGGCATATCTTGACATTCTCAAGACATCTGAATGCCCAGAAAGTTCAATGAAGTGAGGGGCCCCTGAATTCTTGTGGGGTTTATCTCCACGCCCTAGGTCACCTGTGTCTTTGTAAGGCATCTTAAGTCCTTGCCCCTTTCTGCTCATTAAATCAAATCAGCATGATGCTGTCAATTTAGCAGACCAGTGATGCTTTGTAGAATGTCAAGGTCAGTAAGGTCTCTGTGAAGTGTATTATGACAGCGATCGGGAGGACTGACACAGTCTCAGTGAAACGCTGGGGCAGAACACTGTTGGCTGTGCCAAGTAAAAATAAATGGCTCTGGTGGTCCTCGACAATCGCTGTGGAGGAAAAAGTATCAGCCACGTAAGAGCGGCATACCAATTGCCAGTGGCTGTGTTGATTTATTCAAGGAAACACATTCACCTGGGACTGTGGCTGCCATTGGACCTTCCACGTGATTAAGTTCAGGATGGTCCACAGTCATTCTCCAAGGCCCACCTGACTTCTGGTGAGTCACATGACTGGGATAGGAATCACCACCTCTGTGCCTTTCAAATCTCTCCTGGTGGTGTTAATCTCTGCAGGGACATAGTTTTGTTTCTGGCTTACTATCTTGGGAGAAGACATTCCAGGAGCTCCCATTTAGCTCTTCAATGTGATGCCCTCCCAAAAGCAACTCAATGGAGAAAGCGTAGTCTTTTCAACAAATAGTGCCCAAACAATTAGATATACGGATGCAAAAATAGCAGTAATAACAATATAAAGTTAGACATTTATCTCTCATTGTGCACACAAAAAACCTAATTCCAAATGTATAACCTCATTATAAGAGCTAAAACCATTTACTTGTGGAAGAAAAATTTGGAGAAAAATCTTTGTAACCTTGGGCTAGATGAAATTTCATTGATTTGATATGGTATCAAATACACACACAAATTTCAATTGCACTTCATCAAAATTAAATGTGTTGATCTTCAAAAGATATCATTAGGAAAATAAAAAGACAAGATATATGCTGGGAGAAAATATTCGCAAATAATGCATCTGATTTTTAAAAACTTGCGTATATACAAAGTTCTTAAAACTCAACAAAAAGAAGACAGCCCAATTTTTTTTTAAAGGGAGGGAGAGATTTGAATAGTTATTTTACCAAAGAAAAGGCACAAGTGGCTAAAAGGCACAGGGAAAAGCTGCTCAGCATCATTAGCCCGTTGTGAAAAGCAAGTTAAAATCACAGTAGATCTCACTTGACATGCACTGGGTGGCTGTCACCTCAAAGGCTGGCAATACTGCAGGGATGTGTGGGACTGCAGCTCTCATTGTTCGGGCCTGTGTCTGTCCCTCCATGACCCCCAGTGCTGAGTTGACACAGGGCTGACTTGTGTCAGCATCCACTGGCTCAGAGGTCTCATCAGGTGGGTTGGGGAGAATGCATCAAACAACAGGGCAAAGGCAAGATGGGAGCAGAAGTTTGTGGGGGCGTGGGGGCTGATAGCCCCATCCCCTCCCTCCTCCCCACCCCAGCAGGAACCCCAGATTCCTGCTCCAGCCCAGAGGGCCCAGTTACCTCTGCAAGTTTCCCAGATCACAGGATTCATTGCTCGACTGCTCACACTTTGTGAAGCACTTGGCAGTGTCCTCAAGATAGAAGCTTTCGTAATGGTCCTTATTGATGAGCCCCTGGCAGACATTTCTTGGACCCTCAGGGTGGGGCCTTCTCAGTGGAAGTGTGCTGGTGAAATTTTCCTCACCTGAGGGAGGGAGGCACAGTGTGAATGGGCTGGACGGGGAGGGGCAGCAAGGGCTCCAGAGTCCGGTGGTGTGGGCTGGAATTCCAGCTCTGGTCCATTCACCCTAACTGTGTGCACTTGAGCTGGTCTCGTACCTTCCCTGGGCCTCAGGTTCAAGGTAAAAGAAGATACCATTCCCCATCTTGCAGGGCCAGTGGGATGCTTTGGAGAAAGAGTATATGAAGGGCTTGGGCATATGGCTCTGCAGATAAAAGGTTTGATATGTTAGTGGTGGTACCCTTTACCACCTCCTCCAAGGAGTCTGCCTGGCTTTTTTGCAGTTGTTTTACATCAGACTTTCCAAAGCCCTTGCAACTGGGGCCTTATGGTATAACTCTTGGATATGTAGTCTTGGTTTGCCTCATTCTCCCACATTCCCATTACAGCCCTCACATGACCTTCTGAGGTGAGTAGAGAACACAGCAAACTGAGGCCCCTGGAGCATAGTGACATAAGCAAGGTCACCAGCTACTTGGAGTTGGCTCCAGGACGACAGACCAGCTTTTGTGACTTCCAGGTCAGTTCCTTTTCACCTGGTACGGGGGATGGAAAGGAAGCTTTCGGTTGCCTGTGAGCTGTGTGGCTTCAGGCAAGGTACTTCAGCTCTCTGAGGCTCGATCTTCCCATCAGCCAAATGAGGCTAATGATGCATTCCTTGCAAGTTTGGAGGACGATCAGAGGACGAACAAAGGACATAGCTTACCGTGGCTGTTCGAAAAGCCAGCAGTATTTATCCCAGGAGGTGAGAACGCCCTTGTAAAACTATTTGTATCTTTATGTATTTATGTTGGGTGAATGAAGGTGTCTACATATTTATCTATTTCTGAACAGAAGTATTACATACAGAGAGTTTAAAAAAATTAAATCCTGTCCAAAGACACAAAATGAAAAGGGACAGTCCTACTGATCCCGAGTTATACTCCGGAGTTCACCAATGCTGACAGTTTATCGTACCACCTTCCAGAAGTTTTCTGTGCACATGTTTATACTAAATTGTTTAAAAAGTTACATGGAGGGAATCCCTTTGCAATAACCCTTTGAAGGGCTTTCAACATTAGCACATACTCATTCACCGAATTCTTTATATATTTGCACTCTTCCATTATACGGGTGTCCAAACACTTACTCAATTGGTCCTCTGCTGGCGAATATTTAGAGTTGCTGCTGAACTTTGTGACTGTTGAACACCGATGCTTACACCTGGGTCACAGAAAACATTCCTATCACTGGAATTTCTGCGTCAAAATATAGTACTATGTGCTTTTAACAATTGCTAGCTACTCTCAAATTTCCTTCTGAAAAGCGTGCAGCTTTCACTGACGCCCAAAGTGGCCCAAGTGTGACTCGTCCACGTGTCCAGAATCCCAGACTTTACCAAACATTCAAGTCTTTGCCAGTCTGGGGGGTGAAACTGAATTTCGCTTTCATTTAAGGAGGAGGTTGAGCATCCATCGGTACGTCTGTTTGCGTGAACAGCTTTGTTGAATTCGTTGTCCGTGGTGAGGGGGTCTTAACAGTCTGCGCCTTTTCACCTCTGGCAGGCCAGGAGCTATTGGGGGGCTAGCTTTGTGGGGTGCAGTGCCGGGCTGAGGTGGCCAGGAGACACAGGCCTTTCATTTTCTATACCCTTCTCCAGTGTTTGATATTTTCTCTTAAATCTCACATGATATTACTCTCACAATAAAAAAAAAAATTAGTTCATTTTAAAGACAAAAATAAAATACATGGTAAAGATAATGGCAGATCAGAGTTTGAGTAAATGTACAGTAAAATATAACATTTTAGAATGTTGTAATGACCAGATAGAGACTCATGTGTGTCGATGCCAGAAGTAGCTTATAAAGGAACTTTAAATTTCTGTTAGGTTATAAAGATACTCACAGTACACTGTTTAACGGAGAAAAACACATGATAGGTGAGTGTACATATAATTTGATCCACAGTTGCTTTTTAAACAAAAGAGGAAGAGAAAGAGAAGAAAAGAGAAAGAAGAAAGAGGGGACAGGGAGGAGGGACAGGGAGGGACAGGGAGGGGAGGAAGCGGGGGAAGGAAACTGTGGGCTGGAGGGGAGATCCCGTTTTCTGCGTCAGTCAGCTGTGTGGCCCGGGGGTCAGGAACCAGTGCTGTGAGGGTCAATGACACAGCCTCCCTCCTGGCCTGCCGTCAACCCTAGTGCTGTCACATCTGGGAAGCTGTTGACAAGCACCTAGTGCTGAGAAGGTTACCAAATATCATTTTTGCAATTGTTTCTGGAAGATAAGGAGACCGGACAGGGAGCCCCTGACACAGGCCAGTGCGAAGAGGGTGCCGCTTGCCCCCTGCAGACCCGCCCCACCCTTCTCTAGTCCACTCCGCCCCAGAGGCTGGCTTCGGAGGGCCACCTCAGTCTAGATTCAAATGGGGAGCAGGCTGGAGGTCAGAGGGCAGGGCGGTACTTGCCGTTCCTCCTGCCCCTACAGCCCTCCCCGTGGCTCTCTACCAGCGTCCTGCTTCTCCCTCCCGCCCGCACAGCCTCCCTGGCCTGTATCCCCCTTCATGGTCCCGATACCCTTTCCTACACCTTTGTAAAGTGCCCCTGTATTAGAGAGTGTCTGCTTCCTGCTGGGTCCCCGTCATGGCCTGGACCCCTCTGAAGCCCCTGGTCACTGCCAGACTGTGAGCCCATCGAGGGCAGAGACCACATGCTGTACCAGTGCAGGGCCTGGCACCGCGTAGAGGGCACCACCAGAGCTTCATGAATGAATGAATGAATGAATGGGCACATGGGTGACTAACCCATAAATACACACAAAGGAAGGAGTCTTACCTCTGGATATAAAACTCCTGAGGCTCCTCACACTCTTCCAAGCTGGTGCTTTGCCTGAACCAGACAGACCACCCACTTCACCCCAGCATGCACTTGGCCACTCGGGGCAGCCTTGGAGGCCCAGCCAGTGGGTTACAGCTTTTGTGAAGGGCCCAGGGTCCTTAGGATGCCCTGAGAGACTGTGGGTGGCCACCCTTGGTTATCAGGGTGATTAATCCATCAAGTGTTGCCTGCCGGCCTGCTTGGCACCTCCCCCCCGCCACAAGCCACCAGAAGGACAGTGCTGTCATTTTTCACCTTTTTTTGAGCCAGGAGATAAACTTTGCACTTCACTGAGTCTCCCAATATTTGAAAAGAAGAGAAGTCTTTGAAGCCCAGAGCGGTTAGTCCATGCTCCCAAAGCCACATGACCCATTGTGAACAGACACATGGGGGACAGGCACACGGGTCGCTCACTGAGGAGCTGGCAAGGCGCTGAGATGACAGAGGTGAGCAGGGAGCACCCCCCCCCAAGGGATCACTGCAGACTTGACAGAGCAGCAAGAGGGTAAATAATTGCTGGCCAGGTGGGCGGGCACTAGAGGACAGCAAGGACAAGGCCTGGGGTCCTCCATCTGCCCCTGGAGAACGGCCACACGTGTGTAAGGCTAAGAGCGAAGCAGGCAGGAGAGTCTGGTCCCCAGCTTGGGTGACTGAGGACTGTGGGGCCCTTGCAGGGACAGGGAGAGGGAACTGGTGGGTGGTGTGGGTGGTGGAGGGCCCTGCAGGCCCTGCCTGGCCTCAGCCTCCAGCGTGGCCCAGCCCCTCCCTGCAGCAGCTCAGAGGCCAGTGGGGGAAGAGCTTGTCCAGAGCCTCCCTGGGTCCCGGAGTCAGGCCTGCTGGGGAGACACAACCCAGGTTGGGGAGTGGGGAGCGCTTTCCACGCTCCCTCCATCTCCAGGGCAGTGTGGGCAAGCAAAGGGGCTCTGAGGCCCACATGGGCCAAAGTCTAACATCAAACTCAAGGACAAGGTTAGAGAAGGTGCTCAGACCTTCGGGGTGGGCTCCTCGGAGGATAGGCTGCAGACACTCCCACCCTCTACGCCACAGGTGGCAAACACAAGGCCCGAAGTCGGCCCTCCACCTTATTTAATCTGGCCCAGCACCTTGTTTCTACCCAGCAGCAGCGCCAAGCCCCTTTCCCCTAGTTAATGGGTAGTTACCTTTACACAGTCCTAAAATTACATTCGGCCCTTTGAAGGCAACCATGAGGCTGATGTGGCCCCCAGTGAAAATGAGTTTGACACCCCCGCTCCACACCATCCTTGTCCCTGTTACCGGCTTCCCAGGCTTGGCAGGAGAGGATGAGGGACCAGTTGCTCACCTGAGGCCAGAAGCAGGAGGAGCAGGAGAAGCTGGACCCCCAGGGCCCTGGGAGTCCCCATCCTGGGCCAGCCTTGCCCACACTGGCGGGAGCCCAGTGGCTACAGTTGTCCTCTGGTCCCAGGATCTGCGGGGCCCTCCTGTACCCACCCTCCACTGCAGCGTCAGAGCTTCCTGTGGCCTCTTTGTAACCCTTCCTGCTCCATGGCGCCATCGGGTGGGTTGTGAAAGGTGTGGGGACTGGGCTGCTCTCCTGCCTCACCCCATCCTGTGGCCCCTGCAGAGGGAGCCGGACTTGGCGGGAGCCGTGGATCCACCCAGGGATGCTGCTCTAGGGCCCCGCCCAGGAGGGTGCAGTGGGGCTGGGCCCCTCCAGCCCCAGGGGCCTCTGCACAGTGCACGGGGGCGGACTGCTGGGCACTGGCGGTGAGCACAGGCTTTGGGGTCAGGCACACCTCGCTCAGACCTTCCTCCCACGAGCAGGGGCCCCTCTGAACCTGTTTCCTCCTCTGGAAAGCACACCGCAACGGGCTGCCTCCCAGGACAGGCTCAGAGTGTGAGCAGACGCATTCCCCACCGGGCACACAGGCCGGCTGCAGGGATGAGGATGAAGACGTGGATGACATTCGCAGCCCCTTGCTCACACCTGTGGTTTGAACAAGGCCAGGCTCCAATCCCTGCCTGCTGGGGGCCTGGGAGAAGAGAAGGAGCCAGTCCAGGGGCCCTGTCCCTGTGCCCCTAGGCTGGAGAACCCGAGAGGCGGGATGGGAGGCGGACAGGGGACAAGAGCGTGAGCTCTGGGGGTTGGCCAGGCCTGGGCTGACGTCTGTCCTAGTTGGAGGAACTTCCCTGAGCTGTCCGTGACTCCCAGCCTCTCACAAAGCACGCGAGGAGTCCGTGACAGGACACCTGTGGAACTGCCCCGTCAGTTTGCATGGCCACTATTGTCACCATCCTTCTATGATTATCGTGTGTGAGATCGTCGTCGTGGTGGCCCAGGCAGGAAGTCGGGGCAGCAAACACACAGGGAGTGCGGCGTGAAGGAAGGGAGGGGCTGGCCACTTAGGCTCCAGCTCCAGTGGCCCCACGGAAGCCATGGCAGAGGCCAGGGCCCTTGGCAGGGTTCCACCACCGCTTTGGTCAGAAGGGCACCCCCTGCAGAGAAGGTGTAGGTCACCAGTAACCCCCTCCAGCTCCCAGGGTTGGAGGGAGACCTGCTCTGCTTCGGGGGCCTAATGCGGACCCGCCCAGCCCTGACTGCTATTTCCACCTCTTCCCACACAGCATCTAGACAGTGTTCAGTCCCCTGCTGGGTTGGGGCTGCAGGAAGCCTGGGAGGGAATGTCAGGGTCACTCATGTGTGGGTGGTGGGCAGGAATCCAGCATGGAGCCACAGGCCTCTCCAGGGAAGGCCGAAATGACAGGCGGGAACCACTGAGCCTGCCCCTCCTCCCCACCCAGCAGCCCGCCGGCCTCCCCGACCCCCACACCCTGGATGGTGGACAGGGGCTCCGTGAATTGTCAACTGCTAAGCCCACCACTGCAGCCCTGACCTGACACCTGGGCCCTGAGAGGGAGACCAGAGTCCCAGAGCGTTCCGCATACCTGGGAAGACAGGACATGTGGCAAGGGATGGTCGGGAGGGCCAGAGGGAGGCCACCTTTTCTAGGCTTCATGGACCAGCCTGGAGCCATTTACAGAGTGCTGGGCCCTTGAATCCCAGCACAAACAGACTGTAGCGTCCCATCAGCCACCTCCCACCTGGCTTGTCTGAGGGGCTCAGGGGCGCCTGTGTCCAGGGCCTCCCAGCCCCCACACAGACCACCCCATCCCCCGGCATTTACTCCTCCGGCTGCTCCAACCTGGTCCCCACCCCAGAGGGGTATTTTTAGACGCAAACCTGGTCACGTCCTGGAGGGAACAGCAGCCCATTGTCTGAAGTCCCAGAGCCCAGGGAAGTGCATGATAAGAGCCACCAAGGTCAAGGAGAGCCACAGAGCTGTCAGGTGGCACATCCAGTGCCCGTCACAAGAAATGCAACCCAGGACCCTCCTCTCCACTATCTGAGCTGGCCTTGAAAACAGACTAGCTGTTCAAGAGAGTTCTTTGAATTCTTCAAGAGAATTGATTTGATGGGAGTACTATGTCCCTGGGTGGGGGGCTGGGTCACTCCCTCTGGGGGTGGGGGGAGGTGCCCCTCTCAGTTCTAGCCAAATGATAGGGCCCCCGGGGGGCCCTCTGGGGAGACCAAGAGTCTGTGGGAAGGGAGCTGGCTTCATCTCACTAGCTGCCCTCGGTCCTCAGGAGCTGGAGGGAGGTGGAGGCAAAGGCCAGCAAAAGAGGTAGGAGTGGAAGAGGGGTTGGGAGAAAGGCTGGGTACAGGTCCCCAAAGCTCCCACATTCACACCCATCCGGGGGGCACTACCAGTCTGCCATTGGCTGCCAAGGTAGCTTTGCACCCATCCCCCCAGCCCCAGAGACCCAAGTCTCCTCCCTGACCAGGCTCCCTGGGGCAGCAGGGAGCAGGGCAAGGAGACCCTGGGGGGTGAAAGCACCAGCATGCGCCGTGGGGGCCTGCACTGGCCCTGTAGACCTAGACACAACTAGCAGTGACCAAACACACCTGCTCACGTAACTCAAGGCGGACAGAAGTGCATGTGGTCCGCCTTGCCCGTGTCACGGGTTGGGAGGGGAGATTTGACCCAACAAGGCTGAAGGCTGTGATGGGAGAAGAGTTCGGTCATTTCCTTCTCGCAGCCCACCTACCTCACATGGGCAGGAAACTGGTTGCATGCATCACCTTCCCAGCCAGGAGCTGAATTCAGCCCTTGAGTGGGATTTCTTGGGCCAGCAAAATTTGGGGGATGATCCAGTGTTAAAATCAAGGGATTTGACACCAGCACAATCTGCATTTCTCATTTCTCATCAAAGACAGGCGGTCTGGCTACATAGACCCTCACCCTTGCAAGGCAGGCAGTGACCGGCTGCAGGTGAGTAGCAGCTGCTCCTGCATTGTGGGTGTGCCATTTCCAGCGGACCGCAGACCTCACCACTCCCCAATGCCTCCCCAACACCAACGCCAAGTTGCCCTTTATTCTCCCCGATGTCCTAATAAAGTTTCCAGCATATTTTTTTTCCACACATGGTCCTCTTCTCTCATTCATGTTTCCTAATTAGTGACCCTTCATAGACGCAGAGAAAAAAACTCAGAAGGCAATGCTTCAAAATAGTTGCATTGGTTCGGTGATGAAAACAGCTGATTTTTATTTTCTTCTTTACATTCTTCTACAGTTTCCAAATTCTCTACAATGAACATGTACTTGTTTTTAATACCAAAGACACAAGAATTAGTAATTAAAAAGAAAATCCTCCCCATTTTTAAGGCTGAGGTCCAGATCAAATGCTGCTTCCTGCAGGAAGTCTTCCTGGATTCCAGCCAGGAGGATGGCTCCCCCAACCCAATGGCCACAGCTCCAGGAGGTCCTGTCTTGCACATGCCTCACACACTAGACTGCAAGTTCACGGTGGGAGTGGCAGGCCTGGCCATCTGTGCTCAGCAGAATTAACCGTGATGGCTCCAGATCAGGGGAGATGTGTCTCAGTCTTCAGAGTGCAGGGGTAGGAAAAAATAGTCTGCTACGCTCCACAGTTCTTGCCACCAGAGGCCTGTGGGAGAGGCTGAGGTCCCCTGCGAGGTATGGGCTTGGCAGTGGTGAGCAAGGGTGGTACAGCTAACAGAGAGGCCCAGATGGACAAAGGGGCCCAGCCCAGAACATACATACTAAGCCTGAGTCAGGGGCCAGCAAAGGCCCTTGCAGTAGATAAAGGTTTACAGCAGGCACCAGGTGGCTCTTGGGGACCATGACCCAAAATACACCATTGGAATTGGTGACCCCAGGCTGTGAAAGGGGAGGGGAGAAGAAGGGGTGAGCTGGGCTCAGAGGTAGGGCAGCTGCTGCTGTGTGCTGGGGACCGTGGGGGGCTCTCCTTCTCCGGGGGTCTGAAGCTCAGCCCCAACCCCTTTTGCCCTGGGTGCCACCCTTGGGTTAAAATGACAGGGGCTGCAAAGTACGCTCATGGTGGTCACCAGAATCAGAATAGCTGTGGCACATTTCTGTCCTGGGTGAGGGTGCAGGACCAGGGATGCTGCCAGGTCTCCAAGGTCCATGAGCAGACTCTGGGGCCTGTGGGCTCCCAGCCCCCAGCCACCAGGGCTAAGCCCAGCGCTGGTAAGTAAGACTGGCCTTCAGCCCCAGGTTAGGATGGCCAGCAAGATGGTCCCACCACTCCAGAGCCCCTTGTGAGCTGAGCTTAAGAGCCGAGAGGTCCGCAGTCCAATGCATAAGGCCCAGCCTGGGAGTCCGGCTGCCATAGCAACAGCTCCAGCCCTCTGAGGCCCTGGGGCCTTCCTTCTCAAGTCTCCAGCTGGCCTGCCAACAGCCAGGCCCAGCAGCAGGGGCCGCAGGCAGCGGTGAGGAGAGCCCGCATCTCTGCTCCCTCACACTGGGTAGACGGCTGCTGGCCTAGATGCAGCTGGACGAGGTGCTGCCCGAGGTGATGGGGAGCTTGGTGCCATCCGAGCTGCTCCTCAGAGGGGAGGGCCCGCCCTGGGCCTGCAGCCGCATGGACCAGTACCAGAGGAAGATGAGGAAGCCTGTGGGTAGAGAGGGACACGGAGCTCAGCAGGCTGGCGGCAGCACCCCTCCCCCAGACTTCCCCCTCCAGAGTCACCTTGACTCAGATAGGCCCCCTGCCCTCCTTCGGGCACAGGCTCCCACAGAAGCCTGGGGGCACCTGCGACATGCCGGCCCTGTGCGATTCGCTGTGTGTCCTCCCACTTTGGTGTCTTACACTCCTGTACGGCCAGGCTCCCTCAACACCATTTGTGTTACAAATGAGGAAACTGAGGCCCAGGGCGCTCGGGGACTCGGCCAAGCCAGGAATCAAATAGCAGTGGTCGGGCCCGGGAGCCTGTCTGCTTCCTCACTCAGCACCACTCCTCTCCAATCATCGCATGGTGATTTGTTAACAGCCCAGCAGATGTGTGTGGGGATTGGTGGGCATCATTTATAATCCTGCCAGAGCCCCCTCCATGTCACAGGTGAGAAAGAAAGGCTGGCCTCCCACCCCCGATGCTCAATCCATGGGGACCCCATGTGGAAGGCCAGCCTCACAGCCCCTGTGTGGCCCTAGGCCTGGCCACGCCTTCCCTGTCTTCCTGCCCGAGTCCTTCCAAGGACAGAGGTGTGCGTGCGTGTGCACACGTGTGTGTGAGATGTGGGCAGCAGTGGTGCAGGGCTGCAGGTACAGCAGAAAGGGACTCTTCTGTCCTCAAGTTAGACACTCTGCTCCTCCCCGCTCACCTTCTCCACCCGCTCGGTCCCCCTCACTACCCTGCAGCCCTGCTCAGCTGCCCTGTTGCACGCAGTCCCGGCCTCAGGGCCTTTGCTCTTGTATCTGCGGCTGCCTGTGTGCTCCTCCCCAAGAACAAGAACGGGCCTTCCCAGCCTGCAGTGCGCCTGGCAGTCCCCTGGGCGCCGGCTGTGGTGTGGATTCTGACTCCCCGGGTCTGGGGCAGGGCAGAGTCCGCGTTTCTAACAACCTCTGTGCTGATGCTGCTGGTCTGAGGAACACGCCTGGGTGACGGAGCCCTCGATCTCCCCCTGGCCGGATCCCTCTGCTGCCTTCAATGTCTCCTACACGGAAGTCACCCTGGCCACCCTCCCCAGAGGGCCCCCACCCAGCCCAGCCTGTCCGTCACCACTACCCCCTGCTCTGCAAGACCCCCTTTGATGGCTGCCTGGTGCTTGTCACATAGCCTCCTCTACTGGAGATGAACGAGGTTGCCACCCAATCAGTTCACAGCGGCAGCCTGAGGGCTGAGCACAGGGCCTGCCCGGAGTGGTACTCAATACAGACCCATCGACCATGGCCTGGATGCTCCCACCTTACAAATGGGAAAGCTGAGGCCCAGGGAAGGGGTGCCTTCTGGTGCCCTGGGTCATCTACGCCCTTGCCTCGTGTTCCAGGTATGGGCAGCCTGGCAGACAGGGGTAAGATCTCTCCATGCCTACCTTGGAAGGAGGTGACAATGCTGAAGAAGTAGAGGACAACCAGCTGGAAGGTTCCAGAAGCAAAGGAGAAGAAGATCAAGGCCCAGGGCAGGCCAAGGACCAGGCTGAGGCCCAGCAGGGTCAGCACGTGGGGCCACTTCTGGGTGTGTGGCCGCAGCCGCAGGATCTGCACCACCATGGTGGCCATCATGGCCGTGTTGAACAGAAACACCAGGCTGAAGAGGCCTAGGTTGGTGATGTGGCTGACCAGGGAGTCCCGGATCCAGCACCTGTGGACCAGGGCAGGACAGCTCAGAGGAGGCGGCTCAGGGTACGCGGGCTGGCGCGGGGAGGCACCGCTTTCCTCCCCAAGCCCCTCTCTTCTCCTTGCCCCCGTGGTCAGAGGAGAGGCCTGGCCATGGCGTCTGTTTTGATGATCACTCACTGTTTCTGCCAGTGACGCCTGTTTCCCAGTTGTAGTTGATACGATAGTTTTTAGACATATATTTAAATTGCCATGTTAAACAATTTAAAGAAAAATATTAAGCAAGCAATAATACCGATAGTACAAAGGCAAAGCCCCCCAAGGCCCAAGTTCCTGCCCCTGCCACCCAGCCACTCACATGGAAGGGTAGACGACACTCTCCGGGGTCTTGTGCACGGACAGGATGATGGAGCCATAGTTGTTCATGTCCACCAGGGCCACCAACGTCACCAGGAAGAGGGGGAAGCCTGGGGACAGCCAAGCGTGGAGCTCCACCTCCCGCCCTGTGAGGCTCACGCCCTCCCTTCCCCTCTGGTGGGACCTTCTGGGAGCCTGTGCTCCAGAGCCCGCCTAGTCCGTCTGGGGTGGGTCCTCCAGGCTGGGCCCACCTCTTCCCCACACCAGTTTGGGTTTTCCACAGAGGAAGCCCATCTCTCCTGACCTCATCCCTGCCCCCTCACCCTCCAGGGGGCCCTGTGAGAAAGGACCTGCAGGTCCCTGCCGAGGGGCTGGATGTCACAAGGAAAATGGGAGAAGCAAATAGGACATTGGTGGGGCAGGGGACAGTTCAAAGGGGAGATCCAGAGTTCTGCCCCCAGGGGATGTCTGCGCTGGGCCTTGGCCTTGTCCGTGAGGTGGAGACTGAGAGCTCCCTGAAGGGCTGTCCTACCACCAAACGCCTGGGGCTGGGCAGAGAGCCACCTCTGAAGGAATTTCAGGTAAGTCTCAGGAGTGTAATGACCAGAGGCTGAGTGAGAAACAGGAGAAGCAGCAAGCTGGGCCGGAGACGTGTGGAGGCTGGTGGGCCCACACAACGTCCACAGGGCTCGTGGTGTGTGCCCCCGGGCCTCCAATCTGACAGAAGGAAGGTCTGGGCCGTACGTGAATCGGGTCGTCACTGGCCAAGAGCAAACGCCAGAGGCACAGAATCTGTCACCTGAGGTTTGGGGGGATCCACAGGCGGGCCCACTGCCAGCCTGGGGGATTAGGTGAGGGGAAAACTGGATTGCAGCCCCTCTCATCCGGGGACTGAGAGCCTCTGAGCAGCGCACAACCTGCGCATCTGCGCGTGGTCGCTGCCCGCAAACTTCCCGGTACAGGGGTGAGCCACGCGGAGAACCTGTCATTGTTTGTTGGGGACAGGGCTCCTGGCCTCACCTTCTTTGACCCAGTGAGATAAAGACCCCCTGAGGCTGGGGGAGGGGTGAAGGAAGCAGTGACAGAAGGAGGTGGAGAAGCACAGCAAGGTGCCTGCCCTTGGCCAGAAGCCCAGACAGGTTTGGGGGCCCACCCACAGCCTCCACCAACTTACCCCAGCCCACAAGGCTCAGCTTGAGCAGGTAGCCGGGGACATAGGTGCCGAAGACCTCAACCACGAGGCGGTAGAGGTTGTAGCCCTCGAGGCCCATCCAGGAGAGGCAGGCAAGCAGGGAGAAGTGCAGGAAGATGGCGCTGGCCCGGCAGCCCGCCTCAGAGCCTGTCAGTGCCACCGGCTCGCTGAGCAGGAAGCTCACATCCAGCAGGAAGACAGCCAGCAGCAGGTTCATGTGCACCTTGATGGTGTAATCCCGAGTCTTCCTCCTGCGTTGGGGGTGCAGGGACAAGGGGGCAAGGGATATCCTGTGACCAGTGTGGGAAGGTAGGGGGGTACCTGCTCCTCCTCCTCCAGGCAGCCTTCCAGTCTACACATACACACACACACACACACACTCCTGTGGCGACAGCCAGGCTGCTCCCCACTCTACTTGTCCCTGTGCACCTACTATGTGCCCAGCTCCCACAGGCTCGAGCGCTGTATGTACATTTAACAGAAGCTTTAGCCAGACAGAGCAAAACAGACAAATCAGCCACTACAATCAAGCAAAGGCTCCCAAAGTCGGAGGGGAGAGGCTTTGGATTTGTTGTTGGCTTGCAGAATCCAGGCCTCCCCTGCTGTGTGCACCTGTCCACACAATTGTGTCGGTGAATCTGTGAGCATGGGGTGTGGGAGTCTGTCTGTCTTCAGGTTGGCAAGTCTGTGTGTGCGCCTCCCAGCCCCAGCCCCACCCCAGGACTCTGCATGGTCCAGGGCCCAGCAGGCCTTTCCTCCCCACCCCTACCCCCACGCCCCAGCCATGCTCTGCCCACACCATCCACTGTCTGGCCCAGAGGGCACAATAGGATACTCCGGCCCCAGTGTCATTGTCCTGGAATCCTGTGCTAGCCCTGCCCTGCCTTGGGCTGCCCCTCACCCTCAGTTTACTCATCTGCGGAGTGGGAGGATGGCCCTCGGCACAGGGTCAGGGTGAGGGTTACACTGATACAGAGTGTCTGGCACAGGTGAGATGCTCAGTCCCTAAGGGTTCCTGTCCCTGTGTCCTTGGGTGCTTTGGTGACAATGGGTAGGCATTGGGGGCTTGTGGCCCTTCCCTCATCCCTCCACCGAGCCTGCCCACTGTCCCTCCCCACCAGCGACTCCGGCTCCACCACACGCACAGCTGTGGGCACACACGACCAACCACTTATGTACACGCATGCCCGAGGCTCCACCCGCCCCACCTCCTGGTTGAGGCAGTAAGCACCCTCCCCACAGCCCACAGAACTAAGGGGGTCTGCCCTCCTGCCAAAGGGGCCTGGGCCCTGGCTGCAGGCAGCCCTCATTTCAGGCCGGGCCCAGCACTGAGCATCCAAACCCCCGCACAGAGCCAGCCTGAGGGTGGGTGACGGTGCTCACCCCACCCAAGGCTTCCCACGGGGCTCCTTCCTCCTTGAGACACCCAAATGACAGGGGTGACAGAGCCTCCATGGAGAGAGGTCAAACTCAAATGCCTGTGAGGGAACAGACCTCAAACAAACACTAGAGAATGGGCGGGGGAGGGGAGGGGGCTGCCACTCAGCTCTGGTGACTGAGGCCTTGGGGACCTGGAGGCTGCCTGCCTGGGTTCCAGGCTGCCTCTGCCACTTCCATGCTGTGTGACCTCAGGCAAGTCACTCACCCTCTCTGAGCACTCTTGCATAGGGCCCTTGAGAGGATGGACCAAGTTTATGCATGGAAAGCACCTAGAACAGTGGGTGGCATGTGGGAAGCTTGATGTGTTAACTAGTATCATTATCATCACATTAAATGTGCCCCTCGTGGATTCACATCTGATTACTCAAAGGCAGAAACGTAGATTCTCATGTCAGTTCTCCTAATTCTCCCACAGCTCCCACAACCACACACCCATCCCGGTCAGTGGGCCAGTCTCCAGGGCGGACAGGTCTCCGTGGTGGTGGGGTTCCTCCACCCTGCCCACCCCTCCCTCTCAGGTCCTACCTGGAGCAGAGGTAGGCGGCGATGGCGAAGACGCAGGCCAGGGCAGAGATGACGCAGCCCACGTAGGAGAGGAGGGTCAGGTAGTGCTTGTGCACGGCGTCCACCTCCACGGAGGCCACCTGGGTCCACAAGACAGGTCAGGGCAGGCCCGAGGGTCCCCTGGGTGTGGGATGGGCCTGTGGTCCCTGGGTGGGCCTTGGGGGTCTGCGAACCACCTCTGCGAACTGAGCGGACTGTGGCCCACGAGTGCCTTTCTCTGGAGGGCTCTACCGCTTTTACCGCATCCTCGAGTGGGTGCCTGACCCACACAGGTCGAGAACCCTCACCGACAGCCATCCTCTGTCCTGGCGCTGATTATTTTCCCACACCATTCAACACAGGACTAAGTTTTCTGTGGGGGGAAGAAGTGCCCACCCCCAGAGAGAGCTGACGGCTACTGTGGCCCCTCAGATGCTGGGCCTAAGACTCTGGAATCATGAGCCTGGGACACAAAGCTTCTGAGGTCTCGGGGGCACTGATGCCCCCCTCAAGGCCCTGGTACCCCCTCAAGGGCTCATTAGAAACATGCTCCTGGCCCCACCCCAGCCTGTGGAGTCAGAATTCCAGGTTAGGGCCAGGAATCTGCATTGTTATCATGCACCAAACCTTGGCAACACACAGCAAGGGCTTTAGAGACCAGCTCTTTTACTTATTAGCTGTGTGACTTTGGGTAAATTGCTAACCTCTCTGAGCCTCGGTTTCATGGTCTGTGCGCTGGGACAACAGCAGGAGCCACCTTGGGCGGGGCTTGTTGTGAGAAAGGGAGGACACGCTGTCTGAGAAGCAGCCAGCACACAGCAAGGACTCAGCCTGCGGTGTGGCCGCAGGGTAGGGGGCACCACTCACCATCAGAACTGCGAAGTAGGTCAGGTGGTTGCAGAGGCAGGACGTCTGCGTCTCTGTCCTGATGGTCTCACACCCGGCGCTGCTCCAGCTCCCTGGGCTACTCACTGAGGCGGGCACAGCATGGGGCTCTGTCAAGCCCAGTCCCCCAGGACCCCACTGTACCCCCAAATGCATGACTGTATCACCCTACTGAGCTTTTGCTCCATCTGACAGCTCTCTCGTCTGCCATCACTCCCTCTTCAAAGCCTGCCTTTCTCCAGGAAGCCCTCCCTGATTAACCCCATGTCTCCCACCCTCCAGGACCCCTTTCTCCTCCAGATGCCTGCCCAACACAGGCACCCCCCCACACTCACATGCGGGATCTTCAACCCAGAATACGCATTGTAGAGTCACGTTCTTCTGCAGGGAGAGAAGGCAGAGTGGATCCCATTACAGGCCACCCCCTCATGGGCCAGACCAAGGAAGTCGGTGTCAGGCCACCACCCCATTTGGACCCAACTGGCTGGTGCCCTCGGCCACTCTGTCATTTTGCTAAAGTCCAGGGATTCAGAAGATGGGGGTGGGGGGAGGGAAGCCTGGCCATAAGGGGACCATCATTTCCTTGGTTGGTTTGCTCACACTCACCGGCTGTGGCTGGTGCTGGAAGGTAAGCACCACGGGCTCCGAGAGGTTGGCTACTTTGGTCTTTGGCACAACAATACCCAACACCTTCTCACCCAAGACTTGGCTAGAATTCTTGTCCTAGACATATGGGGTGGAGGGAGAGAGGAGAGATGGGGCTCGGGCTAAGAAGAAAGGCCCAGAAGTCCCCCAGGCTCTCTAGGCTCCTGTCTTTGAGATGCTGGGTCTCCCTCTAGAAACAGTTATTGCATATGTAGTCATTTACACTGTAGTAAGAACAATGCCATTAAGACCTTTGCTGACTTTACACAGAAAGCCTCTCACTCCTGGAGAAGGGGGCTGGGCTCCTTTTCCATCTTTCCATCAGACAGACACTGCCTTTCCCAGGGGTGGGGGAGGCACCAGGACGAGGGCCCCATACCTGGAACAGGGCTTGACTGCTGAAGTCCACCAGAAGGAGTCTCTTTGCAGCCTCCTCCCTCCGTCCTTTGGTTTTCTGGAAGAGCTCGCGGGGCAGCAGCACTGAGTACTCCAGGACCTCACTCTGCTCCTCCTGCAGACCAGGGTGCCATTAGGGCTTAGCCAGAGACATCCCCAGTCCCCCACCCCCCACACCTTCCCAGATGCTTCCATCTCTAAGCACACCTCCTTCAGGAAGCCCTCCTCACCCCCTCTTTCATTTGGCACCAGCATTAGCTGGGGAGCTCTGTGGTTACAGCCCAGGGCCCCGGGGGCAAACAGGCCTGGGAAAACCACATGGTACCCTGTCCTCTGGGCTTCCGAGGCCAACTCTGCCTACAGCATCCTGGTGCGGTGGGATGCAGGTGGCCCCCAGCTCACCAGGCCCATGCAAGAGGCAGTCTCAAGACTGGGGTGCATGCACAGGCATTTTGGGGTTGGTCACCTGTTCATATGGTGTGTCACATGAGCCCCTAGTGCAGGGAACAGGTCCCCCACCTCTGTCCCCATCACTGTGCCAGCAAGGGTCCTCAGTGCTATGGGGTAGCCAGAGACTGAGGGTGTTCTTTGGGCCTGGCTCCTTCCTGGTCAGCACACATCTGGCCCTGGGAGGCCAGGGAGGGGTGTGCTCACAGCCTCCACATCTGCTTCCTGCCCCAGCCTGCCCAGTCCTGAGCCCTGACCTCCTGCCCAGAGTGGATGTGCAAGTCCTGGAGGCCAGCTGTTGGTTGAAGCTTCCACACGGTGGCGTTGACCCGATCTTCCTTGAAGGACATGGTGTCCCCTGTGAACCTCAGGGAGGTCAGCTTCGACTCCAGGCTTTGCAGCCGCCTGGCAGGGGGAAGAGAGGGCTGGTGGCTGCTGGGAAGGGGATCCAGACTGTGAGCGGGAAGCCAGGGGCAAGAAGAGACTGGGGCAGATACACCGGAAAGAGGATGATGGAGAGACGAGACAGGAAGGAGGGTCAGGGGAGAGAAGAGAGGGGCAGGAGAGAAAAACAGTGTGGGACCCAGAGAATGACCTGCAGGAGGGAGAGAGGAAGTGGGAACACCTAGGCAAATGGGAAAGGAGGGGTGGGGTGGGGGCTTTCCTGGGCCCCGTTCTGCCTGGACTGACCACTCTGTGGCCATGGGCCTGCCCTAACCATCTCTGGGCTGCAGTCTGCTGAGCTGTAAAATGAGCCCATCCTTTCTCCTTTACTGCTGGGGAGAGGGCCGGGGCATGCTGTCGGGGGACCGCAAAGTGGCAGTGGTCTGTACTGCCCCGGGCGGCTGTGGGGCTTGGCGGGGAGGCTGTATCCTGACCCCGCCAGGACGAGACGGAAAGACCAGAAGATGGTTGCAGCCCCAGGGTCGGCCTCCACCCCGGCCCCCCGCTCCAGGTCCCAAAGGCCTGGGGGACATCTCTCCCCAACACCCCCACACTGACAGCCACACTCACTGGCCAGCGTGGGTGGCCGAGGGCCTCCTGGAACTCTTCCTGGGAGACATCAGAAGCTGGCTGAGGAGCTGGAGGTCCCGTTTCAGCTCGCACATGTCCACCGAGGAGGCGTTGTGGGAGGCCTTCTGGGGAGGACCTGGGGGCACAGGCAGAACCACCCGAGGCGCTTGGTTGAGGTCCATGCCACACTCGCAAGCCTCTCAGTCCTTCCCTGATTCTGCAAGACTCGTTCCCATTTTACAGAAGAGGAAACTGAGGTTCCGTGAGGTGGGGTGGACTCCCCAAAGTCACTCAGCGATGCAGGCAGCCAGCCAGGGGCTCTGTCACATGGAACCTCCAGCAACTGCTACCCCAGCAGGGTGACATGGGACACACCCTCCCAGGTGCCCTCTGACTACACACACGAGCAGAACAGGGTCGAGGGGAGCCTTCCAGGGCCCTGGCCCAGCCAGGCTTCCTTCAAGAGGGCCTGGGGGCAGATCATGTGCTGGCTCTGGGGACTCCCTATCCCTAGCCTCCCTGACCCCAGGTTCCAGGCCCTCCACCTGGGTTTCCTGCACCTCAGGGCTGCAAATGTGGGTGTTTATAGCAGTCCAAAGGGACTCAGATGAGGCAGGCAGACAGGGACAGGTACATGTTGGGGAACGGGGGCCGCAAGGAAAGGCAGGCCCTGGGTAGCCACATCCGAATTTATAAAGCAAAGAGTTTTAGGTGATTTGAAACTTTTGGCTCATGTTTTTGTTTAAAAACCTCTCTACAGGCCAAATAAGACCAGGCCACATCTGTTCTTCAGGATGTTGATTTGCACCTGGGCCGGAATTCGCCGTCCTAGGCTGGGGCAGAATCCCAGGCTGGGGGCAAGGTACCCCACTAACTGCCCAGCCCTGTCTGCTGCCCGGGAAAGTACCTGGGCCAGGAGCCGGCCCGCTCCTGCCAGCCCTCAGACACTTTCGTGGGCCTGGGGCTGCCAACATATTCGAAGTGCTGGGCCCCCATCCCCTACCCCCAGGAATCTCCTGACCCAAACTGGAGCTGCCTGCGAGCAACAGAACCAGGGAAATCCTAGACCCACACCCCCGTCCAATAACGCCTCCAGTTCCTGCTGGCCACCCTCTCCTCCCTGCCCCCGATCGAGCACTTAATGGGAGGCAGGGGCCACAGCACACCTGCCATGTCCCAGGCAGCACATGGAGTCCCTCCAAGTCAGTCTCACTGTGTTCCTGAACTTTGACCTCTCTGGCTCTTCCCCACCCCACCCCATACCAATCAGCTGCTGAATTCCCATCTTGGCTCCCTCGCTTACTTGCTGTGCAACTTTGTGCCTCTCTGTGCCTCAGTTGGCCCTTCTGTGAAATGGGGACCAACCAGCTATGATGATGATGCTGATGAAGCAGAATTTTTCCTCTGGCTCCTGGCAGCCAGTCCCTTCTTTCCATTCTCTCTGTCCCCACCCTGCTTAGACCCCATCTCCCTGTACCCAAACTTTCCTGCAGCCTCTGGAGAAGACTTTGCCCCTTCCACCCTCCCCCCTACGCTCCCAACACACCTGCTGAAGCATGCCTTGGATCACATGCTCCCCTCCCTCAGACACCTTCAATGGCTCCCCACTGCCTGTGAACAGAGCCCGAGCTCCGCAAGCGAGGGGACCTTCAGACCCTGACTTGCGTTCTTCTGCCTTCCCTGCCTCAGGGCCTTTGCCCAAGCTCTTCCTCCTGCCTGGCTTACTGTGGAAGGAGAAGGTGAAGCTGGCAGCGCTGGGCAGGCTGGTGTTCTGGGGGCTCCACCAGGACCTGACTGAGGTGGCGAGCATCGGGGGACCCGGGGCCAGGCTCTCTTGCTGGTTCCAGAAGCACAGGAGGTCAGAGGCTTGGTCACTCAGCAAGAAGTCACTCTTGCCGTAGCGAAGGTGCAATTTCCCGGCGTGGCGGTTCCAGTAGAGGCAGAAATGGTAGAGGCCCCTGGGGCCCGGGAAGGCTTTGGAAGCCGGGGAGGCTGCAGGGAAGGGGGCGTGGACTGTGAGGGCCGCCTCAGAGTTCTCAATGGAGATGCGCAGCTCTGTCGACCGATCATAGTGGAGGCTGCTCCTCTGTGTCTGGTTCCGCTGGCCGCAGAAACGGAAGTCTTCCCAGAAGCCTCCGCCATAGACACCTGAGGAGGCAGAGACTGCAGGTGGCACTCTGGGACAGAAGCCACGGGACGGGGCAGGCCCTGGGCCAGAACACAGGAGCCCAGTGCCTGGGACCCACGCACATTTCAAAGGCCTGTACCTCAGAGGGTCTACAAAAAACCTGAGTCTACCCCAATCAAAAATCACTGGGTTCACACTATGAAAAAGAACAAACTCAAAATTAATAATAACTTCAAAGGCAAAACATTCTCCGATAGCAACAGGGTATTTAATGAGGCCACACCTACTGTAGACCGTTCCGCAGGCTTGCGCATGCGCTGAGCAGGGTGCTCTGGCTTCAGAGGAGAGTAGGGCTGAAACCCAGCCCGTGTTCCCCACCCCGTGTTCCCCACCCCAACCCGAGCACCGGGGGACTACATCCACCAGGGAGAAAGAAGACGCCTTTCTCTTTTCTCCAAGGTACCATATCCACATGCTGCGTCTGCAGGCCTGTGCCTGTCCAAAGGGGCGAGTGGATGTCCCGCAGGTGTCCTAGACACGGGGCACGCGAATGTGAGTCACAACGGTGCCAGGGAAGCCTACCTTGAACCACAAGGAGCAGACCCAACAGGAGCAGCACCGTCTGCACCGGCTCTCGGGCAGCCATCTTCCTCCTTAGAAGTCACTCTGCAAAGTCACTGCCCGAAAGATGCCGGGAGCGCGGCTCAGCGGGGCCAGCCCTGCAGAGGGGAAGGTAAGTGTGAGAACAGTCTGTGGATATTGGGGACCGCTCTGTGTGGTTTCGGAGACTGTAGCTCCCAGCCATGTTCAATTCCTGGCTCCATCTCTGGCTTGCCACATGACCCTGTATAAGTCACGGAAAATGGGGCCGATCGTTGTACCTCCCTCTGGACCCAGCAGTGACAGGTTAATCTTAGTTAGAATCCAGTGGGGGAGGCTCCACAGCGCCACCTGGAGCCACCGTGCCCGCTCCAGGCTTGGAGGAGACACAGGGGAAAGGGGGCTCTCAGAGTTCTCCCTCAGAACCTCACCATCACCATCCCTGAGAAGACGTAGCTCAGAGGATACCTCCTCCAGGAAGCCTTCCTTAGGTCCCTCTACTGGGAGTCCTGGCCTCCTTTAGTTCCCACCACTGGCCAGGGCCCCCTCTGTTAGCCTCCCAGGGAGGTGCACGGTGGTGCATTCCCTCCTCAGCCAGCCAGGGAGTGCCCTTCTCGTCCATCTCTGTGGACAGGGCCTAGTGCAGGGAGGTTGCTGGACCAAGGCTGGGTGGGTGAACATGAGAAGGAAGAAGAGTTAACTATCAGCGAGCCCATAGCGCCCTCTGCAGGGGCTGGAGACAAAGGGAGCTTCCCATTATGACCACCAAGGGGAGCCAGTTTCCCAGGGCTTGGGGCAGCTGGAACTGCAGTGGGATGTCCAGATCTGGCGGGGAGACACTCACCTTACAGCCTAAGTGGGGGGCAGGGGGCAGCTACCGTCACCTCCACCTCTACCCCCGTGTAGACGGGGAACTTCTGACTTACTATGGCCTCTATTAGTGGAGCACCGACTGCTTCCCAGCCAGCACTGTCCCACCCCACCCTTGGGCCAGTATTAACCCTCACTCCAATCCTGCGAAGTGGGCCATGCTGAGGTCCCCAAGTTAAATGACTTGCCCAAGATTACTCCAGAGGCCAGGAGCTTTTCCTGCCTCATCAGAACTGCAGTGCCTGGCAGGGAACCTGTGTGCCTAGCACTCATAGAAAGATGCCAGGGTGGCTTGGTCCTCCCCACTGCCACCTGGCCCTGTGACCAAGCTGGGTGTGACAGACACAGACAGTTATGTTCATTCTGTGGGGAACTGCATATGGTTGTGGTGACAGATACAGTCATCTGCCACAAGCCAGACGAAGGGAAGCTTGGCAGCCTAGAGGCACACAAGGAGTCTGAGTTTGGGAGAAACCAAGGAGGGCTTCCAGGAAGAGGTGGCTTTGGACAGATTATTTGAGGATAGTGTTAAAGGTAGGGGTGGCCCAGGCAGGAGGTCATTGTTTCCCACCCTGGCCAGGCCTTCATCCAGCTACCCTGGAGCCAGTCCCGGATGTCCTACCATGGGCAATGGAACCCTAATTTCTTAGGCCTCATAAGTCCAATCACTTGCCAGTTGGGCTCATTGGCCTGCTCTGGTGGCATCACAGGACACCTTAGAAGGAGGATGTGAAAGTGTTTTAGGGAACGGCCACCGCTTCCTAGGTTGCGATTTTTGAAGTTTTACTCTGTGGCCTCTGAGCATTTTTGGCTCCTTTCGAAACTGCCCCTGCCACCCCAGACCAGAAGAAGGAAACCCAGCATCCAGGACAGAAATATGTCCCTCCTGCACCCCATCCTTCCTTCTCCTTTCTGCCTGTCTGGTGCTGTCCACCTCTGACTTCCAATCCAAATATCACCTCTTCCAGGCATCCCTCCCCTTGCTGTGACCACTACTCTACGCTTGTGAACTTGTAGTTCCTGGACCACTCTGAAAATCTGGCTTTTACATCTGAGGCTAGAGAGGGCCAATAACTCCCTGACATCACACAGCAAGCGAGGGTGGAGCTGGCTGGGATGTGTCGGGCACGGTGACCTCCAAAGTGAGTTACCACTGTCGGTGGACGAGATCCCAGGAAAGGGTAGAATTATCCTTCGCATCCGCCCTTCTGGGTTGGCGTTTGAGAGCAAAAGACAGGCAGAGAGTGAGCTCCCCGTCACTGGAGGAGAAGAAAGGCTACACCACCACGGGGTGCCGTGAAAGAAATTCAAATGCAGACAAGGGAGGGGCTAACTGCATGACCCTGATGCTTCCTGCCTCACCCCCACCCTGTCCCGTTCTAGCTGTTTGAGCAGCCACTCCAAGGTGGACAACTTTGTCCCCATGGACGTTCTTGGGCTTTGAGGGGGAGGGACTGCCTGGCTTCCTTTAATCCACCTTTAGTAGAGTAGACTCTGGAGTCGGAGTACATGGGTTCAAATCCCAGTTCCCCCAGTCACTGCTGTGTGTCCTCGGGCCAGTTGCTCACCTTCTCTGGGTCTCACTTTCCTCATCTGTAAATAGGACTAACAGTCAAACCCACATCAAGGGTCACTGGGAGAATTAAATGAACTGATACCCATAAAGGACTGAGAACAGGGCTGTGTATGCAGTAGGCACCCCCTCTGTCAGCTAAATATCTCTGTATACCTTCTGACCGGCCCATGCCTGCCCCTAATTCAACCCCCAGACCTGTCGCAGGGCCTCTCTGCTTCCCCTGCCCCACCCCCTCCACGCCCTGCCCCTGTGGCCTCCACGCCAGCTCAACCTCCCTAGCACCTTGCCGGGAAATTCTTAGAGCATGAAACTTCCTTTCCGGGAGCATGATGGGAAGACGGACACCCCACCCAGAAAAGCTCCCTCCTCTCTGTCCATCCGGACCTGGGGCTGTCGACAGAACCCTCTGAGGGGCCAGGGAGTAGGCTGGGGACCGGGAGGAGATTCCAACCCAGATCGGGCAGGGGGAGGGCACTGTCCCACTTGGGCATTCGGCACTTCACCCAGCCCCACCCTACACTGAGCCCTGCCCACCGCCATCTCCCCAGCCACCCCACGCAGCCCACCCCCCGGGGGCACAGTCAGTCTCTGTGATGGAGGTGACACGCCCCCAGCAGGACCGCAGAATGCCCTGCTCTCCACCCCAGGTGTCCCCACCTGGCTCGGCCAAGAGTGAGGGTCCCTGTGCTCTGAAGACTGAACCCCATGTGCGAACCTCCACATGGACCGTGCGGCCAGAACCTTGTCCCTGGTCTATGGAACTGTGGACTCACAGAGCAGGACAGACCCCAGCCACCAGATACCCTTAGAGCCAACCACTGGCCCTAGGCCAGTGCTCGTGGACCCTCACACAGCACCAGCCAGAGCTGGGAGGGGCTGAGAGGGGGATTCTCATCACGATGGCCATAGCAGTGCCCTGGACACCGCCACCCTGCGAGGCCGGTCCTGCCGCTCTGCCATCTGACAGATGAGGACACCGAGGTGAGGGAAAGGCTGCTTGCTCCATGACCACCGTGGTGGGGTCAAGGCGCGGACTGGGGTCTCCCTCTGGAGAGCGCCTTGCAGACCTGGTGCTGGCAAAGCTCCCCAAGGGGCATGCTCCCCTGGCTTGGAAGATCCCCCCAAAAAGGAGAGAAAATCACCGGGGACAGCACAGGCTGTGCAGACAGTTCCAGCCTGGGAGAGAGGGTTTGGGGGCCGAGCTCCCAGGGGTGCCCCCCCAGCTCCCCTTCCAGAGCAGCTGCCCTTGACGTCAGGCTTTCCGTAAACACACGAAGAGAACAGAACAGTCCGACCCAGCTCAACACAATGGGGGCCACTCACAGGGTCCCCAAGGATCCAGACTTGACTGAGCCCAGGGGAAGGGGCTCTGGCTCCAGCTCAGGCCCAGCCCTGCCATCCTCGTGGTGGCAGAGGGGGCAACGGGCAGGAGACCCGCACCTCACTTTCTCCCCCGGGGGCCTGAGTCACTTCCTCTGTCAGCCGTGTCCAGCCATGTGTCACCATTAGCCCAGTCCAGGCTCCTGGAAAACCCATTTCCGCAGAGGATGGAGGTGGAAGTTGAGTGGACAGGACCTGGGTGGCTCTGGGGTTAACCCTTCCTGGGCAGGAAGATGCCCTGGGGCCTAGTCCCCCACTCTTACGGTGGGCCACACCCCACCTGCCTCATGTCCCTTTGCCTGGAATGCCTTCCCTATCCCTGGGACAAGTCACTTAAAACGCACCCCCTCCTTGAAGCTCTACCTAACCCCCCATCCCCGATCAGAATTAACTTCTGAATTATTGGAGTCGGGGGCAGTTACCACAGCCCACACTCATCCCTATATGCCCCCCATTGTCAAAGAGTTCACATCAGGGGCAGCACACCTGCCAGTGGTGGGGATCAGACCCCTCAGGGAGCTGATAAAAATGCACTTTCACAGCCCCGCAAACTGAGGGCAGGACACAGCACATCTGGGGTGGGACTAGGGAACTGGCTTTAACAAGCATCCCCTGGACCGACACTCCACAGGCTTGGGGACCACCGGGTGACAAGCCTGGATAAAACCAGCAGCCTCTTTGACAAAGAGAGTCAGAGAGGGGTGGGGCCTCGTCCCGGATTGCTCAGCTGAGACATGGCAGGGCCAGGACGGGGCTGGGGATGGGGGGCCAGGCAGCCTGTGCCTAGGCAGGACCCCTTCTCAATGATGGGGATGATGTGTCATGCTTTCTGGAACCTAGAAAAGGCCTCCCTCCCAAAGACAGCTGGCAGAAGGAGGGTGTGGGTGGTCTTCAGGTGTGAGCCTGGTCTTACTCCTCTATGGGGAGGGACAGAGAGACAAGACCCAGCTCAGCTTTCCTGCTCCAGCCCTGGTCCTCAGCTGCTCCTGGGGTGGGGGACAATATCAAGCAGCTGGCGATCCCCCTAGAGCCCTGGGCAGAGGGCCTTAGGAAGCAAAGGCTTGACCCAAGAGAAGGACAGGGAGAGGGTGAGGATGAAACCTTGAGAGGGTAAGTATGCAAGTATATGTGTGAGTGTGAATGTGCCTGTGCACATACGTGCCCACGTGTGCGTGCCCATGCATGCCTGTGTGCACGACCATGTGTGTGCACCCAAATACATGTGCCCATGTATGCAAGCCCATGCATGTGTGTGGCTGTGCATGTGTGTACCCGTGCGTGTACATGCCCATGTGCATGTGAGGATGCAGGGGAGCACCGAGGATAAAGAGAAAGAAGCCTGGGGGTGGGGGTGGGGCAGGTTGGCTCTGAGGAGGAGATCAGAGAGGCTGCCGAGACAGGACACAGGCCTCCGGGGCCAGCTGGGGATGGCAGTTAGATCAGGACAGGGTGGGACACCCTCGCAGGTGTTTCCTCCATGAGGGGTGGGGAGGGGGGCCAAGGGGACCCTCCACCAGCGGTTTCCAAACTAAAAGTCAATCTTAGAAACACCTGTGCCCAACAAGTCGAAGGAGGCAACTCCTGTGGGACCAGGGGCCACGCCTCCCTCCCAGCACAGCCCTCCAACCCCCCAGCCCAGGGTTCCTGGGGGCACAGCTCACCAACACTGAGCCTCTCTCCTGTTCAAAAGTGGGGTGACTGAGGCCCAAGCTAGGTGACTACACAGAGCACCCCCCAGGAAGAGGGATCTGGCATTGCTGGGGGAAGCAGAGTGACTTCAGGTTTCAGGAATTTTCCTAAAATAAAGGAAAATAAAAATGAAGCAGCAGCCTCCCCCCAGGGACTGGAGATGCCAAAGCCTTGCTCACTCAGTGCCCAGGGGGAGTCCCACATTCTTGCCCTGCATCTGCTGGTGGGCTGTCCTGCCATGGCTTCACCTCCCTCTGGGTGCCTAGATGGGCCCAGGCCCTGGCCCTGTGGGGGCCAAGGAAGGGGAGAAAGGGGAGGCTCCCAGCCTGTGTGGAAGGACTCAGTTGCCCAGAGTCACCCACCCTGTACACTGCTCTCTCGGGACCAGAGCGTTTGCTTAAGGGACTCCAGAGAGGTAAACATATAGTCAGCCAATCAGAGACGAGCCTGGGCTTCAGTGTTCCCGCCTCCAAGCCTCTGCACACACTGCGATGCCAGGCTGGATGCAAGTCTGTGCAGGTCTGGATGCCCTGAGCCTCCGCCTTCCACATCCTCATCCAAAATCCACCCGGTGAAAAGGACCCAGTGATCCCAGAGAGAAGGGGGAGGACAGCTCCCACCAGGCAAGTGCCCAGTTGGTGACTGGTGTCGTGTGAAGCACTTGCACAAATTGTCATTCAATCTCCATCATAAATCCATGAAGCAAAAGCTATTATGTCCCTACTTTAAAGATAAGGAAACTGAAGTCTGAAGAGGTTGAGTGATGCCCAAGATCTCCTAGCAAATAAGCAGCCAAGCCGGGACTCAAGCCCAAATCCATCCGACCTTAGAGCCCATGGTTTTAGCCACTCCGGTCTCCAGAGTCCCTTCCCTTCTCCGGGACTGTTCCTGACTTTACCGTGAGGGACCTCTCCAGGGCACTCTCTGAGAAGGCCTGGTTCCCAAGTCAGACAAGTGCTGGAGGCCCAGCTTGGTCTTGTATTATGTTAGCACATCAAAGTTTCTGACAAGTCCTGCAGGATGAAGATCCACAGAGCCTAGCTGGCCTTAGTGTCCTGGTCCAATGTTGTAGTGCATCCTTTTTTTTTTTCCCATGGGCAACAGTTATCAGCACAAAAATAAGCTCTCGGAAAGCTTGACACGGCACAGACTTGAAGCCCGTGGGCATCCCTGCTCCCGGCCTCCAGCCCCTCCCTCCCCTCTGAGCTGTCCCAGAGGCCATTAGAGATGGGCTGCAGGAGCCATTTAGGCTGCAATAGTCCCCGGGGCATCCCTGACACTTCCAGGCAGGAGCCGGGGTGCGCTTGGCCCCACCCCACCTCCCTGTGCCGGCACCACCAGTCCTTGAGGAAAGGGCACTGCCAGCCTGTCCCCAGGTTGGCTGCTCCATTAAAGCTGACCACAGCCAGCTGGGCCCTCAGCCCTGTCCCCGGCTGCTGAGACACTTACAATGCAGGGGAGAGAGAGAGAAAGAGAGAAAGAAAAAAGAGAGCGAGTGTGAGGATGCAAGAGCTCTTAGGAGCTGAGAATCGAAGCCTCTTAGAATTTTATGTGGGTGGAGGAGACTTAGACCCTAAAGGAGGAGGAGCGGTCCCAGACCTGGCCCAGCCGGGGGTGGGGCTCAGGCACCGGGGTTTGTCACACGCAGTCCAGGGACTGGGTGCCAGCCCTGGTCAGCTCCATGCTCCAGGCCAGTCCAAAGTCCGCAGCCAAGTCTGCCCCAGCCCTGACCCTGAGGAGCTGCTGAGGCTGGACACCAAGACCCCACGGGACACACCTGTCAGCACCTGCCAGGGGAACGCCCAGCCCCCGAGCAGGGGTGGCAGGAGTGAGGCACACAAGGTCCAGAACTAGCTGTGCAGCCAAGCGTCCCTGTCATGTCCTCCTCTGCTGAGTCAGGAACTACAATCCCTATGCCCGGCCTGCCCCGAAGTGACAGGCTTACAGGGAAGGGCCGGCTTACCTCCCAGCTGGCAGCCAGGGCTGACGGGGCTGGTCGAATCCCCCTCCCTCCCGGCCAGACTCCCTTTTCTGGCAAACCACAGTCAGACCTCAGCCGTCTGGCTGAATTTCCCCTTCTCCATTTGTGTTCCCCCCAGGCCCACAGGGCTAGCCATTGCCTCCCTGCTTGCTTTCTGGAGGCTGCCATTCATTCGGCTGCCCTGGCCCCGGCAGAGCACCTGCCGTTGGAGTACAGGACCTTTAGTGTTCCCAAGGTTGGCCACCAGCCCTCCATTTCTTTTCTTCCCTTCTAGGTCACTGGTCCCTGGTGGGGGGCCTGGGCCAGGCTAGGGCTCAAGGCCCAAGTCCTGGTACACTGTCCCCACCAGGGACGGGCAGACCAAGATCCCATCCGAGCGCACTGAGCGCACAGCACAGCTTCTGCAGGTCCGCCGCTGTTTGCACACCCCATGGGCGGGGTGCTCACTAGCTCCAGGAACACAGCTGATGTTAATTAAGCTCTTTGAAAAGGCAGCACTTGATTCTAAGCATTTTACGCAAACTAACACACTTAATTCTCCCCAAACCTTATGAGACAAGTACCATTGTACCCATTTAATAAATACGGAAACTGAGGCCCCAGTAGAACCCCAGAAGGTCAGGTTACCTGCTGGAGATCATACAGCCAGCGGGAGGTGGCGATGAGATGCGACCCCAGGCCCAGGCTCCAGAAATCATGCCCTTGATTTTGCTGCCTGCTCCCCTTGACCCAACCTGACTGTAAAGAGCGTCGCTTCAAAATTCACAGTCAAAGACGCTCCAAAAAATGTGTTTCCTTGGGGTTCGCTGAATAACCCCAGGGCCCTGGTCCTACGGGCTATCAGGACCCCCAGGTGACCCCATCCCCGCTCCACTCCTCTGTTCTGTCCTCTGCAGGTCCTGGACCCTCGTCTCTGACCATGGGAGTGTGACCCAAGGACGGAAAATAATCTGTAGCTGGGGTGTGACTGAGGGGAAAGGTGTGAGGACCTTCCTTACCCCAAACCACTTCCTTGCTCTTCTTAAAGCTGCTTAATAAACCAATTCCCCTAAAAGTAGAGTTTATAACTCCCCCCCAGGGTCCTTCTGCCATCCCAGCCTCTCCCCCACCCCCCCTCATCCATCAGCCACACTGTCAGTGTTGGGGAGAAGAGGGGGGAAGTGGGGATGCAGGGGGAATAGAGGGAAGAGGACAAAGATGGAGGAGGAGGGGAAGGGGACGGAATGGGGGGAATGGAGGGATGTGGGGAAGAAAAGGGAGAAAGAAGGAGGGCAGGGGTGAAGAAGGAAAAGGGAAGGGGGGAGGAGAGAGAAGCAGGATCAGGAGTGAGAGGGATGGAGGGAGGAGGGGAGGAGGGTTGCAGGGGAGGCATACCTGGGCTCCTCCTCTGTGGAATCAAGGGGACTAAAAATGCAGAAAGAGCTTCAGTGCATGAGCCAAGGGCTCACCTTGCGCACAGGCTGAGGCCGCTGGGGCGCTGGGTCAGTTTCTCCCAGTTCAAGAGGCCAGAGGGGGACTTAGAAGCCCAGCCACCTCAGCCCCTGCCCCCTTACTCTCACAGAGCTTCAAACAAAGGGGGTAGCCAGGGAAGATGGGCTGCAAGCCGCCAGCCCGCCAGCGCCAGCCAGCGCGGGAGAAGGGGCGCAGGTGACAGCAGCCCCTGGCAACCGTTCCCCTGGCAACCATTGGCAGCTTCAGGAACTACGTCACTGCCAGGCTCCGACCCAACACAGCTGAGGCCCCCTAACTTGTCTCCTACCCAAGTGCCCGTGACTCTTGGATGCTGGCCAGGCCAGGCTGGGAGCTATCAGGAGGAAGGGCAGTGCTCAGGACAGTGGTTTTGGAGAGCACTTGCTCATCTAAGTTGGTCAGCATCGACTTTAAGCCCAAATTTTTTTTTAGAACCCAGTGAGGGGGGGGCTAACCCTGTGACCCAAAATGGCTATTGTCAGCTGCATTTTCCTCTAGAGGCTGCCAGCCTGTGGCCTTGACCTCAGCCCAGACTGGACACTTCTTTAACCCCCATCATTGGCTGCCATGCATGCAGAATGTGCACCATACTACCCTGGAAGCTTCTTAAGGAGATACTTCCTCCAGGAAGCCTTCCCAGATTGCCACAGCCCACCTGGAATCTTCCTTCTGAGTGAACCCTGGGGCTGGGGAATCCCTCTGGTTTTTTCCAGAGCTCCCCAGGGTCCAAGAGTGCATCAGACCCTCCTCTGATGCACTCTTGTCCCAGAGCCAATACCAGAGGAGAACAGGGGCCAAGCTTCTGAAACCCCATCTGTGTGCCAGCCACTACAGTGAGCATTTCGGAAGTCCGTTCTCACCACTCTGAGAAGTCAGCCCCATTGAACCCATCATCCAAATGAAGAAACAGAGGGTTGGGCAGGTGATGTGATTTGCTCAAGGCCACCTAGCTGGGAAGAGAGGGGCATGGAATCCAAACCAAGATCTCCTCTGAGATTTGAAGATGTCAAGACCAAGACCAGTCTGATGCTTGACTAATCCTGGCCCCTATCTGGTGCACATCCAAACTATTTGATCACCTTTGTGACAGGGAGCTCACTTCCTCCCCAGAGGGCGCACCCTTTGACCTCTAGAAAATCCCACTGAGTCAAAAGGAAAAGGACATCAGAGCCATGGGGTGGCTTCCAGGGGTCAGACAGGGCACAGAAGGGGACAGGGTGGGCACCTCTGCCGAGGCCTCTGGCTCCAGACCAGTAGCCGATGGGGAGACAGGGTGGGCTGCTCAGGGGGCTAAGAGCCCAGGGTCTCAGCCACGCAGCCACAAGCACTTCCCAGTACGAGTGGGTAAATGCCTTGGCCATCACACTCCAAGGGAATGGCGGGGATCTGGGATGATTTCTGGCAGAGGTCATGGGAAAGACAGCAAGGGCTTGGGGCCACGGGGCCAGAGTGCCCACGCACCCGCACCCCCACACCTCCGCCCCCACCGATGGACCAGAGCCAGGAGTCCTGCTTCTGTCGGTCAGGAGGCGGCTATTGTCTTGCTGCTGGCCCAGAGCTGTGTCCCATTCAGGCACTATTTTTGGCCCCTGGAGGAAGCGGAAGAGAAAGCAAAGAAAGGAGTTGCTGTTCTCGGTAGAACCTTGTCCTGGAAGAGACTCCAGGGCCTGCTGGGCCAGAGAAGGCCGTCGCCATTGCGGTGGGATCAATAGATCCTGTGCTTAAAGGGAGCTGGCAGGGGGCTGCGGTGCAGAGGAGCCAGGGAGGGGGTGCAGATGGGGCCCCCGGCCTTTTATACACTTGGTGCTTGCAAACTGCAGCCACGCACGCGCAGAGAGAGGCACAGCATCCTGGGTCCCACCCACAGGCGCTAGGCTCTTGTAATAACAATACTCACAACAGCTCGCAGCTCTTTGCTGCCTGGAGCCACGTCTCTGCCAAAGAGATCAACAACACTCACTTCACCCCCACGAGAGACCGCTGACCAGGGTGGCAGTGGGGGACAAATGATGGGGCTCATTTTATGTCAGATGACAGGCTGAGGGCAGCATGACTGCTCACCAACTTCTTTCTGTCTGCAGGGCAGTGGACATGAAGGTCCAAGAGGCCCAGGACCAGGGGCCAAGTCCCCTCACCCCTATGCTCCCATTGTGCCTGGACAGCAGTTACTGCAGCTTCCCACTCCGGTTCCCCAAGCCCATGTGGCCGGGGGTTGGGGTGCAGAGGCAGGACTCCTGGGGGTGCTGGCACCTGTGGCAGGGTCTCTGCAGGGAGACACTGCTGTCTCCCCCACCCACTATCACCATCACCATGGGGGATGCGTGCTGCACTGGGCCTGGATCCCTCTACCCAGTTCAGGCACTGAGACCCAGGCATGCTCGACTCTCACCCAGGAGCTTGAGAGCAGACGCTGCCCAGCTGGTTTGGGGTGTGTCCATAGGTGGCAGAGCCCAGGCGGGTGTGGCACGCACGGTCAAGGACACAGGGTAAGTACAGCTTTGAGAAAACCACAGGAGGATTCCTCCCACCCCTGCCCACTGCCATGGCTCTCCTGAGGCAATATCATGTGCACTGAGCGCGGGAGGGGTGAGGGCCTCAAGGTCAGGGGTACCCCTACCCAGGCGCAGCCCACTGGGTAGCAAGGGGTAGCATCAGCTACCCGTTGATTTAGGGTGCCCCCGTTCCCCACCCCTCCCTCACTCGGGTCCCATTCCCCTGAGCCCCTCTCCCTGTGCTTCCCATCCAGCTCTCTGAGCTGTTAGCGGGCTAGTCAGAGCCCCTGGAGATGCAGCTGGGTGGCGCTTGTGGTGGGAGCCCGGGGCCTGGTGGCCCACAAGGCTGAGAGGGTTTCGAGATGCAAGCACCACCTGCCCACAAACTTTGTCTGGCGCTGCTGGAGGGACCGGTGTGCCATCAGGGACTTAATCCCCGGGCAGAAGGTGGGAATTGGTGCCACTCACCCCCAGGACCAGAGAAGCTCGGGGCTGGAAGGGGCTGTGAATAACCCACATGACACCCAAGCTCCCTAACTTCCCTGTCAAACTCAAACCCCTGCAGAGACACCTGCTCTCCCCCAACCAGGAACACCACCTGTGGTGTCATGGGGAGAGCTCCAGGCTTGAAAGCAGGTGACACAGATTCCTCTGACTGGCCTGGGGACCTGGGACCTACTTCCTCCTCCATGAATAAGGATAAAAATGTAAGTCTCTGGGGACTAACAGCACCTGGGCCTGAGTGAGGGGCTTGTTGGCAGTGAAGTGGCACACAGCAGATGAAGGGCATTGGGTTATGAGCTACTCCAGGGTTTGACACATGCCCAGATGGTGACACAGTTGGAGAAGCAGGGGGCAGAGGGCACCAGCCCCAGCATGACTCAGCTGCCCCAAGCATGGCCAGCCCCTGGGGTTCACCCCTTGCATTTGTCACCAACAAGGCAGGTGGGTCTGGGCAGTTGTCTACTCTGCCATAGGGTCGGGGACACAGGGTGCCAGCCACAGAGCCGCACCCTGAGGGCCAGGCTTGGCCAGACACCGAGAAGGAGCCCCAGGGGCCAAGGGAACTGAGCCCAGCGGAGAAGTGACCGCAGAGGGCTATCCTGGGAAACCAGCCCAA